>JAQMYF010000024.1:30512674-30531266 GCA_030014195.1 Neosilurus mollespiculum | reverse complement strand
TCAAGATGGGGAAAAGTTAAACAACGAAATTAAAATTAAAGTTAAAATTAAAATTCCTAGAATCGGAGGGAGGAAGCTAGCTTAACAACGCCGACAACCAGTTCCCGGCACGCGATTCACAGGACCATATATATTAAGTACAGAAAACATCACAGAGACGTGAAGAACATTGTAAAATACCATCGAATACCTCTTACTTTCACGCATTTGCCAAACCACTTAATCCTTTTAGGATTAATCCTTCTAGGGAGCCTATCTCAGCTGAGACGGGGTGAAGGCAGGGTACACCATGAACAGCTTGCCAGTCCATCTCAGGGCCAACATACACAGAACTACTCACACTCACACCTAGGAGGATTTGGAACAGCTAATCAGCCTAATGTGTCTGTCTGGACTGTGGGAAGGAAATAAGGCACCCAGACAAAACCCATGCGTGCACGGGGAGAACATGCAAATTACACACAGAAATAACTGATCTTGGCACTCAACCCAGAACCTTCTTGCTGTGAGGCAGATGTGCTAACCACTATGCCACTGTGCCAGCCATCCACAGAATCGCTGATGTGTCATAATATTTCGATGACGTTAGATCAGTGTAATCAATGGTATGTTGTGGTGATATCCTTACTGTCACAAATTAAACAGCACAAACACAAGGTTGTATAGATATAATGTGTTTGTAGGATTGGGCTCTCAATAGGATAAAAAAAGAGTTGATTTTTCAGAAAAACATCAGTGCAGTAATTGAGAATCATGACTTACAAAGGCGGGGGCAGTGCTGGCCCGCTGGATTACTGATCGCAAGGTTGGGAGTTTAAGTCCCACTGTCACCGGGTTGTCACTGCTGTCCCCCCAGTGCCGCTAACTTGGTTAGCAAAGGCCAGACATGTCTGTGGTGAGGGGCATGTAAAAGAACCATTGCTCACTTCGTAAAGAGTAGGCTGCATTGCAGTCAGCCTGTTTCTGCCCTGCAATGGCCTGGCGAGCTGTCCAGGGTGTACTCTGCCCTCGCCCAGATTTGTCTGACGATGAATGAACTTACGAAGGCATTTCTGGGGTGCTCTACTTTTAGGCAGTGCCTAAATCAATATATTAGGCTTAAAGAACTGAATTACAATATTTGTTCAGCTCATTCACTGTAAAATCTGTTTTGACTGTGAGTGTAATTCGAAGAATATACTCCTTTCAGACTAATCTTGTAAACATTTCATGCCTTTAAAAATTCTCACGAATCAGTCAACAAAAATCCATTTTATTCTTCTGCAGACATGGTCTATAAGGACATTATTTTACTGTATGATATCCCAATGCAAAATGCTCATATAACACTTTCTTTGTCCTAAGTGACATTTCCACTGAAAGTGTTGTGTCGTTTGTTATGAGAAGGTGGCGGAATGTGAATGTAATATTGATTTAAGTGGCTGTATCCTGTGAGCTTTCAGCAGATTTAATGTGGATTTATAGAGGGCAGTGTCCGTTGTGTGACTGATGAAATAATGATGTCATATGCCTGCGCCAAGGAAACTGTCATCAAAATGAACTGAAGAGCAATTACTCAGAATTAGACCCTTTAACTACTCACTGTATTATTGGAGCGCATTACTGATCTTTATAATGCTTTTCTTTCCGCCTGCCACAAATCACTAGCGGGCTCAGTGAAGCAGAGTCCTTGAGCTCTGAGGATTATTGTGTATGACACAATAAAGTTCTTGGTGAACAGACTCTTTGAGAACAGACTCTTTTTTTTCTTCTGACCACATTCTGGATTACATGAATAACAATTATTCATGTAACTATTATCATGGGCAATTATTAATATCTACTGCATTTCTTGTTTGTAGGTATACCCACACACACACACACACACACACACACACACACACACACACACACACACAAAAGACAAAAACAGTGGTGGTAGCTTACAATAAGTATTTTATTGTTTGCCAGACCATTGCAGGACCAACACAAAACCATTCACACTCACACATGGGGCAATCTGGAACAGCCAATTAGCCTAATGTACAAGTAATATGAGAGGAAACCGGAGTACTCAGAGGAAACCCACAGGGAGGAACATGCAAACTCCAAACAGAAAAGCCCTTGCAGAGCTTGGGACTCGAAGACAGGACAATCGTGCTGTGAGGTGGTCATGCTAACCACGACCCCACCTTGCTGCCTCACTTTTTAGATTTATTAAATTTAAAATGTAAAAAGTATAAATATTTACTTAATCTTAATTGTTTCCACATTCCACACGAAGTCTAGAAATCCAATATTTTTTTAACTCAAATATAAAAAACAAAGTGAGGAAACACAAACCCATAATTTAAGAAAAATAATACTAACTATTGGTCATTGGAGGCCATATCGCATCCTTATTGGTTTATACTGTGTTCCTGCTACGTTGTACAACTTCTTACTCCCTCCACCCAATTTTTTGAAGATTCAGGAAAAATGTGGCTGAGTGTGATGAGGGGTTTTACCATGTATTACAACCTCAACACCATATGACCCTCTCACCTTACACCTTCATAAGCTGACTTTAAATACGGAAACTTTAGCTACATAAACATTAATGTACCTTTTAGCTTTAGGCTGCAAAATCTGAATACAGTCCTTTGTGTATAAGCTAAACAACAGTTGTTTGTGTGTTGTGTGGCTACTTCAGTTATTATTCAATTTAAAAAAAGTAAGATTAGCTTAGAAAGCTTAAAAATAATATAGATATTTAAGCATTGTGTGAAAGAGGAGTTCCCTTACTTGACAAGTTTTTCGTGGGAACTCTCAAACCCCATACCTCGTACGTATATCAAGATTAATTCATTTTATAATGCCTTGTTTATAGAAAAGAATAAAAATGAGGTAACCAAACATGCAATCTTAGTCTCGACGTGGAAAGTAGGGTCCATGCCTGTGTTTCTCAGTACCCATGATCCCCAGTATCTATGTTCCCCAGGAACCCTAACTCTAACCCTAACCTTAATATTCCATAAATTGTTACTTTGATGAGTATGTTTGATTTTGTGTCATCATACTTCTTTTACAATATGGTTACAATCATTGTAGCCAATGATTTTCACCAAATAATAAAAAAAAGACTTCCTATTAAAAATTGTTCTTTTACCTCCACAGGGAGGCTGATGTAGACATGGATCCCATGCTGTTAACAAAATGACAGAAAACAAAAATGGACACGAACAATGCTTTGGAATCATTTCTAATATTTAATCTATTTGTCTTTGTGTTCCATTAATACTGTATTATTCATACTTTCTGTGTGTATTGTCTGGAACTGAGACCAGAGCAACACAAACAGGACCAAACCTAAAAACATTATTCTGATAGGGTTTTTCTAAGGGCATTGCATTACAGAAATGTACAATACTCAGATTTAATATATTGATTACAAAAAAAACACCTGCTTTTCTTTGTATTAATTCTGATTTGAAATGGCTCTGGGTGTTTCTAGGCATTTCTGTCTCGTGTCCCAGGCTCAGGTGTTTCTGTGTGGAGTTTGCACGGTCTCCCCGTGCTTTCATGGGTTTCATTAGGTACTCTGGTTTCCTTCCACAGTCCAAAGACATGCACATTAGGCTGATTGCCTGTTCCAAATTGGCCCAAGGTATGAGTGAGTGTGGATGGTTGTGTGTGCTGGCCCAGCTGGTTATAGGTTCACATGTCACAGCCATTTTGGAGTTTGCATATTCTTCCCATGCTTGTATATGTTTCCTCTGGGTACTCCGGTTTCCTCCCACAGTCCAAAGCCATCCAGAAGAGGTTAGCTGGCTACTCTAAATCTTCCATAGGTGAGAAAGTGAGTGGTTGAGTGAATAGTTGTGTATGTGTTGACCTTACAATGGACTTGTTCCAGGTGTACCTTCCCTTTGTCCAGAGTCGACTGAAAAAGGCTCCAGCCCCCTCATTGCCCTATTAGGATTAAGGCTGTCTATTTCCCATTGTTAGCCCTGTGATGGCTTGGTAATCTACGACTGTTTTTTTTGGGATTTACGCACAATGCTGCTGAAAGTTCTCCTGACTCTGGACGAAAGCGAAGTACATCCTAAACAGCTCACCAGTTCATTGCAGGGACTATTCACTCAAACCTAGGGGATATTTGGAACAGCCAATGAGCCTAAAGTGCATGTCTTTGGACTGTCAGAGAAAACCAGAATACCTGGAGGAAGCCCAAGCAAGCACGGGGAGAACATACAAACTCCACACAGAAATACCCTTTCTGAGCCTGGGGCCTGAACCCACAATAGCAGAGTTTCAAAGTAAAAAAAAACCCTGAAAGTAAAAGAACCCTAACAGAAACCTCATCTTTAAATTACACATTCCCCTATGAATAATATATATATATGTATATATATATGTATATATATATATATATAAAACTGAGCTCTGATATTTTATTCAAAAAGCCATAATTAAGGGGGTGTGCTTTACACTCTAAAGTGATGTTTAATTATATACTGTATTATTTCCTTTATAGTCAGGTCATAACCTCACTTACATTAGCATAGAAGTGACTGTAGAGGTTTTTTTTACTTTGTGCTTTGGTGCTGAGAGGTACAATTATTCTGCACTGGTCTTTAGATTTGATTTTTCACTGAGATTGGCACAGGGTCAAGTCACCTTACCATACTATGATAATATAATGCTCTCTCTCTCTCTCTCTCTCTCTCTGTGTGTGTGTGTGTGTGTGTGTGTGTGTGTGTGGTGTGCGATTAGCCTTTCCTCACCACAGTCTAAGTGCAGATTCATGGCTTAGTAGGCTTTATCTCATCTAATCCCATCAGTCACTGTCAGTACTAGCTGTTTAAGTGAACGTCCCTTGATAACTGCTGAGAGATTTTTTTTCCAGAAGAAAATGCTGCTATGTGCTGAATAAAGGCTATGTGTCAACCAGGTTTAACCTTCATGCATCAAATCAGTGTTCAGAAAAAGAGATTTATATAAAATTTGATAAATTTCTTTGGTTATATTCAATGACATATCAGCTCAGAGAAGATCTTCCTGTGGAACTGCAGTCTCAAAAAGCATGACATAAACCATTAATATCCAGCCAATCAGGATGAACAGGGGTGTCTACTTGTCTCTCAGTCATGCTGCAGGAGAATTTAGAAAGCTAGTAAGTACCTGGGCCTCACTGAAAAACAGCTATGCTGAATGGGCCACCTTGAATAAATATACTTTAAATAAATACAAATAAGTAAAAAGGTCAGATGTATTGTATCATGAAGGTCTAAGGTTTATTCATTCATCATTAATTTTTAAATCTGCTCTATCCTAATTAGGGCCGCGGGGAGGCTGGCGCCCATCTCAGCTGACTCTGAGTAAGGGCGGGGTATGCCCTGGACAGCTTGCCAGGCCATTGCAGGGCCAACACACACTCACTCTCACACCTAGGGATGAATTTGAACAGCCAATTAGCCTACTGTTCATGTTTTTAGACTGTGGTAGTACCCGGGGGAAACCCACACAAGCACAGGGAAAACATGCAAACTCTACATAGAAATGCCCGAGCCCAAGAATCGAACCCAGGCCTTCATGCGGGGAGGCGGATGTGCTAAGCACTGCGCCACTGTGCCACCATCTAAGGTTTATTCATTCATTCATTTTCTAAGCCGCTTAATCCTAATTAGGGTCGCGGGAAGGCTGGCGCCCATCTCAACTGACTCTGGGTGAGGGCGGGCTCGCCAGGCCATCGCAGGGCCAACACTCACACAACCATTCACACTCACACCTAGGGGTGATTTAGAACAGCCAATTAGCCTACTGTGCATGTTTTTGGACTGTGGGAGAAAACCGGAGTACCCGGAGGAAACCCACGCAAGCACAGCGAGAACACAGAATCACCCGAGCTGGGAATTGAACCCAGGCCTTCTTGATGTGAGCACCTTCACGATGTGAAATCTATGTGTTTCCCTGATATAGATGTGTTTATTCTCTTGATGGATCTCACCTCTATTGGTTTGGCACTTTTAGTCAGCTGAAGTTTTGAACTGGTGTGGATGCAAAATACTGAAGAATAGATGTACGATCTAGTGTGTTGGTAAGAGGTCGGTGCAAGGCCCAGTGTCTAATAGGCCTACACACCTTCTCTAAAGCTGATTGAGGCAGGAAGTGTGTTAGAATTTCAAAGATGCCTATCTCTCCTTTGTAGATGATGATCCTGCTATCGATTTTTTTACCCAACCTTGGTGAAGGAGTTCGGTCATCTTCAGAGCTGGTGAATGGAAAACTTCCAACAGCAGTAAAAGCACTTGAAACATTTCTCTGCAAAGTCACCAAAGTGGGAGCTCTTTCAATAAAAAAACAAACAAACTTGAGGCTGAGATGGCCAACCTTTTTGTACAAACTTGATATGCATGCAAGACAAATCCTGCATCTCTCCAATTCCATGTCTTTCTCTTTTGGATGGGAACAGAAGGGTGCTTCATAAGGGACTTTACATATCACATGTAATACAAATCATCCTTATACCCCGAGGTTCTCCACTATATTCTTTTCCTCTGTGGCTTATATGCCGAATCATCTTCCTCCTTGGATGTAGAATATAGTGGAGGAACTCGGGGTATAATGATGATTTGTATTAAATTAATTTGATTGGTGAAAGTGGATTAAATTGTAGTTGAATTGTTAAATAATGATAATTTGTATTAAATTGTAGTTGAACTGTTAAATGATGATTTATGCATAAAAAAACCTGAGGTCTGCCCAAAGTCTTCCAAGGCCTACCACGTAATGTCAACACCAGAAATAATGGTGGCGAATGTTAACACTAAAAACCAATGGTATAAATACCCAGCCTTGAGTGGATTTGGGTGTCTTCGAATTCTCACTTGGAGATCACACCTGCTGCGCTGAACTGCTATTATTTTCACTCTGACTGAATTACTTGTTCCTAAACTTTTTTTGAACTGCTAAACATTTTGCTGTTTTGTCTACTTTGATTGATAAAACTGCTTTTTGATTTTGAATCTACGTCTCTTGGTGAATTGACCTGTGTCCGCCACGACACTGACTTGATGCTGATTGAATGTTATGTATCACTCACACAATAACAAAATTAAAACTGAAAAAAACGAGACTCATACACCACCACCCAGACTTGCACAGAATATAAAAAAACCATATATCTAACTCAGGTAGGCAGACACCAGCGACAACACATAACATTAACCCGTTACATGGATAATTAAACTAACAACACAGGTCATACAAATGAACATGGAAATCAGCTGGTGAAAGGCAGTGAAATGAAAATTTAGTGTTAACATTTCATCCTTTCACTTAAGACGGAAGTCAAGGCACACAGGGAAGACTTATTTATTTTAATTTGTTTCAGCCCTTAAAGAAGCCGCAGTACTCTTAGAACTCTAGCCTTAGACACCTATCAGTAGAGATACCTCTCAGAATTACACGTCATTCTGCATTAATATGTAACAGTGTAGAACACTATCCTTTGCTTTGCATGTTTTGCAATTGTTCTTGTTAAAAGAGAAAACAAATACACTTTTGGTTTAAACAGTTGATTTCAGAAATTTACCTCTTTCCATTACTCTGAAGCTGCCCCTAAACTGCTGATGTTATTTTTGTACCTACACAATAAACATGTACCTACATAATGCTTCAGTCAGAAACAGGGTTGCAACTGCACTCCAAAAGTTATTTTAAATCTGTTGCATCAAAACAGTTGTGGATTGAGAAAGATGGGGAACAAAGTGGCATGGGAGGAAAAAGCAATTAAAAACAAGTGAATTTAAGTGGGGTAATCTGTTACAATCTTAAATCCCTTCTATGGGTTTTTTTTTTTAAATATGGTATTATTCAGGCTGCATAGACTTTTCTGATTAAAAACTAATCTTATGTAAGTACAATGCAGGTACATCATTAAGCAAAAACATGTAGATCTACTGTATGTTCCATGTGGGCTTTTAGACACAGTAAGGTTTTAGCTCTCCAGAAAACAGGGCAATAATAACTTTCAGTTTTTCAGGGCGTTTCGACCATCCTAACAGGAGATCCAGCATCCCTGCTGTAGTAAAGAGAAGAACTGAGAGAATGGAGACAGGAAAAACAGATCAATTATACAAGTTGGTCTCCAGGGGCCTTAAAATGTGACCTCAAGCCTCCTCGTCCAGTTCCCGTGTCTTGTTGATTGACGTTTCTAATCTCAACGCAAGGTGCGTTTTGTTTTTGCAGCTGCTCACATGCTGAAGCCTGACTGAACCGGGCCGAAACTGTTTCTATGGTAATTAAACATACACAGCTGTGGTGGTTCCTCCTAATGGACAATAGCGAGATGAGCAGACTGACCTTCAGTAAATAAATCAGTCTTCTTCTCTGACCAATCAGAAACAGCACTGAGAAAAGAAACGAGGGACCCGTGCCAGAACAGGCGGAATAATGTGAGGGGATTTTGTGACCAGAAAGAAATGAACTACGAGTGGATGTATGAATGAAGTGTACACATGGTGACACACATGAGGAGAATGTAGATGTTTTACTGGTGGGCCTCTCTTTCGGTGTAAAAAAAAATAATAAAAAAAATAAAAAATAAAAAATAAAAAGTTCACACACCTTATAATTGTGGACTCCAGTTTAAAGGTAAATGATCTGGAGATTTTATTCAAGACTTCTCCATAAAAATGTAAATGTTAAAATATTGAATAGAAACCTTTAAAGTGTAATTTTGGTTTGGTTTTTGCTGTTGTTTTTATTGTTTTAATGTTGTTTTATGCTGTACCATAACAAAATTCATATATGTGGGAACGGCACCTTAATTACTGTCAAGTACCACAGGAGATTTTAACATGTTTATTCTATAATGATACTAATAATTAAATCTTCAGAGGATCAAGAGGTTATTAATAATACTCGCTTGTAAGAAATATATTCAAAAAAGCATATTAATATTAATAGTAATAATAATAATAATAATAATAATAATAATAGTAATAATAATAATAATAATAATGTACCTCAAATGTGGAAAAATAAAACTAATGCATATTTATTTTAAAAAACAAAATTATATTTATATGCTTAAATTGGAATTAAGTAGAAACATCTTCTGTCATGGAGTGATATACACTCAGAGTAAATTGATATAAATCATTGGACTTTCTGCCAGGATTCCAGGAAGTAGTCGAATGGTTTTATTGAACACACTATCAGGATTAGACACTGCTGACAACTTGAAATATGAACAGGAGAAAGAAAGCATGTAACACCAATCCTACAGTTAAAAATAAAGGCAACAAAAACATAAATGGTTTTCATTTAGGGCATCAGTGATGGTCCTGAGTAATGTTTGACTAATGTTACAAAAGACCAAAAAGAGCAGTCAACTGAACTGCCAACGTGATATGATTAAGATAATCCAGTTTATTACAAATTAGTATAAATGGGAATGGCACAATCTGATTGGTCTGCTATCAGGGGATTTAAAAACATTATTCTGAGCGGATAATGCATGAATTAAAATGATTGACATTCACAGTTTGTCACAATCGCTTGGAGCAATTAATTTAAAAATGGAAAAATAAATCTAAAAATAGTTTGCTCTTCTTGTATTTCCAAGCAGTAAATAATAAATCTTTGATTTATTTTGGATTACTCATGCTTTTATGTAATAAATGTTGTGTATCTGTTAGTCTGAAAACACTCACTTATTTCCTGAACCATTTAATTGTACTATTAGGGTGGCAGGGAATATGGAGCGTATATCTTTGCCAACACTGGGCGAAGGCAGGGTACACCTTAAACAGCTCGCCAAACCATCGCAGGGCAACACACCCACCCACACACACACACACACACACACAAACACATTCACACTCACATCCACACCCAGTGGCATTTTGGAACAGCCAGTTAGCCTAATATGTATGTCTTTGGAGTGTGGGATGAAACTGGAGTACCTGGAGGAAATCCTTACATGCACGGGGAGAACATACAAACTCCACACAAAATCTTGCTGTGAGGCAGACATGCTAACCACCACGCTGCCATGCAATCGACACTCACAGTTTGCCGTGGTCACATGGAGCAGGCAGCATCATCATTATAACGCAGTAAAACTGGAAAAAATAAACAATAAAAATTAGATTTTAGGTTTTTTTTCTTGTGCTTCCATGTAGTATATGGACAAAAACCTTTACGGAGCATGGTTTACTTATATTTCTATGTAGTATATACTAAACTCTGAATGAGTAGGCTAAACAGATGTCTGCAGTATCACTTCTGATAGTCTTGTGCGCCAGACATTTGTACACACACGCACTGTGTAGATCGCTGGATTTGAAAAAATGTGCACTCACCAAGTTAAGACAGGCAGGAAGGAAAAATGGCTTTTTTTCCAATTAATTAATTTATTTATTTATTATATTTTTTTTTTTTTGAAATTGCGAATATTCACATCGGCGGATCCACAAAAAAAGGAACAAAAAAAAAGAGGCCTAAATATAACCATACAAGATGCATGTCATACAAAAACATTTTAGTATGTTTTTTGTGCTAATGTTCTTGTGCATTATATACAAAAACAATTGTTCAATTGTTCAAAATCAATGCGTAATTGTTGATTGTCTAATGTCACATAAATATCTGTAACTAGGATCTGCTGGTATAATCATAAAGAGTATTCCATACCTATCCCAAAACAATTTGCTTTTTGTAAACTCTGAACACAGTTAGTAACATTTGTCTTTAGTCTCTTTTGCCTGGATACTGTAATGATTAACAATTATACTATCCTTTGTGAAAGGTGAACTTTCCCTCAATCTTTGTTACCTGTGTCATCTCCAGAAGATTTTCCTCGGCATGCTCTCATCTGGCTTATTCTGGATTTAAATTCAGATCTCTGTCTGGAAGGTGCCTTAAGCCTTTAACAGAATAACCAATAACAAATGCTGCATTGTGCTATTTGAGCTACTAATATTTAATTATGCTACATATGTGCAACTGTTTTCTTAGTTTTAATTCAGTGTTTGAAACCACTATTTGTTTGGTTAACAGTTTTGCATTAGCGCTCTTTCCTAGGAGCTGTTGCCTTACATGACTGGAAATAACTGCAGTGTATACCATCTCAGGTTTTATTCCATGAATATCATTTGGTCAATCTCTGTAAAAGTGCTGTAGAAGCATATATTATGAGGTGCATAAAAATAAAACTAAAGCATCACTGCAAAAAACTAAGCTACACATACTATATCCTCTCCTCCATGTGGAGTGTGATGGGGAAATGAAGGCGAAATGACCTCCTGCAGTTCTTCATTGGTGGGCACAAATTGGAGCTGTAAGCATTTCTGTTCACTGTGCGGATGTGACCGGAGACTACAGATACTCATCTCTTTCTCTCTTGCTCTCTCTTTCTTTATAAAGTCTTCATCTATCTGTACACGCTGTACTGCAGTGGAGATGGATGTATTTACGCAGATGTGAGTAATCAGGCGATCAGAAAGGGGCTCTTTTCTCCTCAGTTGGAAAAAAAATGAATGTAGTAAAAAATTGGTAGAAGAGAACAAGACAGTGTGTTGTCAAGGCAGGAAATTATAATGCTGTTTACTTTCATAACATCAAGGACACTACTGCATTTGTAGTTGTAGATGACAATTACTAGGAAAGAGACTGCATCACTGTGTATGATTTGTAGAACTGGGAGGGCTGATATGAGCAGGACAAGGCATGAAGTCTCTGTTAACAACCATGATTCGTTTATATATTTTTTGACAGTGCCTAAAAATAAATTATGCTTTCATAAGAAGCCCACCATAGATTAATTTCACTCACATTTACACTTATTATTACAGTCAGAGCTCTTATTTAAAACCAACATCACACTCAGCCACGTTCCTGTGATAAGGTCCCAATAATAATAATAATAATAATATATAATATAAAATAATAATAATAATAATAATAATAAAAGAAAAAATTACCTTTTTGTATATTGCACCAAAACACTCCATAATTGTCAGATTTATGTTCAACAAATTAGTCAAAATTGACATTGCAACAGGTTTCTGCTCTGTTTGCTAGTGAGAATTTATGGATGTTTTTTTTTTTTTTTTTTTTTTTGTGGCTTACAGCATGTGTTATGAGCTTGTTTGGAAAATTCTGTAGAAGTACATGCATAGCAATTCAGAATTATTTAAAGTATAGTAAACGGGATTGTTTGTCAGAGAAACCTGGAGACAGTTTGCTGAAAATATTGTTCAGGTGATCTAGTGTCAGGTCCTAAGGGAAGAACACAATGTGGCACTTACTTTTATGAGGTCTCCTAATTCCTGGTTTACTAATCCAGTATCATTGTTTTAATGGGGAATCAATGATTATTGGGTTTTAGCCCTAACAAGATCATACATGAAATTTACCCTTAAGCCCCTGTCACATATGTTGCTCAACAACAGTTAATTAGGCAAATTCCTAATTCCTAGGACAGTTGTAGGTGTTGTACAAAACTCACTTGTGTGACAGAAAATGTATATGCTTGTTGTATATGCGAGTCCATTTCCTAGGCCTGCTCTACAGTGTCCTATGGCTGTGTTACAATAGACATACCACATTCATTTTCATTTTCATACGCCTATGACATGTTCAGAATCTCAACATTGCCTTATAATAGTCTTATGAATGTACTGCATTAAACCCATGGGACTTCTTACATACCCATGTGTATCATAGGAGGATTTTTTCAACAACCCTTGTATCACTTTCTTATAAACAGTGTATGATCTGATTAACAGATCTGACCTATTATGACACATCACAAATATAGCACGTATTTTATATGTGAAAAAAGAGCAATGCTTTCAAATCCACCTCACCCAAACCTACATCAGTCCCTTCTGTCGTAGCTCTGCTAAATTCATACAGCAGAAACAAACAAACAAACAAAGGTTGTTTGTGAAAGTGGATTTTAGTGCAGAGCACAGCTGGCCACCAGCCATCTTTTTTTTGCTTTTCTTCTTCTTGGGTTTACAGAAGCCACTGTAATTTCTATCCAAAATAATTTACATATAAGTCCTCATTTGTTGTTTTTGCCAGCTCTTTATTCCCCCTTGGGCTCACACTTGGAATTGCATAAGACACAAAAACAAGTTCTCATGGATGAATAAGTTAACTTTTTGTCTGCTCTTATTCTCATTCTGTCCCTCCATTAGCTCAAACTCTTTTAGGTCTAGGTTAAACTAACAACACTGAATCCATGGAGCAAAGCAGAAATCTGCATCAGCAAAACTTCATCAGCAGTGTTTCATCTCTGGATGAAAAACAAGGGAGAAATAAAGGAGAAACACTGTTTTGCTCTTTTTAATCATTATAAAGAAGAAAGGGTTTTCCCCCCTGTAGAAACTTCACTTCACACCTCATCAAATTCCCAGAAGTGACAAAGTTACAAAGTGAATGTAAGAGTTTATTAGACTGTGTGTGCTGGTAGAAAAGAGTTTCAATCTTCTGGCGGTATCTATGCTTTTCTTCTCAAAATACCTCTGCATTGGGAAAAAAAAAATGTGCCTATGAGGCTTCCACTCATGAAGGACACTCTGTTTTCCATTAGATTTAAGGTTTCTGCCCAATATGTAAAAATATTTTCTTTTAAGTGCACAAAAATGTATTTTTTTTTTTAGATTTATGATAGTGAAACTGAAATCGACATGTTCTTAAGGAATTTTGGAGGTGTTCCTCTGCTGTAATTGAAAATGTTTTGCCATTTTTGGACGTGTTTGGTAACTTTTTTGTTTCCACAGTTAACGTTGTAATACCTAGCAACGTAGCAATCACCATAACGGGGATGCTAAATTGCTTTGCTTCCCACCCAATATAGGTTACCTAAAGATATACGGTCTTTATAAACGGAACTACTTTTAAATTAACGTGAAACTCAACACAATAACTCAACACATTTCAGTAATACAGTTGTTTTTGTGGGGTATAAGTAGCTGGTGCATTCTCCAGTGTTAATCGCATTTCAGAAACACATGGTTTCATAAACTGCTTAGAGCTGCATACCAGGAACCCCACAAGACCTAGCATTTTGGAGATGACTAGATCCAGTGATATAGCCAACACGCGTTTGTAAAAATTACTCAGATCCCTACTCATTTTTTCCTGCTTTTAAACCTTCAACTTGGAGAACTGACTGATCACTTTCTGCCCAGTACATCCCACTCTTTGGATGGTGCCACAATAATAAGATAATCTGTTATTCACTTCACCTGTCAGTGGTTATAATGTTATGACTGATTGGTTTAAATATTCTCTAATAACCTTAGAAAATGAACGAGTGAAGAAATGAAAAAATATGTGAACACTATGCCGGAAAGATTACATGCTGCAATCAAAGTAAAGGGTGGCCACACTAAATATTGACTTTTTTTTCTCAAAAAAGAGACATCAGTAGTGAACAATATGTGACCCAGTCTGGCAAAATGAGTCACAGTAACCAAAAATTCAAAATTGAGTCAGCCATACCATTTTAAAGCTTAGAGTCTCCTCTTTTAAATGGTATGGCTAACTCAATTTTGAATTTTTGGTTACTGTGACTCATTTTGCCAGACTGGGTCACATATGATCCAATATTACATGAAATAAATACTTGAATAGTACTTGGTTTTTGAATTATCTTCATTTTGTTAAGTTGTATAAATTTACTGTATTTTTTTATTTCCTCACTCGCTAAACCATTCTATATGGTTTGAAGTTCATTCATGCTATGCAAAAGAAAAAAATAAATAAAATTGAGACACCATTGATTTTTTCTGAAAAATGAGTATTTTCAGTGTTTTTGTTTATTAGCCATACTTTTACCTCAGTATACTTGTCGGAATATTTTTTTTGGTTCCCACTGCTGACAATAGCATTGTTCAATACATTTTCACCAAAAAAATAAATAAAAATAGAGAAGTAACTTTTTACTTCTTTTTATTAGGAGCCCTTTTAGACAAAACTGGTGGTGTATAATCTTCACTGCACACTACTGTATGTATGGTTTTAAAGGATTCTTACCTCTTACTCTTAGTTTATTTAAATCTCAGTCTGTTCATATGAAATATTTGCAATAAGCAAATGTCCTTGTCAAACTTTGAAACCACATCAAGGTTGTGTTCATGTTTTACTGTGAACAACAGTAAGAGTGATATAGTCCATCATAAAACTTTAAAAGCCTCCACAGATGGTATCTCCAGCAAAATATGATATAAGCAAATGTTCAGTGGGCTGTAAAGACATTCATCGCTAAACCAGTTGCATTACGTTTCCTCTGAACCCTGTGACTTTGACTGAGAAGTTTTCTCCATAATGAAAGTGGTTCAGAAGCCTGAAGTCATTAGACATATTGATGGTGACAGAAAGGGTCAGGATTTGAGGCATGGCCCATCCATACAGTGAGTAAACACATCTCTGTTGGTTCAGGGACAGTGTGCTAGTGCTAAACACACTAAGCCAACTTAAGAGGAAGAGAAAGGACAGTGCAAATAAATTGGCATTTTATCAAGCAATGTAGTATCAGTCAGCCCACCTGGGACACCCAGGCACACAAGCACAAACTTTACTAGAACCATTCATGGTTTCTGTACCCATGAAATCTCTTCCCCTTCAGTGGGACTGTTACACTGCAGCAAATCGATACAAATGACATGTTGTGTAAAATAGTTTCTTTTAATGGTTTAACAAAATTCATGTACAAGGAATATGAAAATAGGCACAGATTTTTAAGCAAAGAAGTGTCAGGCTTTCATTTATCCAAAGCACTATAGTAGGTCTCTAGAAACTTTTACCGTGCTATGGAACACTGCTCAGAGTTCTGATTTAAAAGCCCAGAGAGGAGTCTGCCATAGTTCGCTGCTCTAATTATTTCCAGTTCATGTAATAGTTCTACTTCTTAAATAACTTGTCTCTTCCCTTCTTCCTTCCTTCATTCCTCACTGAACACTGAAAAAGTATACAAAAACCTCCATAAAGCATCACCAGTGGGGCTTTTACTTAGTTGATATTTTTTTCCTTTTTGTTGTTTTTAGGACTCATTTGTCCCTGAATAACAAGCTGTTTAGATTTGATGGTGGCGCACTCATCCGTACATGTAGGTAGCTTTGGTTAAGAGTGTCTGGTAAACCATAAATAGTAAAAGTGCAATGTGATAATAGTATATCAAGAAAGTACTTATTGTGTTAATAATAATCAAAATCCAGCCATTGGGGTCACACAATCCAGTGTGCTCTTAGTGCAGGTCCCAAACCCAGGTAAATGGGGAGGGTTGCATTAGGAAGGGCATCCAATGTAAAACCTGGTCTAAATCAAACATGCAGATTTAAAACAAAATGTTCATACCAGATTGGTTGAGGCCCAGGTTAACAAAGACCGCCAGTGCTATGGTTCGGCCAAGGAGAAGGAGAAAAGGAGGAAGAAGCATCAAGGGACAGAGAGAGAGGAGAAAGGTTAATCAAATTCAGGTCAGAGAAGGGGCTTTCAATATTGGCACAATAACAGGTAAAGGGAGAGAGCTGGCTGATATGATGGAGAAGAGAAAGGTAAACATATTGTGTGTACAAGAGACCAGGTGGAAAGGGAGTAAGGTCAGGAACACTGAAGGTGGATTCATGTTGTTCTACCATGGTGTGAAAGGGAAGAAAAATGACACAGGGTTAACGAAAGTAGTCAGAAGTAAAAAGAAAGTCTGACAGAGTGATGAGTGCCAAGCTAGAAACTAAAAAGACTGATTTTGAATGTCATGCCCCCCAAGTGGTATGTGAGAAGGAGGAGAAGGATGACTTCTGGAGGGTGTTAGATGAAGTGATTGTTCCTAAGTATGAAAGAGTGGTGATTGGGGCAGACCTCAGTGGGCATGTTAATAAGGGAACAGAGATGATGAAGTGAAGAAGGTGCCACTGTTGGGCCCTTGAGTAAGGCCCTTGACCCTCAATTGCTCAGTTGTATAAAAATGATATCTGTAAGTCACTCTGCTTAAGGCTGACTGCCAAATTCCATAAATGTGCCAACACTCATAACATTTTAGGGCAGTGTTGTCTCACTGCTTATGACTCTGGATTACTTCAAGCCCCAATACCACCAAGCTGCCACTGTTGGGACCTTGAGCAAGGCCCTTAACCATTAACTACTCAGCTGCTCTGGATAAGGGCGTCTGCCAAATGCCAAAAAATGTAAAGGTAAGAAAATGAGAGAGAGCGAGAGATGGTTGGAGAATAGCGATAGTGAACCAGGAAGTCTGAAGAAAGAAATTGCTCTGAAAAAGACGAAGAGTGGAAAGGCAGGTGGCCCAGAATATATACCAGTGGAAGTATGGAGACATTTGAGTGAGATAACAGTCGAGTTTTTAACCAGACTGCCTGAGGAGTGGAGAACTGGTACCAATTCTAAAGAACAAAAGAGATGTGCAGACCAGTGAAATCCAGGCTGAGAGGAAAGGAGGTGATCTGTGAACAGCAGTATGGTTTCATGCCATGAATGAGCACCACTGATGCCATATTTCATTTGAGAATGTTGATGTAGAAGTACAGGGATGGTCAGAAGTAGTTAAATTGCATGTTTATGGACTTGGAGTAAGCATACAACAGAATGCCAAGAAAGCAGTTGTGGTACTGTATCAAGAAGTCAGGAGTGCCAGATCACCCTTAAAATCATCTGATTCCGGTTTCTGGCCGGTTTCTCTGTGCATCTCTTGTAACTCTCGGTAGGACAATATTGAGGATAGAACTGCCTTGAGGAGAAGTAGAAGGCCAAAGAGGAGATTTATGGATGTGGTGAGGGAGGACATGCAGGAAATTGGTGTGACGGAGAGGGATGCAGAGGACAGAGTGAGATGGGGAAGGATGATCTGCTGTAGTGACCCCTAATGGGAGAAGCTGAAAGAAAAAGAAGTTAATAACATTAATAATGTTAACGTTATTCCATGAACAGTGATAAGGTACTATATGAGAGAAGTAAAACACCTTAGGGAATGCTGTAATTGGAAAATAATCAGCTTTTTTGTAGTAACAACCACTCTGTTGACAATCATTTTCCTCATTAATTAAAATTTTCTAAAATGAGTTAAACAGTGTAACATAAGTCCTAGTTTTTGACAGAAATCATCTAAGTTATTGTGCTTGTTTAAGGGAAAATATGTTTTCTGTTTAAAAATAATCAATGTGTCCCTGTGACGGTCAGGCAAGCTGTTCAGGATGTACCCCACCTTCATCAAGCCTCCATGTGCTCCAGGCTCCCCGCAACCCTAATAAAGGATAAACCAGCTCGGGAAATGAAATGAATAATCAATGGATGCTATTAAAGCCTTAAACCTACATTACTAGGCTGAAAATAAATCTGAATTGAACTAGATTGTGTTTGAGGATTTGTTATTAAAATCATTTTTAATATACTTTTAACTTAATCAATGTCTGGAAAATTAAACCTCCTTGAATTTACTCAGCTGTGTGTGTGTGTATGTGTGTGTGTGTGTGTGTGTGTGTGTGTGTGTGTGTTCATTAAATGAGCAAATCCTGGACAAATCTTGCTATGGACAAATCTTGGCATGAAGTTGCCATGCACATACATATATATATATAAACACACACACACACAATAT
>JAQMYF010000024.1:30456660-30470495 GCA_030014195.1 Neosilurus mollespiculum | reverse complement strand
CATTTCCTTTTGGATTTCTTTGCTCTATTTTGTCCCAACTTTGTTCCAGGCAGATTCCGTCCCATGAACCCAGCTCTCCCTTTCTCTGGCCATTTATTTAAAAAAAAAAAAAAAAATGATGGATCATGGATCATGTATCAGTGTTACAAATTTAAAGCCATATGGTGGCCATCTTGGTGAGACCACCTTGCTGTAAGACCTTAGTGTGGAGCAGTACCAATAGAGCTCAAACTCTAGCAAGATTTCACTTTTTTAAATTCATATAACTCTATCGGTAATTTTACTGACTAAGTTCATAACAAGTTGTTTGAAGTATTTTTGATAGGTTTAGGGTGGCACGGTGGTGTTGTGGTTAGCACATCTGCCTCACAGCAAGAAGGTCCTGGGTTTGACTCCCAGACTCAGTGAGGGCTCCAGGTACTCCGGTTTCCTCCCCCAGTCAAAGACATGTACATTATGCTAAGTGTTGTGTGAATGGTTGTGTGTGTGCGTTGGCCCTGTGAGCTGTTCAGGGTGTACCCCACCTTAGCCCAAATTTGACTCATTTTTTTTTTTACAACTGAGCAGTTGAGGGTTAAGGGCCTTGCTCAAGGACCCAACAGTGGTGATAGTGGGGATTAAACCTTTGGGTCAGTATTCACCTTAACCACTAAGCCACCACTGCCACCATGACTCCATGTACTTGAGCTCACACATGTCCATGGTTGGCATGTTACTGTGATTGACAAGGGAGAAAGAGTATGCCAGTTTTTGATATCTTGGACACTTGTCCATGGATGGCTGTGACATCTCAAGGATTTCTAGAGGATGGGGAAATTGCCTTTCTGTGTTTTCTTCCAGACTTTGGGGGCAGTTGCCCTGAGAGTTTGGTACATCTGGTAAAAGGTGTTTCTGAGGCCGGGAGTGGACCAGCGATACCCTGGTCCTCTTGAAAATCTGCAGTCTGAAGTCAGGTGTGCATGTCGAGGACTCTGATTGGTTCAACATGTAATGTCAGTTTATTTTTCAGTTTTTACAGGAACGGGGTCTTATATCACCGATATAAGTCATTGAGACACAACTGGACACATCTCATTAAAAAATTATTTATTTATAAGTGTGGAAAAAAAAAATTACAAATCTTATCGTAGCCCAAAAAGGCTAAACACTTAATATGAGTAGCAACTTGTTTTGCAAGTGTTTCTTAATGATGACATGCCATGTACCGAAAAAGTGCTACTCTTTGCCATTTTAGTGTTGGTACCAGAAGAAAATAAAAAAACAACAATAAAGCCATGTATCTTGTGCCTACAATTTGAAAGCCACTGTGCACAAACGTGACGTATGGAATTGTGCAATTGATCCTTTTGTATGGTATCTTTTGTAAACCTGTGATTATGGAGCCCATGAGCAAACAGATAGTCATCCTGGGTGTGCTGCTTGGAAATCAATGACATTTGTAAAGAGAGAGCTTCGTCTCATATGTTGCTCCTGAACTACAGATAATACCATGTTATTTTCTCAGGTGAAAAAAATGTGACTACTCATTTTAATAATTACAGACAAATAAGTGCAAGTATAAATCTATACAGTAAACACAAATTTACTGAAGGAATGAAATGTAGACGTTCAGGAAAGTACTCTTGGATGAGGATAAGAATTCATGATGTGATCATGTTCCTAGAACAAAAGTAATTATGTTTAGAAGAATGAGCATTTCCTGGCAAGGTTGAAGTCTTAAAAACTAATTTCCCATGGAATATGATGTTCCCCAATTTGTCAGCAGCTTTAAATCCTGTAGTTTATCAGATACAACTTAATCCAAATTTCATCATAGGTGCCACAAATCAATTTGTGAAACAAAAGTATTTAATTTTTTTCTTGGTAGAATCTAAGTAAATACCCGCAATAACTTTATTTTCTGAACTTATTCTTTCATTTTGAACTACAAGGCTAATATTGATAAAAACTAAGGAAAGCATGAGGCCTTTATTTTAGCATATTGAAACACCACAAGCCACATGAACAGTCTTCCTGTCGACAGAATGTTATCCTCACTGTTTTAGGAATGTCACTTTTCAGGAGTTTAAGTTTTAGAGAGATATAGTTTGTTTCTTGCCATTTCATGCATCTTTCTTTGACACTGAGTAATTATTTTATCTGCCTTCTTTTTGAGGCATGTACTAAACAACAATTTAGATACTATTTGCCTGTGGCAAGTTACATGACATCCATGATAATGGATATTATTCATGATATCACATGATAACTTTGAGAATCTAGGCCACAGCATCCGGTATCTTGGCTTGTTAGTACCAATGATCTGTAATTCCGAGGAATGAAAGACATCACTACTCCCCTGGGTTTGGGGTTGCTGAATTTGTTCCTGTTTTGTTTGTGTAGCACGCTGCAGGAAACTGTCATAATTACACAAAAAGTCTTAACAAAAGGCACATTTTCTCAGCAAGAACATTTTCAAAGCCAGGTGTGGATCCAAAGGGGGGCAATTACATATACACATAGTATTCAACATATATTTTCAATTTTCATCACTACATATAGTTACCAATTACAGTGCGCGCCCTTCGCTGACAACTCGCGGCATCTGTATTTTCATTCTGGTGTTTAAAGCCTATACATAGAATGATTGAGGATGATGGAAAAACAAAACAAACCCAAATTGTGAATTTTCCACAGTATAAGACACTTGAGAGTGTGCCGCTCATACACGCATGTAGCATGTTAACTTTCTTGCAAAAAAAAGTGTACAACAAGAACAACAGGGGACTATCCTGTTTCACCGTATACAAACCATATACAGCTAACCATAACAAAGCAATAGTGTATATCGGAACACAACAGCTGAGTAATGGCACATAGCATCACGTACCTTGGTCCGCTCTACCAAGGGAGCAAAACTTTGTCAGGAACAATCCATCTCTGACGAGATTACTATGAGATTCCCAGCACTTTCAGCCCCGTAACATGAATGATCAGTAACAATACATTAGACTATAGACTCATTAGACTATAGCAGGATCGTTGACATGTATGTCGATGATTGTAGACATCCTAAAAGAATGCTTTTTGCAAATCCCCTGTTGGAATAAGTTACCATTTCCAGTAAAGGGAAGGAAAAATAAAAAATAAAAAATAAAAAAATAAAAAACTTAAAAAAAAAAAAAACCCAATATTTTTTATGGATTTCTTTGATTATTCTTGGGCATATTGTAGTACTAACCTGGAAATCTTCATTAACTGACTCATTAATTCTGTCCCTATGTCTCCATATGCCAACAGCCAACATCCTCACTATAGCAAAAATGTATCATCCATCCTAGGTAACTCTGTCTTTTGGTACTTGAAAAAAGAAGAGGACAAAGAATGTTGTGTGCCAGACATTCTACGGTAGTTGTTATTAGTTTTTGCACTATTCTCTGAGATATTGGAGTTTGAAGTCTTCAAAAACTGAAGTAGAACACAATATTGAAGTCACACAATATTGTCACACAATATTGTCATGCAGAATAATAATCAACAGTTTGTCAAAATATGTTCTTATATCAGAGAAATAAACACTGAAAACTGACCCCAGCCAAAGTCACACTGATTGCAGCAGTCTCAGAAATCTAACCTGGTTACACTGTGACGATGGATCTGGGGGTCCAGTACATTAGTACATGGTAGATAAGTTGTTCAATAACTGAGTAACTTCAAACAGCAATGGGTTCCTCCAAGGTAGAAGTAAACACAGGTAGGTTTTCAGCTTCTGTTCCAGGTAAGTAAGCAGTTTTTAGTGAATTTTCTCTAACTTTAGAGATTCCCTGCTTTACTAAACTCATAATTTTTGCAGTTTGACAATTTTATTGGAAAAAAAATAAACATTATAAGCTATATTTGAATGATGTCGATTTTTGTTAGAAGCAATAAACGGGAATAACCTATTTTTGGTATAATGTTCTACCTGAAGATTATGAAGTGATTTTCTAACTTTGGCTGGGTTTTCCCAGAGGAGGTCAATTTTTAAATTCTGCTAGGTGTATCACAGTAAATCAAAGTTTTTTGGAAGACACAGTGTTTGTTCTTTTGGTTCCTGGTTCTGGTTGTTTCTGTATTAATATAATCTGTGTGCATTTATTGCTCTCCTTACACTTCTATTCATTAGTGAACCAGCTAAATTCTGCTCCTGAATCTACACTTCATGTAGAGAACCAGCTGTTTACTACTCACATTTTCACTCAGAAACATTTGGAAGCGGGAAATATGCGAGAGGGTTACCTAGGCAACCAGAGCGGGCCACAAGTGTGTTTCCATGTTGCTTCAATCACTTGTCGCTCATCGTTTCCTGTGTGGATGCCGCTTTAGAACGGGGAGTGAAGTTATTCTTTGAATTTCCCCAGAGGAAACACCACATCAAAGATTATACATGTTTTTTGTTTTGTTTTTGTGGTGAGTTTGTAATAAAAGCTGTTTTTTATTGAAACAATAAAGTTATGCTGCAAGAGTTTTAAAATAAACCTGCGCCTTGACTTTTAAGTCAGCACTCCTGCTAGAGCTGCTGAAGAGGGCACCTCCTGACCTCAAATAATAAGGACTAAGTTTTAGAATAAAGAATAAGTTTTTGATGACATGGTAAATGTGCTTAGTTGATGCTTTGTCATTTTTGGTGACTTTGAGTTTGGTGACTTTAGGAAATAATTTTTTTTAAAGCCCAGTGTTTTTTGGAAGTGAATGGTGACACATTTACATTTTATAACCAGCGGTCAGCCTTAAGAGATCAGGACATTGTGTTTTGCTTCTCCCTCCAATTGCCTGGTTTGACGAAAGAACCGCAAATTGCAAAACTGTGTTTCTCCAGAACTCCACAGAGATGATTTTTCTGCTTGACCTCACCCTGAGCTGTTTGTTGAGCAAGCTGTTTACTCTGTTTTGCTTAAAAATGTCCAAAAAGCAGCACTTATCTGCTCTAAAATGTACACAAGCATGAATTCTGTTTAATTAATTGTGTTTAAGTCTGTTTTTAAATAAATTGCCTACTGGTTTTTTAGTCAGACCATTGAGGCTGAAGCAATAAAAGAAACATCTTGCGATTAATTTATTCCATTTGTTTCAAGCCGTAAGAACTCAGTGCCTTTTTGGAAAGCCGGAGCTTCTGCCAGTCCCTCTAGGAGACATGTGTGTTTACTTTGGTCACGGCATCTCCGCAAGTGTTTGCGTGCATGCTGAGAGGGGAACGAGAGCCAAGTGTGGTCACATGGCCACGCCAAGAGCCACAATTAAAACAAACACACTTCTCTCCTCCTGCTCCCCTGTGAGTACTGTTAGGACAGCTACTTAAGAGTCTTGAGGTTTTTTCCCCTTAGAAACAGATCGCAGCTCTAACACTTCACGTCGGTTTAAAACAGAGAGAATTCCTGAAGCAGGATAGACAAAACAAAAAACAGGATAACAGCTTATGATGCTTCAGACAGAAGAGAAAGGATAAAAAAAGGCCTATGAAGCACTGTGCAGGGAGTGTCTATAAAACAAGTAACTAAATATCCCTCTAAAAAATAACATTCTTTTATTTTTATTATGCTATAAATATCTGAAGTCAGATTGTCGCTTTTATTGGAATTGCTTGTAAAAGTTGCCTGTGAAAAGATTTGCCAAAATGTGCTTTTCCATAAACCTTTTCGGGAAACCAGAAACCTTTTTTTTTTTGGAACTCAAGGCACATTACTTGAATATAAATATTGAAACTCGGAAGATCGCTTTTATTGAATTTGCTTGTAAAACTAGCTTGCAAATGCTTCTATAACAAGGTGCTGTTTCACTGACCTTTTAGTTTTAGGAAGTCCAGGAGTTTTTCAGGAACCAGGAAAATTTTTCAGACATTCAAGGCACTTCCTAGCTAAATATTTAACAGATTTTGATCTGAGCATATAACCAATGTTGGCACTGGATTTGCTTTCTAATTCATTAGAAAAATTGTGGATTAAAAATCGGTTAAAAATAAATAAATAAATATATATATATATCAGAGACTTAAATATTTTTAACCATATTAAATATTTTCGAAATAATTATATTTCATTTTCACCATGCAAAAAATATCACTTCATGACGTATCAGAGTTCACTGGAAACCATGGCTTATTTAATAATTGAAGGGTACAGGTGAAGAATTTTTGCATGATTAAAAATGTTTAAGCCTATTGTACCTATCATTATAGTTCCTAATAAACATTGTTTGGAATTTGTAATTAACCCAATTCGTTCTTCTGTTCGCATCACGCATTCTTGTCCATCATGTTTCAATATTTGTTTTACGTTTTTTGTGAAAAGACCAAAAAGTGACAAGAATCGTTCTTCCACTTTACTCCTCAACTGATATCGCAATCTTCAACTGATAATTACAGGGCGAGCGTAGACCAATTCTTTCAAGACTGGCACAATGGAATATTTATTTTGACTAGAATAAATTACAACTCGTGCACTTAGGAGAGAATGCATCTTCAAAGCCCACGTGGATTTATTCGCGGAGACTGACATATAAGCCGTTTTCGGCTACCAAAAGTTTTTTCTCATGGAGCTGTACAACATCTTGAGCTGGCACTGCGGGCCCATACCCAACACTTCAATCAGGTACCACCAGATGTTCAACATAACAGAAACAGTGTGCCTTCACTATGCATGGAAACATAGAGCCTGAAGTTCTTAGTTTGTCTCTTTTCTCAGGCGGTGGGAAGCTGGGAGGTTATTGTCAGGTCAGAGCATATGGTGGGCATTCAGAGATCACAGAGGTCACCAGCTGCTTTGTACTTTGCTTTGTGCTTTGTACAACTTCTTGTATCTAGAGTGTGTAGAGGAATCAGCCATGACTGAGACTCTTGGGAAAAACTAAACATGGCTGCACTTCCTCTGTCAGGGCAGCTAAGCGGAAGGTCTAAGTGTTTTTGTGTGGGTGCAGTGGAAAGCAGGTTGTTAAAATATAGCACACAAGTAAATGAGTAACCCGTGTTTATACTGAGTGTTAAGCTGATTTTATTCAAGTTCTGACTTTTTATTCATTTTTCTTTAGCCTTTAAAGTTTTTTTAACATTTTGTTTTATTTTTGAAAATTTTACAAGTGCCATTTTTATTTTTGGAATTTTTATTTAGAAACTGTCTAATTTTAGTTTTAAGAATTTCTCTCTTGTGACAGTGGAGTGAGCACTACTATTGTCACATGTGGGTGTGTACTGTCCATCCAGCTCTGATGAGAAACAGTCAGTGTAACCTACAGCCCAAAATTTACTACAGCATATATTTAATTTTTTTCTATAAAATATTCTTTAAATGAATGGTAACATTTTACTGAAGTGAAAAAGTAGGAAAAATATCTATATAATGATGATGTGCCAGGCATATTCATTTAGATAACAGCAGCACAAGCTAAAAGAGATACCAGTGATTTTTACAATTTTCTTTAAAGCTGTATTTCACTCTATAATATCTCTGTGTATTTAATGCGCTTCTGTACATGAAAGGATAAGATAACAAAGTGCATTCCTTTCTTAGCGAGTCAAGTAGTACAGAGGATCTAAAAATTGGTAGGAAATAAAATTTTGAGGGTGGAGTGAGAAGATACCACACCTGGCAAAGTGATTGTGGCATGGAGTTTTCTCCCTCATTGTGCATTGCTGTTGATCCCCTGTTTTTTTTTTACTCTTCATGAAGTATTTCACATGGTGGATATCATATTGACGCTTACACGTTTTAGTTAGTTTCTCTTATGTTCCCTTGCAGTACATTCTAAAACAATCAATAATAATTGCCATTTATTGGGATTTGTGTTTCAGTCAAAGTACTGATTTTATTCACCTTCAAATTCAAAAGCAATTCTTCTTTCAAAGTTATAAATATTTCAATGTTTCGTCACTATACACTCTTTGACTGCATTTTTGCAGCAGTGTGGAATTCTGAGATTACCTTTTGTTTGCTTTGAATTCCAGGCTTCCAATGTGTTAACTGGCAGGTGATAATGTGCCGAAATGACTGTGTTTTTGTCAATGTGGTGGAAATCAGACTGAAAAACACCCGATTGCATCTAATGGGCAGGCAGACGAAAAACAAAAAGCCTGCACGTGTGAATGAAGCAGTGCCCGTCTGGGTTATTTTAAGGGATTATCTGTATATAACGGCAAACAATAACTCAGTGCTGACAGCAGTCCAAGACCCCCATTCACCTCTCGTGAATTATTTATAATCATGTATAATTACAAAACAGATCTATATTGTACAAAGTACTGTCAGTATAATTGCTTTTGCAATAATTTGCAAAAAAAATGCAAGTATCTTGACTGTCAATACTTTTGCATGTTTAGCCATTTGGTAACCTTGTGTGCATCTGGCATTGGGTAATGTTTAAAAAGGCTAATGGGAGGGAGTGGGAATGGGAATTGTAGATTATCTCATAATATAATATACATTCAGATCACTGAGCATACAGTACTGTCATAAGAAAAATTGAGTATACCGATTTTTTTTTTTTTTTTTTACCGTATTTGAACAAACAGATAACAGAACCCTTTTTGACCCAAATTAACTCCAGAAAATGACACATAAAACTTACAAAACAAAGATCAGTCACATGGAAAAAAATAAATACCCTCTTTAATTTATCACACTGTCAAGTCAATAAAATTCGGAGTTCAAGATTAGGTGCTATTAATTAAAACCCCTGGAGGTGGAACCTGTCTTATTTAAAATTGACACTCAGGTCTGATGTGGTTTTTGCTGCTGATGTGCGGTCTTAAAATGATAATATCGAAAGAGCTGAATGTAATTGGATTGCGTAATTTCACAAATGTAGTTTTAGATTTTAGATGTAGTTAGATATCGCAGTGTCACAGAATTAAAAAAAAAAAAAAAAAACATTAAAAGCACCATGTAAAAACAGCGTTTATTATATTACTGCAGATGTTTTCTGTCTGATTTGTGTCTTTAAATTTTAAGGGCATTTCAGTTTAAATCCATGCAGAACTTGTTTTATGGCATTTATGAAATTTTATGTCTTTCACGTTCTCACAAGTATGTCTCTTTCCTGCAGCTCATAGATAAAGAAGACTCTCAGTTCATGAACACCTGCCCACCCGCTGTCACTGAGAGCGTTCCTCGAAGACGCACGCGGATCCAGGTGTTCTGGACGGCGCCCCCTTCAGGCAGCGGTTGTGTGATACTGAAGTAAGTTCATAAGGTTTCTTGCATATAAATAATCGAATATAAATAATTGGAGCTTTGAACTTTGATCACTGTGCTGTTTTATAATGGCAGTTCTTTTATTTAAAAAGAACTTCAATTAAAAAACAGGTGTTTTTTTTGTTTGTTTGTTTTTTTTTTTTTTTAATAAACTTCTGTTTTTCTGAAGCACACAGTTTACAGCTCATGGCTCAGTGGTTGATTGTTCCAGTTTTTCACAGAATTTAAACTGCAGTTCCTACTTCATGCAGAGTGTATTTCCTTTAATGAAAGGCACTTTAATTTCATATGCATCGTGAGTGCACATTTTGTGGTACATTCAGCCATGAGCATACGCTGATTGATGACTGAAAGGAAGTACATGATTGTCAGATTAGAACATTGTATATTATTCTAAGTGATAAAACAGAAAAAAAATAACGAGAAATGCTCTAAATGTGTCAGATTGATGAAATTAAATGCACAATTTCACTTTATTACATGCTTTATTTTTCAAAATAAACACAGTTGAGATGGTATGAGAGAAATTCAGCAAAAACTTATTAGTCCCTTTATCTTGCAATTAGTAGTGCATATTTTATCTATGTGTAAAATTAGCCAGAAACAAATGAGTGCCTTTTATTTCTAGGTTTAAATCTATTAAAGCTTCTTAAAGGAGTGGCAAATAACAGATTTGCCTTCAGATTTAATTTTTTTTTTACCTACAGCACAACCCAAGGTTTTAGCAGAGGTATTGGTATCACCCATGTTTGTTTGCCCTTTTCACTCAATTTTGTTGAAATACTACCCTACATGAGTCGCACAGATTATTTGATTTTGGAACGTCTGGGTCAAATGTCAAGGTCACCAAGTTTTGGAGATTGTCACAAAGTTTTGGTAACAAAGTTTCGGAGAGTGCTTATAATTTTGGAACGAGTGCTGGTAGAAATGCCATTACTATGGAACACTAATAGGAAAACATATATGAACTTTCAAATGAAACAATTAACTTTGACCTTGAGTGACCTTAAAAGGTCAAACCGCAGCTGTATTATAAGTCCTACAAATATGATTTTTTACATGTAATTTGATCAGGTCGTAGTATTACAGAACATAAT
Source organism: Neosilurus mollespiculum (assembly GCA_030014195.1). Lineage (NCBI taxonomy): Eukaryota > Metazoa > Chordata > Actinopteri > Siluriformes > Plotosidae > Neosilurus > Neosilurus mollespiculum. The sequence goes on along the minus strand of JAQMYF010000024.1, from coordinate 30,460,198 downwards.
GTTAAGATGAGTACTTGGATAATTTAAACCATAACACTACAGGCCTATGTAGTACATTATTTATGTTGCCTGGCTAACGTACTTTACACCCTATAAAGGCCCCTCTAGTTTTGTTTTGTTTTTTGATTGAGATATTTTGAGATATTCAGGTCACCATGCTCCAAGTCCCCATAATGTACACAAATGCTCATTTTTATATAAAATTTGCTATGTTAGTGAAATTTATAGATTTTCTTTTGTAGTATTTATTTTGCTATGAAGAAGAGACAAGACCTGGGGAATGGAGAAGAACCACCTTACTATGTACTGTTTAAGATATGGGAGATTTATGCTGGTGTTATACATCAATCCATGTCTGCTTTTTGTTGTAATAAATAGGCATGTTTGGGTGGCATGAGACTTATATACAGAACCAATAGCACTGAGAATGCATTAACAGTGTCGATGGGCTTGGTCACTGAGGAGCCCAGTATGGTTCTGGTTCCAATGGACAGGTTTGTGATGCTAAGCTGCAGTTGCTATTGTTGCTATTATAAATGGCAAAGGTTTTAGTAGTTGGAGTATTGCAGTGTACTTTTTGGCAGTGTTGATGAATAAAGAAAGACTCATGAAGAAATGGATAGTTTTTGCCTATGACTGTGAAGAAGGTAAAAGAGCTGAAGATAGCACAAGACTCATAGAACATGGAACCACCTGATGATCTAATGTGAGAAGTCCCTGAGTGCTGCCCCACCAACCTGAAAGATTAAAGGAATGAGACTTTAGTGAAGGGTGGCTCTGGTGCAGCTGGTACTCATGCACTGGTGGAGGTGCGTCAATAAGAAATTCCTCACAGGTTTTAGCATCAACCTGTCACTAGATTACCTTTTGGTGACCCCCATATACACCTCAAGGCTGTTCAGGAGTGATTTGGGGCGTTGGGACAAAGTGAAAAATTGTGTAGTGATGAAGACAGTGAATGTTCAATAGAAATGAAATATCAAATGATCATAATAAAATATCCAGTACATTGAACAACATGCTGTGGCAGAAAATAATCAAAGATGGTGTTGTGTGATGAAGCCTGATTAGAAGCATAGTGAAGGTACAGCCTGAAGTTGATCTTATTCGATTCTGTCATTTATGCGAAAGAGTATTAGGACCACATTGAGAGGGAAAAAAAATCAAGAATAAAGAGGTAATATTACGAGATAAAGTCATAGGCTAATATTAAAAGTCACGATTTGTAGGAAAAGCACATTAATCAAATGTTTAAACATAAAGTTACCTGTCAACTGATGTGTGGCACAACGCAATGTCTGAGACTCTTGGCAGAAGTATGCAGGCTGCAGTGCCTGTCTTCTCACCTGTTCTGTTGGTTATATTCACTTAAAAATATATAATTCTTTCCTCCCCTCGCACCATTACTAATTTCAGTCAGTACGATGAAAGACAATGCAGATTTTTTATACTGTTTTTTTTTTTAAAGTAAGAAACGGCAAATCACCACATCCTCCTTCCTGAAGACTTTCCCATGTTTCAAAGTGCTGAAGACGGAACCTCTTTCTGTAAATGTTATATAAATATCTCCTTACAAAAAATGTCACCCGAAGTGGTTAGCACTTACGCCTCACTGCAGAAAAGTCATGGGTTCGAGTCCCAAACTCAGTGAGGACACTTCTATGTGGTGCTTTCATGTTCTCCTTGTGCTTGCGCGAGTTTCCTCTTGGTAATCCGGTTTCCTCCCACAGTCCAAATTAGGCTAATAGCCCCTAGGTATGAGTGGGAATGGTTATAAGTGAGTTGTCGTGCAATGGTCTGGCGGGCTGTTCCAGTTGTTCTATGCGACCCAAGTAGGATTAAGTGGTTCGGCAAATGTGTGAGTGAGTGTGAAAATGTTACCATATTAATAAATATTTCCCACTTTAAAATGTGTTTATCATTACACTTTCTGTATGTGAGCATTTAGAAAACAAGTCTAGAGTCCAACACTTTCAGACCAAGCCTAATCAATGTGAAAAATGTTATAAGCGAAATCCATACAGTGCTTAAAAAAATGTGTTAGTAGGAATGAAATTCAAATATCTCTGAAGTTTATTAGAATTCACATTTTATTTTGTTTGTTAGTTGAGGAAAGAAATTTGAAGGAAATTTAAACATAACATTGAGCATTCGTACTGCATTGTTAATGTCACCCATTACAGATTACTGATGTGTTTTTATCCTCTGTCCGCTTCCAATCTGGTGGTTTAAGCAGGACAACTCAAAAAATGACTCACATATCAGCATGAAACTTTCACAATGTCTCAATATTCTCAAAAGTAAGATCTAGTTTGATTCATGGCTGCATCTGAAATCAATATTTTTATTTTTAGTCATTGTATCCAGCTATGTACATGAATACATGGCAAGTAGTAGCAGAGAGCCGGCACAAAGCTTATACAACACATACACAATAGTGCTCATACATTGGTACCTTAATCATATTTTTATGACTTTGCAGTGATGAAGTATTTAAATTCCAACACAGTAACACTTAAGGAAATAAGAATTGAGTAGAAATCGAATAGTGCATTATATAGTGAGCTCACAATATTGTAGTGGTGTCAGAATCTATAGAGAGACTATATAGTGCACTCAATGTATCCCATAATTTATCGTGAAAAGTAGTGTACAAGCAATCATCACTAACAAAGCATTATGTACCATAATGAACTCTCTTGCTTGAAGGATTTATGAAATGGCCGGGGTTCTGACATTTTAAGGTCCTTCAAGGTCAAAGGGAATTTTCTGTTTTAAAAAGTCTATACATGGTTTCATTTATGGTTTCATCAAAACACTTTTTCACTGAGTTGTGGCAGGTGCTCTAATAAATCTGTTCAGTACTGTATATTTCACTTTAGTGTCATAATTTCCTTAAATTCTACAGACCACAAAATCTATAATAAAATCCATAAAAAGGAGATTCAGTTGGAAGGTTTTAAACTTGCTGAACCCTGTGTTCCACTTGTCTGCGTTAACACTCCTGCAGTTTTGTTCTATGCAATCCCTTCATCCTTTCACGCTCATATTCATTCATATAGCTGTCACATACAAGGCTTCAGATTAGACCTGGAGAAAAGCTGTGTGTGCCAACACAATTCTGTGAGCCTGGATAACAAGAAATTTCAGTCTCGTTATGTATGCATATATACAATTTTCACACCACCCACACAACTGAGACATGCACTTGCAGTGTGTGTGTGTGTGTGTGTGTGTGTGTGTGTGTGTGTGTGTGTCTTATTAAGGTCTGACTCACCTGGCTTATTTGCTAATCGGTCAAAAGTGTGAGTATGTGAAACTGAGAGAAAAAAGAGGGAGAGATGTGAATTTAGGGCAACACACACATTCTCTCTTTCTCTCACTCTCTCGCACACACACACACACACACACACACACACGCACACACATTCTTTCTCTCTCTGTCTCTCTCTCTTTCTCTCTCTCTCTGTCTCTCTCTCTCTCTCTCTCTCTCTGTCTCTCTCTCTCTCTCTCTCTCTCTCTTTCTCTCTTTTTCTCT
>JAQMYF010000024.1:30432327-30456393 GCA_030014195.1 Neosilurus mollespiculum | reverse complement strand
CCCCCCCCCCCCCCCCCCCCACACACACACACACACACAGCCCACACACCTTTCTTGCCTTGTTTTTTCCCCTGTTCTTCTGTACTGAATATAATGAATGGCTGTATCCGTGCTCAACCTCAGCCAGGCCGCTGTCACATTTCTCTCCGAGTGTGAATAGGAAGTATTTCCCATCTCGATATCTCTGTTGTCTCTGCTCCAGCCCGCTGCCATGCATGGTTTTGTTCTGGATTCCTCTGAAACATCTGCTGTGGCACTTGGAAACATCTGCTGTGCTAAGACTTCCGTCACTCTGGCTTGGCACGATTCTTGGTGCTGGGCCAGCCAAAAGGCCATGAAACGTGCCTGGCAGCATTGCACAGCCATTACACATAAGTCCAATTACTTTTGGGAGAGGGCCAAGGCTTGTTCAGAGTCAAGCTGTCAGTAACGGATGACTTTTACAGTAGTGAAGAGATGTGCATTTTGGGAGTGATCTGTTAAAAAAAAAAAAAAAAACATTATTGCTGCTGTTAGGACACAGTGATAGATTTAATGTTGTGGACTTTTAATTTCCCATGCAATGTGTTTATGAGATTGTTTTATTTACATTGATTTTATGGTTTAATTTTGAAGTTTAAAGCAGCTGCATGCAAATTCAAAACAGAGGGAGATCAGTTATGCACACCAAAGTGAAATCCAATACATCAACTCAACTAGAGGAGGACAAATAAATTGAATTAAGCAGATGGATTAAAAAAAATAAATAAATATGGCTTTAAATAGAAGTCAAACATGTTAGTAACAACAGTACAGCTGTAGGATTGTAAATAAAAAAAAATTGAAACACCTGTGTGGAAACTATACTGTTTATAAGAAAATGCTAATTAGCAGAAAGCAAAGATGCCGGATGTGAAGGTTCACTCTGTGAACTTTAATTGTATTGCTTCCTATAATAATGTACTTATTATAAAGAGTGGTGTGTTATAAACACATACACAGTGGTGTGTTATAAAGAAAGAATAGTGCCGTGAAGGCAGTGATTGACCAATCAGAATCAAGTATTCAAATGAGCCATGTAATAAATGTGTTAGCATAGACCAAACTAAATAATGAAGCTCAATGCCAGTTATTACTTCAATCAAGGAGATTATGTTTTTGATTAGATTTGTGTGTTAGCAGGATTATAGCAGGCCCAGTAGGGGATGCTGTGCACTTTATTTTTTTATTTCAGCTTGGCAGGGGTTTGTGTTCTTCAGGTGCACTTGTTTTTTCTTAGGGAATTGAATTAATTATGTTGTTTTGTTGTAGTAGCCTTAAAGCAATAGGACTTTCCTGACACTTGTGGGGAAAAAAGTAGATGGATTTGTAAGACATTTATAATGTTACTATAACTCTTTTGGAAGGATTTGAAAGCCTGCGAAGGTTACGAGGTATTTTCTTCTGGTCTGTTCTGGAATGATATCACATTTAAGTCACTTTGAAGCAGAAAATGGCTGAATGTTGAATGAGAAAGAAATCAGAAGCTTTCATGATCCTAATTTAAAACGCAACCAGAACAGCATAAGGTGAACGTATGTGATTTTTTTTTTATATAGTGGATTTGATGTTGAAATGTTTAAAGCAGCTTCTGGAAAGAGTAGACATTCTTTTTCTCCGCATTTTTTAATCTTTAAACCTTCACTGGCTCAAGGTCTCTGTGTGAATACAACTTTTTTTAATTTGTAGAAAGTCTAATAGATTTACTATAAGTCAAGGTGATGCTATTTAGTAAAATCTCTAAGGCTCTTCATTCTCGGACATAAATACTTTATTATTTGATTGTCTTAAATTACAATTACCAAATATTCACTACAAGTAAATGAAGAACTAAGATTCTTTTAGCACCCACACATGCATTGTGGTTTCTGATTTGTGGGAGAAAAAAATCTATTTCAAATCTATTTGTGGTGTTTGCCATGCATGTATTTGCTCTCAGGCACACTATTCTAATAATAAATTATACAGCCTATAGGCCAAAAGAAATCTGTACTGATGTGCACCATTACTTCATTAGCTAACGCACCACGCATTTAAAAGCTCTAACCCATGTTTTGGATGCTTGGAAACAGAAATCTACTGCTAGATGTTTCTTGTGTCTTACATACAGAAGTCTGGTAGAGTTGGGTGTGGAACCTGATGTAACGTCTACTTTTGCAGCCCACATAACCTCAAGGTTCTACAACCTATCCTTTCTGAAAAGTTTTTCTGCTTACCACATTTGTAAAGAGTGGTTATTTGCATTACCATAGATTTACTGTCAGATCCAACAAGTTGGGAATTGTTCTCTAGTTTCTGGCATTGAAAAGCCGTTTCATCTGCATAATTTCTGCTGATTTAATTTTTGCATCCTCCCAAAATGGAGCTTTGGCAGTACTATTCTAATCACTGGTGTTTGTTTTTCAGTTTACCTGTGAACAAAATCCTGACCGCACACCAGCATGAATTTTCATTAAATTAGGTGGGGACTCTTCCCTACCTGAGTCCCAGAGTGGATTTGATTTTGGATTGTCAAGGTCGAAGGCCAAGGTTAGAGTGAGGACACAAAGTTTTAGAGATACATCACTTAGCAACAAGTGCCGATAGACAACCTGTTACTATGGAACAGTAATACAGAACCATATAAGGACTTTCAAATGAGACAAATACCTTTGATATTAAGTGACCTTGAAAGATGAAAATCAAGGTCACAGGCACATATTACTTCGAGTGCTAATAGACGTGCTGTTACTATGGAACACAAATAGGAAACCATATATGGACTTCCAAATCAGACAATTCCCTTTGACCTTGAGTGACCTTTAAGTATCAAACCCAAGCCACATTTTTTTTATTCCCAAGTACAATAGACCATGTCGTATGGTGAGCACATGCGTAATTAATAACCAGTACCCATTTAGGGCCTATTTACTACATTTTCTATGCAGTGTGGTGGAGGTACCTTGCACTTTATTGAATGTCCCACTAGTTTGTTTTGTTTAATTTTTTTTCAAGAGCTGCAGATTGTTATGCCCCAGGAGATCAGCAGTTTCTGAAATACTTGAGCCAGCTTGTCTGGCGCCAATAATTATGCCATGGACAAAGTTACTGAGATGGAATTTTACCTCCATTTTGATGTTTAATTAGACACCCCACTTCATTCTTGATATTTGGAGCCTAATTGGAGAATGATGTTAATCCAGATTAAAGCCATGTGAAAGTCCTGTGACTAATATAGAGCATGCAAACTTGAAACCCAAAATGAATGAACGTAGACCAAAATACTGAAGAAGGTCTGATCTTTATACTTGCTGGAGGAATAAAATCTGTAGGATCTCTGAGTTTTGGGGTTTGAGAGTTGCTACACAGATGTGAGATCTTCTTGTGAGATTGAGGACAAAGGTACAGTATTAGAGCCAGATGTGTTTGCTGGATCTTAACTTCACGGGGGAAGAGATATTTTCAAGCTGGCTTGGGTTTGCTTGGGGCGCATGTATTTCACTCGTACGTCAAATAAAAAAAGGCTTTTTAGCGTGTCAGATTTGACCCTCGGGCCGCTGTTAGCAGAGCCTGCTGTAAAGTGTGACGTGCTGAGTAGGACAGTTTTACTCTAACATCCTCATAAATTTGCACTCCCTGCAGTGGGAGATGGTGCTGACAGGAATATGTTTACCTGTACTAGTGAAATCACATGGGGAATAGGAGGAAAATTTTTTTATAATAAATAGCCACCCTTATTAGGAAGGTGGTCACATCATTCAGCATGAAGAAGTAAAGGCACATGCTGAATACTGAACATGGTGGAGTCAATACTTGAGAAAAGAAGGAGGTCAGTCTTTGACTGATTTGTATAGCAGGTCTGCACAGACGGAGTGAAACAGTTAGCATACCTGAGAGGAGCTGGTGAAAATGCTGAAATACAAAAATATGTTTGGTGGGGGGGGGGATGACACATTGAGTTCTGTGTAAAAATTATCTGTTGTTGTAACTTAAAATGTGGTGTAACGTGGTTGCCTTAAAATATCATAAGTTAGCATGAGTAGGCAACTCACCAATGAGACAGTTACACACAGTTATGTACTGTATACGTTTTAATTAACTCAAAATTGGGTGAAGGATAAATTATTCTTAAATCTGTACCATTTATTTATATCTTCCTGTCAGTTAGGGTTTTGCAAACGTTTATGCCACCCAGGGCCCATTAACTTAAAAATACAAAAACAAATCAATACTGTATTATTTATTTAACATCCTATTATTATAATTATTATCTGATTAAATATTCCGCTCATTATTCTTTTTTTTTTTTTTTTACAAAAGTAGTGGGCTTCGACCCAAACAAATTTTCATTCCTAAATTTTCTCCCTGCAGATATTTTTTATTCAAATTATAAGTAAAATTAAAAGTTACTGCACCCGTTCATGTCAAACAACCAATCAAAATGTCTAATAACTTCAATAGTATGATTTCCACTGACGTGTCTGCGCCCACTTCTTGAACTGCACTTTCCCATCTGCAGTGTGCATTGTCCCGCTGCACATGTTCGTGCAATAAGACTACAGGTCCCAGCATGCCCAGTGAAGATTGTGCAGGTGTGATGGAGCATGGCACAGCTGGGGAAAATTGATACCTTTATCAAGTGCAATACTTAAATTCTTAAAGTGAACTGGGTACAGGTTATTAAACTATGTCACTTGTTTGGCAGTGGTACTGGAACATGTTTTTCTTTTTATGTCCATTTCTGCCTGCTTTATTTTCCCTGTTTTGGATATGCTTGCCTGGTTGAATGACTGTAATAATAATGCTATGTAATAATGATTACTGAAGACCTTTTTATTTACATATGCATGCTCTCATTTCCCTACCACAACCACTTGCTATGACATCCACCAGCAAATAAAAATAGAAAAAGAAAAAATTGCAGAAAATATACATATTTAACTATAAATAGGTAAAACATATGAATGCACCAGTTGTGAAGCTTATATTTAAAATAAGAATGTGGCTGATAACCAATAACTAAAATTATTTTCTTTTTAGATGTTTTTCTCTCTCTCTCTCTCTCTCTCTCTCTTTTTCAGTTCAAGTCAATTATAAATTCAAATAACAAACTTTAATATATCTTTCTTTCATATCACTTTTTTTTTAATTTAATTAGGTTTTTTTTTGTGAAAAATAAATGTTTCCCCCAACAGATAAATATTGGCCGGTGTTATCTGTGATTGTCTATTTGCAGATAAGTCGATACATTTTGTTGTTTCTGACATGCCCTGCATTACAATCAGTGACCCACAATGCACTCCTACAGCCTGGTACATTAGAGAACATACTCTTTTGGGTTTATGGACAAATTCTTTTCATCTGCATACAAGAGAAATTGAAGAGTTTGAGTTGAAAAGCAGATAAGTGCCATTGTTTTAATTATGAGAAAAACAACTTTTTCAGTAGCTTTATTTTAAAGCTACTGGAAAAAGTTTTTCTTAAAGCTACTAGGAAAAGTTGGATTTTTTTTTGTGAAGCTACTTAAAAATAGTTGTTCTCATAATTAAAACAATGGCACTTATCTGTTTTTGAACTCAAACTTTTCAATTGTTTGTTTATGAATGTTAAACACAGTCAAGTCAGCTGGTTTGAAATGAAAAATGAGCTGGCTCCACTGCTTGAGTGCATTTTCAGGGTTTTTCGACACAACCACTGTCATTTCTCTGTCATTTCTCTCTCTCTCTCTCTCTCTCTCTCTCTCTCTCTCTCTCTCTTTCTCTGTGTGTGTGTGTGTGTGTGTGTGTCTGTGTGTGTGGTAGGTAGGTTAGTTCAGACAGACATTGCTCCACAATATCAGTGAGTAATATCACTTGGCAGCTCCACTGGATCTCAGTAAAGCCATATTAGCATGCAGTGCACATGGTGAAGGTGCGGCGAAGAGATGTGCAAGCCCACTCCTCTTTAAACTCCTGGGAGCCACTGTTCAAGAGTATCAGAAAATCTTTATTGTGTTATTTTTTTATCGGCAGTCTAGAAGTGACACAATGCTCACATTTGAAGAGGCACCTAGGAGGTGATTGTTGTGCAAGCAGACCTTAATGCTTTTTTAAGCCCTTTTTTAGAAGTGGGCAAAACAAGTGAAAAGTATGTTAAGGATGTGTTTTGCTTTTTTCTTTTTTGACAAAATGAGTCACAGTACACCTGAACCTTCAGAAGAAAGTACTAACCACCCTGGATCCTCCAAACCTTTTTTTGTCTTATTTCCAATTCAGATAAAACTATGTGACTATCATAAGTGACACCCCCGATCAACTAATGTCTATGAGTTATTACACAGCGATTAATTAATAAAGATTCACACTTACTGACAATTCCATATACCATAGAGGCACTTTGCAAAATATACATGTATTATAAGCTAAAATGTAACTTGTTTCATAAGAAATCACTTGGGACTTGCATGTGGGTGGGGACTTGGCATTTGTATATGGGGAGGTACTGTAGGTGGTGGTAGCTTTGGAGTTTTCACTTGAGATAAGGCACAGAAGACACTGATCATTCTCCTGTGTTTCTGTAGTTATTTGACTGTGCTCCTGAATCAGATGTCTTTCCCAAGTTAAAACAAAACAAAAACAAACAACAACAACAAAAAAACCCATATACTTTGCATGTGATTATGTAATATATGATCACATGAAAAAATGAGAAGGTGCATTTAACAAACTCATGTCACCCAGAAACACATAACAATAAATAATCACAAATCATTTTAATAAACTCCTCTACTATAATGATTTAGGAATACAATTACCATTACAGTTATAAGGTAGATTTCATGTAGAACTATCCCGTCCGACTAGCAGGAGTTATAGAAATGTTATTTCTATATTATAATTATTACTATACTATTATTACTATAATTATAAATATTTATGAATATTTATTTATACATATGAAGTTTGCACGTAGGGCAAGATGGCAGAAATCAACCACAAAGGGCCAGAAGAAAAAAAATAGAGAGATCAAAAATAATTACGGAAATTGAAATATCTACATCACCTTCCACTATAATCCATGTAAAGAAGAGATTGTACCACCTTGGTGAAGGTCGGTACCCTCTTAGTGCATTTCTAGTTTTACTATGTAAAGCTAGGTGACGCGATGGTGTAGTGGATATCACATTCCCCTTACAGAAAGAAGGTCCTGGGTTCGAGTCCTGGCTTGGCGGGGGAATTTCTTTGTGGTTTGCATGTTCTCCCCGTGCTTGTGTAAGTTTCCTTCAGGTACTCCAGATTCCTCCCACATATTCTTCCCATAATTTGGTTGCTCCAAATTGCCCCTAGGTGTGAGTGTGACCGTAAATGGTTGTGTGAGTGTTAGTGACAGTCCGGCGAGTTGTTTAGTCTGTAACCAGCCCAAGTCGGCTGCAATAAACTCCAGCCTCCCTGCGACCCTCATAGGATTAAGTGGTTCAGCAAATGAGTGAGTGATGGATGAGTGGGAACTAAAGCGCTATACAAATACAACAGAACTAAATTTAATTAAATAAATATTGTGGAAAAAAATGTGAACATAAAAAGAATGAAAAAAATAACTACATTTTATAAAAAATTCTTGATTTTTTTTAACATCTCAGCAAGCAGACTTTTTATGATATATGACCTACTAATAAGGGTTATAAACTTGAACTCAATCACAAGGAAAATTTGCTTTTTTTTCAGTACATTAGCATTTATTATAAAAAAATATATCAATAGATGTAATAATATTCTAAAGTCTAAAAAGTTCTAAAGTTAGTACTGCTTCCTTTAGCAGTAATAACTTCTTGTAGGCGTTTTGCATAATTGTCTACCAGTCTCTTAGACTGACTTGCTGAAATATTTGATGACTTTTCATTGCAAAATTCATTCAGTTGTAAGATGTTTGAGGGTTTTCTTGCATGTGCTACAAATCCTTTACCATATTACAGTTGGTTCAAACCTGGGATTTCACTGGACAATTTCTTAACCCCATTTCTTCTTTTTAAGCCATTTCTTGGTGGGTTTGCAGAGATGGCCTCCCATGATTGACCCCACAATCTTTTAAATAATGCAGACTTCATAGTTGAATCAATGACTACAAGTTGCCCCATTACTGAAAGAGTGAAGCAGACCCAAAAACAACATTTTCACCACTATGTTTGACAGTTGATATGTGGTGCTTCTTCCTGTTCACGTGTATGGTGACTGTGGAAAAAAACAACCAGGTCATTTTTTATGTTCACTGGTAAATTGTAGTCTTGTACTAATGTTATTTTTGAACAATAAATGTTTTTACCCAGCACTCCTTGCATGCATGTCAGATGTGTCCAGTCTCTTACTGAATGTAAACATATGCACTTTCACACCAATAGCTGTGAGTTCACCACAGCCAACCAACACTACCTCTGCCCCAATAATGGGCAGACCCCCCTTCAGAACCCCCGGGCTCTTCCTCTTCCACAGTGGACGTGTTGGTGGGATTGAGGAGGTCCTCGAAGTATTCCTTCCACCTCCCGACAACATCACCAGTCGAGGTGAGCAGCTCCCCACTTCCACTGTAAACAACGTTTGTGGAGTACTGCTTCCCCCTCCTGAGGCGTCGGATGGTGGTCCAGAACCTTTTTGAGGCCAACCAATAGTATTTTTCCACGCCCTCACCGAACTCCTCCCACACCCGAGATTTTGCATCAGCAACAGCCTGGACTGCAGCATGTTTGACCTATCAGTACCCGTCTGCTGCCTCGGGATTCCCACAGCCCAAAAGGACCCAATAGGCCTCCTTCTTCAGCTTGACGGCCCCCCTCACTGCAGGTGTCCACCACCTGGTTCAGGGGTTGCCTCTATGACAGATACCGATGACCTTCTGGCCACAGCTCCAGGCTGCTGACTCAATAATGGAGACACGGAACAAGGCCCATTCCACCTCTATGTCCCCAGCCTCCACTGGGATGTGGTTGTAGCTCTGCCAGAGGTGGGAGTTGAAGGCTCTTCTGACAGGAGATGCCGCCAAATGTTCCTAGGAGACCCTATCTACATGCTTGGGTCTCCCAGGTCTGGAGGGCGGTCTCCCCCGCTATTGGAGCCAGCTCACCACCAGGTAGTGATCGGTTGACAGCTCAGCTCCTCTCTTCACCCGAGTGTCCCGAACATGCGGCCGCAAGTCCGATGACATCCCTACAAAGTTGATTATCGAACTGTGGTCTAGGGTGTGCTGGTGCCAAGTGCACTTATCAGCACTCTTATGTTCAAACATGGTGTTCGTGATGAACAAACTGTGACGAGCACAGAAGTCCAAGAACGAAACCTCATTCAGGTTCAGATCAGAGAGGCTGTACCTACCAATCACACTTTTCAAGGATGACGAGACTCCTTGGGACTCCACTTGGACTATCATTTGGTGCATAAGCACAAACAACAATCATGACCCATCCCCCCACCTGTAGGCGGAGGGAAGCTACCCTTTTGACAACCAGGGAGAACCCCAAGATGTGGGCACCGAGACGGGGGGCAACAAGGATGCCCACACTGGCTCACGGCCACTCCCCATGAGCCAAGCCAAGGTCCAGCCCCTCTCAAGATGGGTGGTTCCAGAGCCCAAGCTATGTGTTGAGGTGAGCCCGACTATATCGAGACGGTATCTCTCAACTTCCTGCACCAGCTCAGGCTCCTTCTGAGAGGTGAGCCAGAGTCAGTAGCTGAGGATCATTCAGCAGAACCCACGCCTTCGGCTGCCACCCAGCTCACACTGCACCCGACCCCTATCGTCCCTCCCACAGGTGGTGGGTCCATGGGAGGGCGGACCCATGTCTCCTCTTCGGGCTGGGCCAAGCTCCATGGGCAGAAGCCCAATCACCAGGCGCTCGCCTTCGAGCCCCTCCCCCAGGCCTGGCTTCAGGAGGGGGGATCCCGGTAATCCACATCCAGGCAAGGGAGACTGTTTCCTTGAAATAATGCTCATAGAGGTCCTCTAAACCGTGCTTAGTCTGGACCTTCACCTAGGACCTGGTTTTCCTTGGGTGACCCTACCAGGGGCATAACGCTCCCGACAACTTAGCTCAGAGGATCATTAGGACACATAAACCCTCCACCACGATAAGGTAGTGATTCAAAGAGGGGCAAATAAATGTTAATAAATGTTATTGTCTGAAAAGAAATAAACTGTGGACTGAGTGTTGGGGGGATGAAGAAAATGTGTAAATGGATAATATTGCTCACTTGAATAGTTTTTTTTATTATTATTATTATTACTTGAGGGTTTTCAAGGATTTACTAATATGAGGCACTTTCGACTTTTGGCTTTACAGTTGTATGTTTAAATCTGGAAAAAACATGTAAATGTCTTTGAAACTTTAGCAAGCATCTTGTCTCACAATGGAGGCATTCTCTCTCAGATTAAAGTGGAGTAATATGTGAAGGCAGTACAACCTATTTTTTTGTTTTTTGTTTTTCTTCACAGAGTGAGCATAGTACAGAGAAAGGTAATATTTTTCCAAGATGAGGGCTCTCTCACCAGGAGGCTGTGCGAGAAAGGTACTCACAAAAGTGCACCTCAGCTATGCAAGTAGAACCTTGTAATTACATTTTTTTCCCTTTGGACAATTTAGTGTAATTTGCTTGGCCCATTGTACTGTGTGTGTGTGTGTGTGTGTGTGTGTGTGTGTGTGTGTGCATCTCACACAGACTAGTGTGGGGGTGCATGTATATGTTTGTATGTGGGTGCACATGCTCAGCCTTCTCTGTAACTAATCTACAGCTCTTGTTCTGCAGATCCTCTCCGAACCACAGAGAAGCCTGTACAGGACTGCTGTGCATGTGGAACTGCCAAGTACCGACTCACCTTCTATGGGAACTGGAGTGAGAAAATGCATCCCAAAGATTATCCCCGTGAGTGTCTGATGCACACTTGCAGCAGCATTTGTCATTCATTTTGCACAATGCCATCAATGTCTAATTCTTAGCATCTTCTTTCTACAAACTGTTTAGATAAGTAAATGTATTAGGGTGCAGAGTGCAGAAGTCAACACACCCTTTTGACTGAAGAGAGAGATAAAAAAAAAAAATTACATCAACAGCACAATTAATGTTCTTAGGATTTACAAATGTTTCTTAAAATAGTCAAACTTAAATTAGTCATGTATCATGAGCTGTTACCCTGGGTTTAGACTGGGGTACGAGGTCCACTATTAAAAAAAGCGCAGAGCTCCACGATTTATGAGCACACTTGGAGCACAATCAGAGAATAAAAAGGAGACCGCTCGCATCCAGGAAATGAAACTTGAAGGAATTTTGTTGCCAAGTTCATCAAGATCCCCTAAGATGGCGCATCAAGGTCTGTTAAGGTCTGTTAAGCTGTACTGCGCTCTTCCGCGCTTCCCACGTGCTATCACAAGTGGTGACAAATCGTGATACATCATAAAAATTATGGCAAAATTTTTGACAGTCAAAAATTTTGTCATGATCAGCACGATTATCACGAATCCACCAAGTTCCCTCAAGATCATCACGATTCAATCCCACGACCCCCCCACGCTCATCATGATTCACTCAAATCATGGAGATTGTAGACATTGTACCCCAGTGTAAACCCAGGGTTTGTACTGAGAAGAAGTTCAAAAGTTTGTTTTACTTTTTAAATGTGCTAAATTTACTTTATCCCTATAATAACTTCTTTCATATCTTTGTATCCTGTAATGAAATTATCTTCACAGCTTTAATAACAAAAGTAAAAAAAAAAAACTAATATACTTAGAATTATACCAGTCAGAGAATTTTAGTCATACAAAACCCCAAAACGTTTTTTATGTCACAACATTCAAAAAGTCAGCATGAGAGCCATCAGTGACCTATAAAACTTCTGTCGGTGTTATCCATATCGGTGCTTTCAGTCGCAGCTGTGATTCATACCTTTATCAGATCATTAAGCTGTCAACTGAGTGATATATACTGAGTGTTTGACAACATATCAAAGAAATAAATGGAAAAGTTGCAATGGCAATTTAAGGCGGCCAAAGACTGTCACCTCTTTGGCCAATTTACGTGAATGCCAATTCAAATAAAACCATGAAAACTTTTTTAACCTTTTTTTTGTGGGGGGGGCATAAGGTGTTTCTTGGTTGTACAGCTGCACCATTTTCAGACTACTTTGTTGACTCTTTTTTTGATGAAAAATTGGATAAGCAATTTTCAGTCATTATGGTGTTATAATAATTTAGATCCTCTTCATTGTGGTTGGGAAACTTTGTCAGGCAAAGACTCCAAAAAAGCTCCAGTAAACAAAGACGAACAACAGCTGTCAGCAGCAGGTGTTTTATTGTAAACTTGACATAGCATAACTAATAAAGCGTGTTAGCAAGATGTGGATGTAGCAAGCTATTAAGTGCTTTTTACATCTTTGTCTTTTATTTGAGATCAGGGCTGCCAACTCTCACGCCTCTGTCATGTGACACACTCTTTGACTCTCAATCTCACAATCTCATGCTGGTCAACAGTACTAAAGCCAAAACCAGATAAACCAGCAATCATACTTTGGTTGGTTAGCTCCCGCTTTAAGTGTTGCTGCTCAAGTGCACAGCCTGCAAGGACTATCCAATCACAGTACAGTTGGGCAGGAGTGGCTACGTTCATCAATCCATCCACTGTATAATCTGATTATACCGCTATTTGGTGTCGCTGTGGGACGGTGTGGGAGTTGCTGCATGACTTACAAAAACTTAACGGTATAGCCACACTGACACTCCCAATTAACCTGGCTGAAGGTAAATGACTAGGACAGATATCCATCATGAATGAATTCACTGAGGAACCCACAGCTGTAGAGTGTATGTGTAGATTTTTTTGTGTATGTTGTATGTTTTGGCTATGCATCTAAAGTAGGAGATGTTCTTGTGTGGTTTTGTTTTTGCTGCGTGAGAATTCAGTAAAACAATGCAGTTTCAATTTTAGAAACAACACACCTTTGACCTTCATCAGTCAATGAAACTGTGACCTTTGTTGGGTTAGTGTAAGGGGAATACATTATTGTAAAATTGTGAATACATGCCTTGGTGGAGGTCCTCAGTAGGCAGCCTATAAACTATAAAATAATAACATAAAATGTTAGGATGCGCTCACACAATGCCTTCAACCGATCATATGTTAATCCGATATTTCAGCTGATTTTGTTCCAATACGTACCAATGTTCTCTGATTGTTGCCCAGTGTGATTCTGATGTTCTCTGATATTGTATAAAAAAAACTCATAACATTTTTTTATCCCAAATTTTGTACCAATTTTACACTGATCTCTACCTATGTGTACCGATGTTGTCCATTTTTTCCCTGTTTCCGAACACACACACACACACACACACACACACACACACACACACACACACACACACACAAAAACACCAATCTTTTCCAACTCTTCCAAAATATTTCCCTATTCCCTGATGATTTCCCAAAAATTTTAGTGTTCTCCGATGTGTTCTGATGTATACCGATGTTTTCCAGTGTGTAGTGAGGTTCTCTGCTTTTATTCATTGTAACATCAGAATATGAATGGGGGCAAATCAGGATCATGATTAGTATTGTGTGTGCACACCTTTAGAACTAAGGTCAAGGTCCTGACAAATGTTAGCTGCTGTATACTTTTTAAACCATGATGGTTAACTGAGTCCAAATACGGTATGCGTGCATACGTGTGATTAAAACCATGCCAATTAATTTTTTATTTCAGGCAGGGACCCAAGGATGCAACCCTGCATTAGATGCTTTGTTGTTACACTGACAGCTAGTTATCGGGCTGCCTATTAGCTAACATGAAACAACAGCATAAATCTTAACTGGCATGCAGAAAAAACAGCTACATGCAGACGTAGCAGGCTGCATAGCCATGCAGACCATGTAGAAGCTCGAAATCATCTTTATTGCTGCTTTTTATACTTTGGTACAGTTTTATGTGCCTTGTTTTTTAGTGCTTTTTTAAGTGTTAAAAAAGCACACCCAAATGATTAATTTATTTATCTTTTTTAATCATTGAAAAACAGCATTGTAACAGATTTGGACAGTAAAACTGCTTATCCCTGTGTTCATTAGTAAACAGTGAGGTAATGTGTAATCAAATTATAACTCATCGTATAATTATGCTTCCCGTGTGGGTGATTATGAAGACAGGAAGTCTCCTTCTTAGTCATTACTGTGTGTGTGTGTGTGTGTGTGTGTGTGTGTGTGTGTGCATGTGCGTGTGTACGCACGCGCATGTGTGTGTGTGAAATCACACGGTCTGCTGTTTGTTGAGCGACAACAAGAGAAGACTTTTAGGAAACAGACGACAGAGGAGAAAATCTTGTAGAGACAGCAGGACCTCTGACTTGGATTACAGAGACAATGTCTCAGTTTGTGTTTGCAAATTTACTACTTCTACACAGGGACTAGCAATTAGTCAAAAGCAGTAGCCCTGTTTATTGCAATTTTTGTGTGTGTGTGTGTGTGTGTGTGTGTGTGTGTGTGTGTGTGTGTGTGTGTGTGTGCATGCATGCATATGTTTAATTAAGTATGTTTAATTATAAAAATATTCTTAGAAAGCTTTTAACACTGCAGGGTGCATCTCAGAACCCTGATGCTGATTTGCCCTTCACAGCATGTAAGTGATTTTTTTCCTGAATTAGCAGTCTCTATTTAAACAGTATCATCATACAGTAATCCAAATACTTTCTTTGTTCAATAAAATGTTTTTAGAATAACTTAAATATGGTCCAATATTTATAAAGGAAAAAAATAACTAGATGTAAATCACTCATGAGCTGTACCTTTTGTTCCTGCACCTTCATGGCTGTGTTTGTGTGTGTGTGTGCGTGTGTGTGTGTGTGTGTGTGTGCGTGCTTGCTTTGAATGGGTTAAATGCAGAGGCAATTATTTCACTACTGTATATCCAAATATATATATTTTTTAAATCAATTAGCCTAATGTGTACTTTGGACTGTGGGAGGAAACTGGTGTGCCAGAGGAAATCCACACATGCACGGGGAGAACATAGAAACTCCACATAGAAACACCCAAGCCTGGGTCCAAGTTTTAGTGTATATAAACTAAAATAAAATTGATATTAATTTCCCCTTTTTAAAGAGTGATGATGATGACCCTGCCTGCTCCACATAACTGTGACAAACCACGAGTATGTGTCATTTAGATTCCTGCATTCTCAGCTTGGGAATATGTCTTTTAACCCTGAGGTTTTAGACCAATTAGTTTGTTCGGGTCCCATGTAGTGTTTGTGTGTGTGTGTGTGTGTGTGTGTGTGTGTGTGTCCACTGTATATATACACTGTTAGACAGGATTGAAGGTTATTTGCATCTTACTGGGTATATTTCTCAAACAGGCCTAAATTACCGTTCTGTGAGTATCGTGAATAAAAGGGAGAAACAGACTTAAACCACTTCATGTGTTCTGAGATGCATTTTACGTGTACTTTTGTACAAGTACAAATTCATCCGTCTGTCCACATCACAAAAACAAATATCATAGACTAAATCATCCCTGTTATATATTGCATAAAACTAAAAACTAATGAGTTAATAAAACATGTTTTGATTTTTGAAAAAATTAAATTATTATGAGATTTAAAAATTATGAAGAAAAACAATTTTTAAGTAACTTTAAAATAAAGCTACTGAAAAAGTTGTTTTTGTCATAAATAAAACAGTTGGACTTATCTGTTTTTGAAAACAATTTCTTTAATTATATTATTGATATGAATCATTATGATGCTCTGAGTTAAAAACTTTCCTAACCAGACATTTTTTTCCCTGCACTGTTGCAATGTTGACGGGATTAAACATCATGCACTTCCTGAGTGTCAATTTGTAATCAGATTATTATATGATTATTATTATCATTGTTCATCGTTAATTTTCTGAACCGCTTAATCCTAATCGGAGTCGCGGGAGGCTGGCGCCCATCTCAGCCGTCTCTGGGCGAGGGCAGAGTACACCCTGGACAGCTCTACTATCACTGTATAATCTATTATTATATTTCAGTATTCAACTTTTGACAGCATTATGGATTTTCCAAGGAATGCCTAAGCAGGTCCTCTTACTAAATATCAATCAAATCAAACTAATTTCTGATGGTTGTTTGTATTTTTGAACAGGGCGAGCCAATCACTGGTCAGCTCTGATCGGTGCCTCTCACTCCAGGAATTACGTGCTGTGGGAATACGGGGGATATGCCAGTGAGGGTGTGCGGCAAGTGGCTGAGTTGGGCTCACCCGTCAAAATGGAGGAGGAGATCCGTCAAAAGGTAGGACGGATTAGCATCCATCACAGACAGACAGAGAATATGTTGGTATAGGTCATAATATTCTTAGTGTCCTATAGCTTTTAGGTTGGGTAGTGTTGTGTACTCCATTTATTGTATAAAAATGTTCTCAGCATATTTTCGTGGTAATCAACACCACCTCCAACAGCAACAATTCATAATATTAGATTTAGGAACTGCCTAAAAGCAGAGCTCCTGATAGGTGTCTGAGGCTGGTGTTTTGAGTAGCACGGCTCCTTTGAGGGCTGAATCAACTTCAGTCCTGGAGGAAATAAATAAATAAGTCTCTCCTGTGTTTCAGGAAAGGGTATCATTGAGTTTATATTTTCACTACCTTTCACTGGCTGATTTTCACATTCATTTTTATCACCTGTCTTGTTAGATCAATTATCTGTTTAATGACTTCATGTATTTCTGTTAATTTTCTGTGTTGTTTTACTCAAGAAAATTTGTCTGCCTGCCTGAGTTATATTTGTGTGTTGTTTTTATTCTGTATGAGTCTGAGTGATGGGGTATGAGTATTGCTGGCTGTCATCATGCAAGTGAGCACTACATAACAGCCAATCAGCATGAACTCATCAACGCATCCTTTTTGGGTTTCTTGTGGCACAGACACCGGACAACCATCCAAATCATATTCCATGTCTATGTTCTGCTCAGGAGCTCTGCTAATAATAATAATTACAATAATATTAATAATAATAATAATAATAATAATAATAATAATAATAACAAGAAGAAGAAGATGAAGAACAGGGTTGATGGGCGCCAGCCTCCCTGCAACCCTAATTAGTATTATAATATAATAGGTTGGAGCGCAGGAAAAATGCGCCCCAACTTGCATCACACAAGTCAACCAGAAGGTGACAGCAAACAAACTGAGGCTTTGGTTGATGCCTGATGCTCAGTCTTTAACCAGAAAATCACTAAAAATGTTTCTAACTTGAAAAAGAAGAGGGATAATAACAAGCAGTGGGCCTACTACTCTTCATGTTGATTTTTTTGTTGAAATGTTTGTTTGTTTACCAAGTTAACAAGTGTGCTGACAGTTAACCTCAAAGTATTCTATTTTTCATTATTCTATTCTTCTGAAACTATTCTGTTCAGAATCTCTAAATTTCAAATATGTTCTGATCTGTAACGTACCTTAGATAAAACCTGTCACGCCCAACTGCACGCTCCCAATATTTTTCTATTACCAGACGCCATCATGGTGTAAGAACAATGTAGCTGCTTACATGTGTAAGGAGCGTGACCCTACTTCGAAGTTTATAGCCTCACAATGCCACCGCGGTTCCCCACAGAGGGAAATACTCACACATTTTTACAATATTATATTTACCATGGACTAACACTGTAGTGGGAAAACTATGGCCTTATTAAGCTGTTTAACCTGGCCCTATTGGAATATTTACAAAATTACAAAATTGTCCTGAAGACCGCATTCATTTCACCATTTTCCGACATTTTCTCGCAACACCCAGTGGATTCCACTAGATGGGGTACTCCAAACACTACCGACCTTTGCTAAAGGCAAGTCAATAATGAGGAGTGGACAGGGAAAATGTTTTTTTTTTCTGAGGTCCCATCAAAAGCCATATGTCTTATTTGCCAGGAAACCATTGCAGTTTTCAAAGAATATAACATCAGCCAACACTTTTCCGCCAAGCATGCTAACCCCAACCAAACAACCAATCAGTGCAAGAAAGGATGGCTACTGCACAGTAATGGTAAAACGTTTTTTTCCCAACAAACTACTATTCAGGAGTCAGGTACCAAGTTATTTGCTGGCATTCAAAATAGCAAAAGCCAGCAAGCCTTCCTTTGTAGGGAAGTTAAAAAATAATAATAATAATAATAAAAAAACATGCATGATAGTGACAGCAAGTCTGTTGTGCCCAGAGAGCAAATACAAATACAACCAATTGATTTAGTCTTGGCCAGGTAGTTAAACTCAAACACTGTCATTTAAGTTCTATTTTTTAACACTGGACAATAGAAACGACATAAAAGACGCTGTGCAGCTCCTAATTTTTATTAGAGGATTTAATGACAATTTTGAGATCATGGAGGAGTTTGTGGCCATTGGATCCATAAAGGAGACAACATGAGGAGCAGACTTGTATGACAGGTTCTCTGGCGTCACTGTAAGGGTGAAGCTGGTGTAAAAATGGCGAATGTCACCACAAATGGATCGCTGACCTTGACAGGGAAAAACATCGGGCTGCTAAGGTAAGGTAAGGGATAAGGTAAAATTGGTCGGATATAATTTTTCTACACAACCGACCACAACATTGTCCAATCAAAGAACAAATGATATAAAAAGACCACAGAGAGAACTGTATTTTTAGGCTTTTTAGCATGAAATAGTTACATTTTTATGTTTACTGTGTGAAAAAAAACAGCCATCTGATATCTTAAGCCAAATGAGTGTATTGTATCGCTTATACCAAAAACCACAAATTAGAAAACTGTGACATTTAGTTGGAGGAAAATGACAAAGCAGGATTTTTCAGGCATTAATTTAGTGTAATCAGAATAACTATTTTTTAAACACCATTTTAATGAGGGATTAAGAACCGCTGAGCAGCAGAACTGACTTTATAATAGAAGAGGCTTTGTTGCTTCTAGGCTAGAAGGTAATTGTGAATGAGACGTGCTGAAATGAAAGCAAATCAGACAAGAGAACTTACTACAAAACACTTCATGTATTTGTACAAATGAGAATATAGGCTCAGGGTTAATAAAAAAAGAAAAGAATAACTGAGACTTAAAAATGCTACCAAATTTGAAATTACTATGTAGGAACAAATCATCTGTATTATTTACTTCAGCCTCTATGATCAAATAATCTGTTAATACCTTAGCTTTTATACACATTGTAGTGAGCAGGTAGCTTATATATTGCCCCCCCCCCTCCCCGTTGTTAGTTTACCATTATAAAAATCTGGATTAAGCATTTCATTATTTAAAGCCTAAAAAAAGACAGATAAATGAGCCATTTCCACTTTCAGGTTGAATAAGAGAAGGGAAGGGATTCATGGTAAATGTTTCTAGATGTGCAGTTGGAAAATTGTTTGATGGCACTGGTAATGAAAAACTGGTGGGTAGGGTAGTAGATTTTTATATTATCATTATTACTTAATAACATAACATTTATTATGACATCTTAACTATTTTACAAACAGATGCTCCCTTTAGATGTGGATATCCCACAATATCCATTCATCCATTATCAACTTTGTGCCGAGGATGCGGACACAGCTCTCACTTTGGTTATACAGGAATCAGATAGCTTGCAACTGCATCCCTGGTTCCAGATACTTCCTTAGTCCCTGACAGAATCCGCAGGGAGACGTGGTCATGAGCCTTCTCCAAGTACAAAATAACATATGTAGACTGGATTGTCATACTCCCAAGACACCCTCAGTAACTGAATGTGTAAAGAGCTGGTCCACTGTTTCACAACCAGAGTGAAAACAGTGGATGTTGTCGGGCCGTCTATCAAGAAAGACAGCCTGACAACATCCAGAGCCTTCAGCATTTCAAGAAGAATCTTGTCCACCCCTGCTGCCCTGCCACAAAGGAGCTTTTTAATTACCTCAGTGTCCTCCGCTTGGGTGATAGACTAGTCTTCCCCTGAGTCTTCAGACTCTGCTTCCTCATTGTAGGACATGGAGGCCAGATTGAGCTTTCGCCAGCAAAAATCTTTCTCTATGGCCTCCCAAAACTCCAGGCCCGAGTTTTTGTTTCCGTGACCACGAAAGCTGCAGCCCTTTTGACTGCTTGATAGCTCCTGAAGCACCTTTGGGTCAACCAAGCCTGAAAGTTTGCCTTCTTCCACTTGACAGCTTACTAAACCATTGATATCCACCCGCAGGTTCTTATGGTACCACTGTGAACTTTCTGCCCACAGTTCCTTGAAGCGGCATCCACGATGGAGACACTGAACATGAACCATTCAGATTCCACCCCTCCCCAAGACCTGTGACCCTCATTACTCATTTGGGTTTACCAGGTCTGGTCAGCAGTCTTTCTTAACACTGGATAAGAGTCCAAGACCCACATCCTCAGTCGTAATGAAACAACATCAACCTTTGGTCTAAGGTGGCCTGGTACCAAGTACACATATTAACCACCTTATGTTTGAACATGGTGTTAATTATGGACTGTCCATGACTAGCACAGAATTCCAATAACAAAACACCAGTCAGGTTAGGATTGAGAAGGCTGTTCCTACCAGACACTCCTCTCCAAGTCATTCCATCTTTGCCCACATGGGCATTGAAATCTTCAAGGAGAACAATGCAGCCCCCATGTGGCACCCCTTCCAGAGCCCCCACTGTGATGCTCTGGAGCAGTGCTTGATTAGAGTCAGCTTCTCCAATTCTTCGGCCATGGTTTTTAACCTAAAACTTGCTCCCTGGAAGTCAGGGACGGGTCTTTGCGTCAAGCGGAGGAATTCAAGTATTTTGGGATCTTGTTCACAGGTGAGCAGGAGATGGACAGAAGAATTGTTGCTGTGTGAGCAGTAATGAGGGCACTTCACCGGTCTGTTATGGTGAAAAGGTTGCTAAGCCAAAAGCCAAAGGTTTTAGTTTACTCAGCTATGGTCATGAGATTTGGGTAGTGACTGAAAAATGAGACTGCGGATACAAGAGGTTGATATGAGGGCAGTGGTGGCTCAGTGGTTAAGGCTCCAGGTTGCTGATCCGAAGGTCAAGGGTTCAGGTTGCTAATGTTGGGCCCTTGAGCAAGCCCTTAACACTCAATTGCTCAGTTGTATAAAAAAAATCATAAATGTAAGTCACTTAAGAGTGTCTGCTAAATGCTGTAAATGAAATGAAATATGAGTTTCCTTCATAGGGTATCTGGGCTCAGCCTTAGGGAAGTTCCAGAGGGAACTCGGGGTACACCCACTGCTCTTCCACATCGAGTCATTTGAGGTGCTTTGGGCATCTGTTTAGAATGCCTACTGGTCACATCCCTTAGTGGTTTTCTGGGCACATTCAATTGGGAGGTGGCCCCATATATCCCAGAAGGATCTGAAGAGGAGCTGGAGAGAGAGGTGAGAGGGAAGGGTTTACCTTCTTGACCTGTTGCCTCTGCGACCTGACCTCTTATAACTGGAGAAAAATCAGTCATCTGTCAGGGTTAAAGAGGAAGCTGTACACAATCCTAGTGGACTTCCGTGAGAGGTAGGATAAACCCTGAACAGGTTGTCCATCTATCACAAAGCTAACATAGATACATCCATTTTCACTCACATTCACATCTACTGGCACTTTAGAGTAGTTAGTTCACTTAACAAGCAAGTCTTTGGGCTGTGGGAGGAAACTAAGAGTATGAAGAGGAAATCCACACAAACACAGGGAGAACATGAAAACTCCATACAGAATGGTCCTTGGCCAAGATTCAAACCAGGACCTCCTCATTTCATAGATATAATGATAAGATAACATTCATTCATTCATTCATTTTCTGAGCCGCTTAATCCCAATTAGGGTCGCGGGGAGGCTGGCGCCCATTTCAGCCGACTCTGGGCGAGGGCAGAGTACACCCTGGACAGCTCGCCAGGCCAATAAGATAACATTGTTTATAATAATCATTCTTTATTTTTCTGGCCGCTAAATCCTAATTAGGGTCACGGGGGCTGGCGCCTATCTCAGCCATCTCTGGGCGAAGGCGGGATACACCCTGAACAGCTCACCATGACCAACACACATATGTGCATGTTTCTGGACTGTGGGTGGAAACCGGAGTACCCGGAAGAAACCCACACAAGCTCGGGGAGAACATGCAAACTCCACACAGAAATGCCCTATCCCAGGAATCAAACCCAGGCCTTCTTGCTATGAGGCAGACGTGCTAAACACTGCGCCACCGTGCCGCCCTTTATAATAATTATTAAGCCCAAAATGATTTTTTTTATATCTCTTTGTATGATACAATTACACCTCATGGAAACTTGCCCTGCTATCATCATTTGTAACTGTATGAATGCCAGAGTTTTACTGTGGTGAAGCAAATATTTCATTAGAAATGTCAGCCTGAGAGAATAATAGCTTCCCATAAGGCCTGAATTTGAAGTTGTGCTCTGGTGAGTAAAACTCTGTTTTAATAGATAATGCTTCACTTTCTTGGAATCATGAAATCATTAATTTCAAAGTGCTCCAGCACAAAGGGTTTTCTTCCATGTTGCATTTGCTTTGCTCTTTACGAATTAGCTCACTGCATGACTAATGCATATAAATAAAAAAAGTGCAGTGATGCTATTATAAAGCATAATTATATTTTGGCCCCAAAAGTGAGGGCAGTGGTGGTTCAGTGGATAAGGCTTCAGGTTATATTTTTGCTGTTTTTAACAACCATTTTGGTTTGATAGGCCAAATAATTTCTTTAAAATGCATGATTATTGTGTGTACATGTTTTCCCTCACTGTACCATTTAAATAGATGAATTTGAAACTGGGTTTAGGAATCTGCTGCGCATGACCTCACATAAATGGATTTCCTCTCAGACTCCCATTGACTGTTCATTATTGCTGTTCTTGTGACTTGTCACAGAGGGGTTTCCACTGAACTGCAGATTAAAATGGAAATACTTGGAAATATTGGCAACTCTGCAGTAGGTAAACAGATCGATATCTTTATTAATCTAAGGCAGAAATATACAGATTAAACCATCAAGAGTGCAAATAAAAGTTTTAAAAAATCACAGTAAAAAGCAACCTATATAAAACAACCCTGTATAAACTAGAGGGGCACAAATAGAGTGCAATGTACCTCTTCAACACAGCATTTGGTAATTATCTAATTTGAAAGTATATAAATGGTATGCTATTAGTGTTCCATCGTAATGGCATATCGATTGACACTTGTTTTATAAGTACTTTTGCTCTAAAATTTTGTGACCTTGCTCTGACATTCATCTTAATCTGACATTATAACTATAAATCTAAGTTATCACTGGTACTAGGGTGTGCCTGTATCAGTTTGGCTGAAAAATCCATGCACAGTGTGGTTAAGATTTTGTTTGTTTGACAAACTAAATCTTTTTACCAAAAATCTGATTTTTACTCTTTTTACTTCATGAGATCTGATTCAAGTGACAACATTCTAATTAGCATTCTTTTTGCCATTATGCTGTCAAAGTTACTTCAATCAACACTTTATTATTGCACACACTTAGGCCTCGGAAATAACTTGTCAAAGGTCAAGGCGGAGTTTTGCATAGCATCTTAATTAGTCTGATTAGTCGGTATGGTCGAGCTTTTTGTGGAGCTTTTTAAATTTTGTGCTAATTCGATTTCAGTGGAAAGTGAGCAGGCAGTAGGAGGGAGACAGATGGAGGTGAAATGAGATAAAGAAGGTCAGCTGGAGCTTCGTGTGTCAAACCTAGCGCCTTTTTAATACTAAGACAAGAGCAAGAAAGGATTTAAAGGGCACCTGCAAAAGGTTCATCCCCTGCATGTCCCCATTCATCTTTTCACACAATGACATGAGTTGACTGTCAGTGCTAAAGTCACACTGATCATAGATAAGTTTTCTTCATGTTCGCCCGTATGAAGAGATGATCACTCTTTGTTCACAAGAAACTCTGTCAGGGTTGGTTCTTTGTTTACTTTTTAATATTAATTTTCTAATATTTTCAGGAATCGTTTCTTGTACTTACTTGTTTCTTGTATTACCGCCTGTGAGGTCCCGTCAGAGGATTTAGATCTTGCCTGTCTGCTATCTGCTCTCTTGTATGTGTGTGTGTTTGATTACAG
>JAQMYF010000024.1:30387776-30421333 GCA_030014195.1 Neosilurus mollespiculum | reverse complement strand
ATATAGCATTATTTAGTTCATAATAAACAGTATTTTAAGAAATGTAAATATATATTTTTTTCTTTGGCAGAAATGAGCAGACATGTCTGCTCATTTCTGCCAATAAAAAAATCTATATTTACATGTATGTCCTTGTTACACATCCTATGGCACATTTATTCCCACTTTTACAATAAGCTCCAGGGGCTGTGGGTGTTTGTGTTCATTCAGCCACGAGAGCATCAGTGACATCAGGTACTGATGTTTGGCGAGGAGGTTTGGAGTGAAGTCATTTTTCTAGTTCATCTCGAAGGTGTTCAGTGAAATCGAGGTCAGGGCTCAGTAATGGCCACTTGAGTTCTTTCTCTCCAGTCTTGGATTATCTTGTTGGAACAGGTTTAGATCTGTTAGTTGTAGTGAAGTGAAAGCGCAGTGCTACAGCATACAACTCTGTGGTATGGGATAAGTTTGAACCACATAGCAGTGTGATGGTCAGGTGTCCGCATACCTTTGGCCATATTTTATGTTAGGTCTTCTTGTCGGATCTTCTAAATAGGTATTTAATGAGCAATTTGACATGGATGCTAAACTAGTTTAATCTACATATAGAAAATTAGTTTCATTTATGAATTAAAGTATGTTGTACTGAATGTGCACAGTCTGACTGACAAGATGAAAGCTTTTTCAGTTATACCTAAAAAAAAAAAATAATACCAATAACAGCACACAATTACAGCATTTACAATGAACCTATTGTTTGATGTTTATATAAGTTTCTAAATATATCTTGTTCAAAAATGTGTTATTGCTCATGCTTGTAGAACTTATCCAACCAATCCATTGTTTTATGGGGTGTTTATCTCTGCTTTGCTCTTTCAGTGGCTGGTACATGGCAAAGAGAACAAATGATGATGTTCTTTGAAGTTCTGGTGGTTGGATTTCACTCTTTTGACAGATTTGGTCTTCAAAGAGAACATTTGATGCATTGATTGGACATTGCTACATTAATTAGTACAGACTGCTGTTTTCTATCTCTTTGTCCCTTCGTTTCAAATGACCTGCAGCTCATTTGCATGCTTTTGAAAGTTCTACAAATTTGGGTGCTCAAAAGTGATCATGTTGTGGTGCGCAAAGATAAGCCTCAGCATGATGAAAAACAATTTCTTGTCTTTTCATTTTGATATAAATATAACATATTTTTAAGTTTAAAAAGATCTAGAGATGTATCAATGCCATTTTTAACCCATTCCTGCAAGCATGTGCAGAAATTAGCTATTGCGAAAGGGCTCTTTGGTGTGGATGTGTGAACAAACACTTTGGTGTGGATGTGTGAACAAACACTTCGGTGCAAGTGTGTGAGCAAACTGCTATATATAGCATCAGCTTCAGCAGTATTTGGCATTTTTCGCAATAGTTTTGTTGCCCTCTTGAACCACTGACGTTCATCATATACATCAAACCTTTGCTAACCAAATCCTTTGCTAGAAGCATGAAAGAGTTTGCTCATAGGGTGCTTTGATTCATAATAGCATCAGTGTAGCTCCCTCTATATAGTGGAATTAACCAGTATTACAAATGAGTAGCCTACATCATAGTAATCAAAGATGGGCTAGCTTATGAACCTCTGTTAATTATTCTCTGTTTTACATCATAGCTTTAAATGTGCTCAAGTACATATTCATGCAGTTTAACTACCAACCTCTATCTTTATATAGTTAGGGCTGCAGTGGAGGACAGAAAGTTTTGTTTCGCCTGCAAAAAAGGTACTGTACAGCTTTAATAAACATCATTTGTTTATTTGTTTTTGTTGCAACTGAATTGCTCCTTCAGTATCATTGGCTATCAAATGGCTGATTATTGAGAACAGGCACAATATTGGATAAGAGCCTTTTTTTTTTTTTACTCTTCTAGCATTATCTGTTGACATTTATTTCTTTCCTGTATTTTTTCCTAGTATTTGCTCCAGTGTAGGTTGCTGACATGTGTTGCTAGAAATGAACTTTAATACTGAGTTTATGTGAAATACAGTATTTTGTATCAGCTTTAAATATTTATCATGAAATAGGCTCAGATCGCTGCTAGTTTATGTCACCTACCCTTGTTCTACCCTAGTTTAGTCATTGACAGGTTGACTGATGAGGTCAGACAAGAGTCTCCTTGGAGCATGATGTTTGCGGATGACATTGTGATCTGTAGTGAGAGCAGGGAACAGGTGGAGATGAGTCTGGAGAGGTGGAGGTATGCATTCGAGAGATGGGGAATGCACTGGAGAGAAGGGGAATGAAAGTC
Organism: Neosilurus mollespiculum; assembly: GCA_030014195.1. NCBI lineage: Eukaryota > Metazoa > Chordata > Actinopteri > Siluriformes > Plotosidae > Neosilurus > Neosilurus mollespiculum. Next base: position 30,419,065 of record JAQMYF010000024.1, on the reverse strand, counting down.
AGCAGTAGTAAGACAGAGTACTTCTGCATGAATGAGAGGGAGGGTGACAGAAGAGTGCAGCTGCAGTGAGGTGGTGAAAGTAGATGAGTTTAAATACTTGGGGTCAACTATCCAAGGTAATAGAGAGTGTAGTAGAGAAGTGAAGAAAACAGTGTAGGTAAGGTGGTATAGTTCATATAGATACTTAGAGTTAGACCTATTTTTCACACTTACAGTGGATGGAATATTGTTGCAAGAACACAAACGTATTTCATTTTTCAGTCCCTATATGTGACTGAACAAACTTGCTAGGCATATGTGTTTGTGTGTGTGTGTGTGTGTGTGTGTGTGTGTGTGTGTGTGTGTGTGTGTGTGTGTGTGTGTGTGTGTGTGTGTGCAATTTGAATGTACCTCCTATACAGTAGATTTTCATGCCTTAACTCAGCCATTCAGTTAGCACTGCACATACACTAGAATTATCTTTTAGCACTACAAGGACCTATTTTTTTTTCTAGCATGAATATGTTTCTGATGTACTACAAGGGAAATGTGATAAAGTTTGAAAACATAAATGTATACAGATTTATGAGTTTTGTTCAGTTCTTATTACTCAATTTTATACAGGGAGTTCACTCTTTATACAGCTGACCTGAAGTTCATCCATTTCCCATTAGACAACATTTCTTCTCTGGTTAACGTGTTAAAGGCAGATCCAGCGGAAAGGATGAACGGAATAAATACACAAATTTAGAAAGCAAAGCAAGATGAGACAGAACTTTACTATTCTCACTCTACAACAAAGCAATGACAGGCGAGATCTCCTTTTTTTTGACCCACAATTCCAAGTTAACCGCGATTGGATAGCAGCCATCGGACTCCTGTAGGCCGGACGAGCTGCCATTGTTTGGGTTCAAGCTGCTTTTTCAGTGTTGCATCTGAAAAATGTGTTTCATCAGTTTACGGTGGAACAATCGGCTCGTTTCAGCATGGCTGGCGGGTGTTTGGGAGGTCTGTCAGCTCAGCTTTGACCGTTCTGTAGAGACAAGCAGGAATAAAAAACAAGACTAATGCTTCTACTGGCTTGGATTCAGACAGACGCAACTTTACCAAAGAATGAGGGGGAAAAAACGAGCTGACAGTTCAGCGAGGTAGCTGGAGTCCTTTTGTGGCTGAAGATTTGTTTTCTTTGCTGAAAGCTCAAATTCTGTGAGGCTTTCTGCAGGCCTTCTTGTCATTCTGTCACAGATGCTGTGAACTCTGCTTTGGCTGCATTCCCTAATGTGCAGTCTAAAGAAATGCGGTTCTAATTAAATCAGAATCTGAATGACTCGGAATGTGAAAGTCACTGGAGTGACAAACACCGGACTTTGTACCTGGAATATCTGATGGGAACAATAAAGTCTCTTTAAGTCTGTATGCAGTTTAGTGCACAGTTAGTCAACTGGTAGTCTACAGACTGGAGTGCTCAGTTATTCAGAAAAAAATGTTATAGCAGAGAAAATAAATGCATGGCAAATAAAACTGTCCATTATTTAGAGATTGTAAAACTTAAATCAGTGCTGGATCTGTAGCTGATTGTTAGTTGTGGTGTAGCCAGTAACATGTTTTTATGTAACTGAATTACCTGAAAGTAGATTAGACTAGAGACTAGTTATTCTAAGTGACCATTATCCTAAGTGGATAATTTTCAAATCAAAACAGCAGACAAAACACATAGTTAATCATGGTCACTGATTCTGAAATCCTAAAAATGTAACCATATTCTCACCACAATATTACATCCCCCCCCCCCCCACTCCATTAAACTGAAGATGTTTTTAAAGGTAAAAAAAAAAAAAAAAAAAAGAAACCCTCTTTATTCAATCTTTGTTTTAAAAGATGCCATCATAAAGCATGCATGCATATTGTGATGAAGCAGGTGTTGTGGTCCTTGTCATGCATAAAAAATAAAAAAATATACCATAACATTTCTTTTCTTGTGTTTTTGTGTAGTATATATAAAACTTTGAATGAATGAAAAAAGACGCCGTTACAGGGCACTTGCTGCCTGTTTGTCATACATGCATGCATTCAGAGGTCACCTGCCACTCTCATGTTTAAAATCTGGAAAAAAATAAAATATAAATTACCTAAATAAACTTGTTAGTTTGCTTTTCTTATGTTCCTCTGTAGTATATTCAAAAAACATTATTTTCCTCAGACTTGGTGGATGCTACTCGACATTCCATATCTTTTGCATCCAAATTTCCATTACTGAGGTTATTCAGACTATTCCACCTCGCCTTCGGCAAATAATTGTTCATTAAAATCCATGTGTGCTGAAGGTTGGGAATTGTATTAGTTCAGTTGTATGGTTACTTTATTGAACTCGTATTAGGTTTCATATGTGATGTTGCATTATGGAAGAAAAGGGGGATGAGGAGGAGAGCGAGCAGGCAGGACCTAGTAGCAAAATGGTGAGTTAGAAAGCAGTGATTTATCATCATCATCTACAGACTGCAGACATTAAGCTAGACAAGCAAGACACTGTAAGGATTGTTAGACATCAGTTCAGTGAACCTCAGGTCTGTATCATTCTGGTTTCCCTTTATGCCCTAGTGTTAGTTTTTTACTTCTCTTGTTTCATTTTAAGTACATTGAATATTAAGCGAAAGAAAATCACAGTTGCATTCAAAGAACTCTTCGTGGTCGATTTTAGATACCCCTTCTGCCAAACCTCCACTCAGAGGTTTACCTTTTCCTCACAAGGATCCTGGGAGAAAATCACTAACACAACACACATAAGTGGGTTCATAAACTTTTACTTTGTACACAGATCATTGTGTTATAGGCAACACATCTGCACAGACACAGGGGCTTTCCAATTGCTACATGTGAGCTACAATTGCTACCTTTGTTAAAAAAAAAAAAAAAAAAAAAAAACAATGAGGGTGTGCTGCATTTTCCCCTATCACCTAGTGAAAAAATTGACATCCCCACTGTTATTGTAGCTTATTTTATGGAATTTAATATGTATGTAATTAGAAATGTCTGAGATTTTGATCAGTCTAATTAGACTCTTGTACCACAACATATATTTGTCTTAGAAATTAATTTAACACTGTCTGTGAGACCTATCTACAAGCTTAAGTGCTGTACAATTAAATTCTCATTAGGATGTAAGGACTGACAATAAGTCCTTACAGTGTTTAGCTTTTAGCTACACAAGTCAGGAGTGTATTGCAGTAAAGCATAATTGGTGTTTGGTAGGACAGTTAACTATTTTATAGATTTTTTTTTTTTTGTATGTGACAGTAGAACCTTAGGTGTAAGGAATTTTGCATTTTGCTCTGAAATGCTGTCAATTATTCATTTATTTGAAAAACAGAAGGATAAAAAAGGGACTTTATTAAACCAAAACTGGAATAAGCAGCTCTCCCATGGACCCACCACCTGTGGGAGGGGCAATAAGGGTTGGGTGCAGTGTTAGCCAGGTGGCAGCCGAAGGCGTGGGTTCTGCCGACTGATCCTCGGCTACTGACTCTGGCTTTTCGGACATGGAATGTCACCTCTCTGACAGGGAAGGAGCCTTAGGAGTCCTTTTGGCCTGTGGGACTCTCGAGGCAGCGGACGGGTGCAGGCAAAACGTACTGCAGCCCGGGCTGTCGCCGATGCGAAATATCGAGTGTGGGAGGGGTTCGGTAAAGGCCTGGAAAAAGACTTTCAGTTGGCCTCGAAGATTTTCTGGACCACCATCCGGCACCTCAGGAGGGAGAGGAAGAGGAAGAGCCTGGGGGTTCAGACGGGGGTCTGCCCATCACTGGGGCAGAGGTGGTCGAGGTAGTTAAAAAGCTCCTCAGTGGCCAGAAAGCTTCACAGAAAGCTTCAACAGACAATTTTGCATGTAATGGCCTTGTACATTCAGCATGTCACAAATAAAGGATGCAAAAGAGCAAAAAAAAAGTTGAAAAAGTTAATGCAACATTAATATTCACATTAAATGTGATACGACCTTGCAAGCATATTGCTAAATTAATCACCACTGGAGTCGTCAAATGATGATGAGCTGGTGCTTGCTCTTTTGCATTTTTACATGATAAACGATATAGGAGAAATATTGGGTACCTCCTGTTCTGCGAATGAGGCAAGAACACAGGGAGTTTCACTAATAAGGCTTGGAGTTGAAACTTTCGGACCTATTTAAAGATGCCTGTGGGCCAGTTTTTTAAATTGTTGTCTGTATAATATTTGTTGCCCTTGAAAAATAGTGTTGGATACTGAAACACAAAATAAACCAGAGTCTCCTCCGTCTTTCATCACCTGCCAACTGTCAAGTGCAAGTGTGAAGTTTCAAGAAGCAATGGCCTGATTGGTTGAATGTTTTCCTTTCATGGACCCTGCAGTGTAAAAAATATTGCTTTTTACCACACAAAATTTCGTCTTTATGTGAAAGTGTTCATTTATGGGATAGTTATTCTAAAAAATAGTGTCTCTCAAATTAATTGCATGAAAAACAAGATGCTAAGTGGGAAATGGCCTTTTGCTCAAGCCTTAAATGTCAATCTTCCACTATACAAATTTCTATGAAGGAGCTGTACTATAGAAATGATGTTATATTAGTTTGAGGATATTAATAAAAACCTGGCCAGAACTTCAGCAAGGGCTGCTTTTATATCAGATTTCAGAACTCGACAGCATTGTTTTGTGTATGTGTGTGTGTGAGTGTGTGTGTGTGTGTGTGTGTGTGTGTGGTGTGTGTGTGTGTAGTAATGGTAGTAGTAGTAGTAGTGCTGGTCCCTGTAATCTTTTTGACCGTTATATAAAGTATATATATTTTTTTTGTGCAGATCCCTTAGGCTCCTTGTGTAATATGAAACACAAGCTTTAATTGTGTATGGCACATGTTGGATCCAGAGGATAGCAGGCTAGATATATTGCTATGAAAACAGGTTATTAGATAGATGAAGAATTATCTTCCACCCTCCCAGGAGCTGGATGTCTTATTTTGAGACTGGAGGCGATTATTTCTCACACCGCACCTGGTGGCCTCATGTCCAGATCAAATCAAATTCATTTCTAAGACATGTTTGTAGAAGTGTGTATAATCATGAAGTTAATCCTTGTGTAAATCATGAAATTGAACTGGGTTTCAAGACAAACTTGACCACTAAGGTCGATTTTTGCTTAAAATTAAATTGCCATTGTGGGCAACACAGTGGCTCAGTTGTTAGCACTGCCATCTCACAGTTAAAAGGTTTCGGATTCAAGCCTCACAGCTAATTGAGTTATTTTTTGGTGGAGTTTGTCTGCTGCTTGTGTGGCTTTTCTCCAGGTCCTCTGGTTTCCTCGAACAGTCCAAAGACATGCACAATAGGTCAGTTGACTTCTCTAAATTACCCATGTATGGGAATGGGGTGTGAATGGCTGTTTGTCTCTGTGTTAGCTCTGTTAGATTTAAGATTTGTTCAGGATGTACCCCACCTCTCACCCGAGGTCAGCTGGGATTTGCCAACACTTATTACGGAAAGTGGGGTGGTGGTTGAGGGGCACCCTTTAAGCAGCAGTAACTGTAAGCTTTAGAAATGTAACCAAAAAAATGTAAACATAAGATGTGGATGGATTGGGTTAAAAGGGATTTGAGAAAAAATATATTTAAATAATTTTAATTAATTCTTTAAAAAACTCCTCCCCCACTAAGAATCCACTTCTCTGAAAATCTCTTCAGTACAGTGTAATATGGTTAAATGAATCAAAGAGAATATATATGAGTACATATTAAATTAACAATGTAAATAAGATAAACATTTACATTAGTTTTAAGTTATTCAATCCAAACGTTTAGAAATATCTATATATTCATTCATTTTCTAAGCAGCTTAATCCAAATTAGGGTCTCGGGGAGCTGGTGCCAATCTCAGCCGACTCTATCACACTCTGAGGGTGAGGTACACCCTGAACAGCTCGCCAGGCCATTGCAGGGCCATTCACACTCACTCTCACACCTAGGGGTAATTTGGAACAGCTAATCAGCCTACTGTGCATGTTTTTGAACTGTGGGAGGAAACTGGAGTACCTGGGGGAAACCCATGCAAGCATGGGGAGATCATGCAAACTGCATGCAAATGTGCAAACTCCACACAAAAATGCCCGAGCACCGGAATTGAACCCTAGACCTTCTTGCTGTGGGGTAAATGTGCTAACCACTGTGCCACTGTGCCTCCCTTTTAAGAATATCCAATACTAAGCAATTTTTACCATGGTAATATTTGAATTCAGAAACATTGTTTTTGAGCAGTTTTGTGATTATTTACTGTCATGCTGCAGAGCGGCAAAGAGTGATGCAAACTGTAGATCAAATCCACTTTTACTGTTACAGTAATATTCAAAACACAACAAAAACTTGTCATCAGTAGGCAGGTTATTTAATTTGATCAGGCAAGGCAGAGAGGATAAATGAGAGGCAGGCAGACGTCATGCACAAACATGGGTGGGTCGTCAAGTCTAAGGTCAAGGCTGAAATGCACTAAAATTGGTCATATGCACAAAAAAGCACAGGCAAAAATAAACAGCTTGGTATGCACTCATAGAAACACACAATAGCACTACATAGTAGTCAAATAGTGTGTGCAAAGCCAAGTCCTTATATGCTGTGGGTTGTTTGCAGGTGAGAGATGACAGGTGTTTTCTGGGTGTGACTACAAATCAGGTAACCCAAAGTGGTGAAAGGAATGTTGGGAGATGTAGTGTGCAGGTTGAAAAGATAGCAAAAATATTGACTTTCCTAAAAGCTACTGTCTAATTATTGAATTTTGATTCATGCTCTTCAGATGTTCTATTCATTTTCACATGCAGTTCCACAGTGTGCTTTGCATTTTAGGTTTAAACCGTCACAGTTGCACTTCATCAATTTATTTTGCTCACATGACAACACTCAGCTTTCATGTGGTTTTAGGAAGTTTGCACACTTGCAAGCCTTTAGTAAGTCACAGCCTGTGTGTTTTCGAAATCGACAGCTTTGAGCTTAAGGTGTAACAAAACGACTGCATGATTTGGAAATCACTCGACATCTGGGGAGTGTAAACATTTCATCTTCTGGAGCTCATCAGATGAGCCGAGAATGTTAAGGGAGAATGATGGATGAAGATAGATTGCAAAATATGAACTCAGGGCCCAAACTTGCATGCTCTTGTTTGGCTTTGTCTGTTTTGAGTGTGATGGACATCTCTATTTCTTTCTGTGTCACAAAAGTCTCCAAATGCTTTTCGGCTGGCATCCTGTTTCCCCTGTTTGCTAAGCAAATCCCAGAGATCTCTCTCCTGCCTCGCCTGTATCCCTCTGAGGATTAATTTTGTTGAAACGTGCTGTGGAGAGATGAAGAGAAAGCTTGCTCGCTCTCATCACCTTCCTTTCATTAGTTTCATTCATTTCAGAGGAAATTGCATTGGAGTGAAGGACTGCGTAGTGTAGCAAGGTCAACACGCAACAGCAACCTTCAGGATGCTCTCAATTTTTTATGTGTATGATGAGTTTGCATCTTTAGTCTGTCTCTTTCACTCACTCTCTTTCTTTCTCTCTCTTTCCCACACACACACACACACACACACACACCAATACAGGTCTGAGCATATTGCCATCTGTCAAGCATGCTGATTTGCTACTGTAAAACTACTGAGCGTATATCAGAAGAAGCTTTAACACACAGCACCAGCCCCTCTTTTGTGTGTGCAAGTGTGTGTTTATGTAAAGTGACAACACCTTGACGTATTTCAGTTGAGTAGCGGCATGTATTAGGACATGGTGCACTTCTCAATTCTCCCAGGAACATAAATTGTTCGCAGAAAGGATCCTTGCACCAGCTGTGCAGCCAAAAGATTTCTGTAATAAGATTCAGACAATGTGGTCTGGTCTCTTCTTATCCGCTACAGGCTTCATATCCCGGCAATAACACACACACACACACACACACACACACACACACACATTATGCACCCTGTTTTTTCAATTCATGAGAGAGCCCTATCAGTCAGTTTTCTTTGACTATCAATATAAATAAGCATTTGCTCTTGTCAGGATTCTGTATCTCAGTGTGAGGAGTTTGATGCTAGCATACAGACGTGTCTCCATATAGAAGTTTCACACATACTTGTCCTCAGACTCACCTTCTCACACAGTACATACACATACCTATAGGAGCTGGATGACTGACTGTCAGAAGTCTAACACACTCCATAATGGAATAAAGAGGTATAAAGACAGCCGGGGTAAATAGTGTCAGTGTTTGTAAACCAAAAGGTAGGTCAGTATTTATGCAGGGCTGATTTTATGTAATCAGATTATGAAAATTATCTTTAGTGCTGTTTACAACTTTAAGGTTTCCAGATTTCTCTTGAATTGAAGTGTCCAAGGCGTGCTTTTCCTAGAGCACTTAATTCAACTTTAAATCCAAGTTCTTGCCTTTATAGCCCAAAAAAAACCAGTAATAGAAAATATAAACTAAATGTAAAATGTATTTAATTAAAAATGACAAAACACTAAAAATATAATAATAATATGCTTATACAAGATGGTTAGAATTTAGATAAACATCTGTTAGGAGTCTATTATACAGTAGGGCCAATATATTACATTGAATAAGATATGTACATTCTTCTGTACACGAACTGTAGCACTTTTTACATTATTTATTTGTAATATATTGATTTGGGTCTAGAAACGGGGCTCCATATAAAGTCTTTGTGGGTTCATTTTTATCTTCTTTTATCTGCTTAATCCTGGGTTGGGTCACTGGGGCAGTAGCCTAAGCAGTGAGGTCCAGACGTCCCTCTCCCCAGCCACTTCCTCCAGCTCTTCCGGGTGGACACCGAGGCGTATGCCAAGAAACATAGTCCGTCCAGCGTGTTCTGGGTCAACCCCTCTTTCAGGTCGGACATGCCCGAAGCACCACACCAGGGAGGCGATCAGTAGGCATTCTAATTAGATGCCGGAGCCACCTCAACTGGCTCCTCTCAATGCGGAGGAGCAGCGGTTCTACTCCGAGATGACAGAACTTCTTACTCTCTCTATAAGGGAGAGCCTGCCACCCTGTGAAGGAAGCTCATTTTGGCCGGTTGTATTCGCGACCCTGTTCTTTCGGTCACTACCCAAAGCTTGTAACCACAGGTGAGGGTGGGAACGTAAATCGACTGGTGAATCGAGAACTTAGCCTTCTGCCTCAGCTCCCTCTTCACCATGATGGACTGGTACAAGCTCCACTTTACAGCAGAGGCTGAGCCGATCCGCCTGTTGATCTCCCGTTCCACCCTTCCCTTACTCGCGAACAATACCCCAAGATACTTGAACTCCTCCACCTGGGGTCGGAAATCATTCCAGACCCGGAGGATGCATTCCACCCTTTTCCATCTGAGAATCATGGCCTCGGACCTGGAGGTGCTGATTCTCATCCCGGCCTCTTCACACTCAGCTGCAAATTGCTCCAATGAGAGCTGGAGGTCCCGGCCTGATGAAGCCAAAAGGACAACGTCATCTGCAAAAAGCAGAGACGAGATCATATTGCCACCAAACCAGAATCCCTCAACGGCTTGGCTGCATCTTAAAAATGTATCCATAAAAATTATGAATAGAATTTCTAGGTGCAGCCAAGGTGTTGAGGGATTCATGTCAAATTTGTTTCCAGTGGGGGATGGACTGTGCCAAGGCTGTCCTTTGTCACTGGTTCTGTTCATAATTTTTCTTTGTGAGTTGTGGTTCTAAAATATTTCACCCAAAAAATTAGTAAAAGCATTAGAAAGCTGCTTGTTTGCCAAAAATACTCTATTCTACTGATATAAGGATTCTGTGATCAGAATTTTAAGCTCCACAAGGGCAGTTACGTGTTTGTTTTGTTTCTGGCAAAAAAAAAAAAAAAAAAAAAGTCCCATAATTGATTTGGGAATCAAGGAAATAAGGATTTACTTTAATATAAAATGATTCAAATTTGTTGTTGTTTGGATTTTGTTTTTGTAAAAAGTACTACCGTGTACTTCCTTTCTATATATCTCATCTCGCACTTCTTTAAAAGCCAGTGGCATCATGGCCCAGGCTGCTACACACACACACACACACACACATGTGGTTGAGATGCATGCACACACATGTGGTTGAGACTTATAGCTCACAAGCATTTTCATTTGTTTTAAAATCAGCTTTCTGTGTCCTTTAGTATAGTTTCTGAGGCAGGAGCTCCTCTATGAAATAATTTGAATTTGTTGTTTGGATGTGTTTTTTTTTTTTTTTTTTTTCTTTTTTGTAAAAAGAAAACAACAAAAATGATGCATAACTGTATTATGACAGATAACAGCAAATCTGCATCCCGATGCATACAGACAACAGACAGACAACAAGCCATCCAAAAGCAAGTCAATTGTTTCTTAATTGTGTGTTTGAACTTGTCTGTGTTTAAGGTGATCTGAAAAGATGGAAGGACCTGTGTTCAACATGGTTTCTTGAATTACCCTTAACATTATACAATTGTTTGTTTTGTTTTGTTTCTGGCCTCATGGTGCAAGCTCTTGGACAATTGTCTTCTCCATCTATTCTGTGTTTGGACTGGATTCTGACACTTTCCCAGTTGCTCCAGAGTGTATTCACCTGCCACATTCATAATTTAGGGTGTAAACCTTAGATTAGATCAGATTTACTTCTAGTAGCCGCATCTAGCATGATAAAGGGTTCTGTATAGTTTGCCTGCCTGAAGGAAACCTTAAATGTTTTATATAGATCCTTACATCAAAGAGTGACCCTTTCAAAAAAATGTCTTTATTAAGACTATAAGCTACTGTATATTGCAAGCTTCCTGACAACAGTATTCAGACTTAAAAGGTAGAAGCTTGATGCTTCATGCTGCATAGATTTTTAACAATACAATTATACCCAATTAAGATTTACACAATGTGCAAATCTTAATTGTGTATAATTGTATTGTAATTATTCTTAAAAAGAACTCTATAAGAACAGTGCGGTTAACTGAAGGAGAAACGTATGTCAAAGAAACTGACTAGATGTGCACAGCCTAAGAGATTTGATATATGTGCATACTAAGTAAATTAAATGACGCAGCATTTATCAACCCTACACAACTACTCGGGTAGTAAAAGTTATACACTACTTGAATTAAAAGCAATAATGCTTCCACCTCACTAGTGAAGAATGACGTTAGAGTAATAGCTTTGCTCTTTTTAGCAACACGTCTGTGCTGCTTCTTAAATAATCTCCTCACAGTTTTCCTGGAGACATTTTTGTTTTTAAGAAATTATTAACTAAAACTGACACATTCTCATAAAAATTGTTTGGATGCATTAGAGACTGATAAGGATGTGGTGTAGTCTCCATGGACATTGAGGACATGGTCGAACTTTGGAAATGGTAAAAAATGTAGTATGAGTGTGGTCTAATCAGGACACAGTAAGAACTTAATAAGGACGTAGTAACAACAGCATTGACATAGTAATGACGTAACTAAAAGTAGGGACATCAGTGGCATAGTCTAAGTGTTGTTCAAGGTACAGAGATATACTTCCAGACTGAATGAAAAAGCACAGTGCATAGTCGAGTATTTATAATAACCGGCTGGATGCAGTGAGAATGTGGAAAGAGCGTGGTGTGACCTGATGGTTTGAAGTAAGAACATAGAAAGAGCACATTGCATGTATGATCATGCATATGGTAAGAAATGTGGGAACATGCTAGACGCAGTAAAAACCTGGCATGGACTTAGCAAGGATGTAGTATGAACTTGAACACTGCACAATTTTTCCAACTGTGTTTATTGCCATTTTTGGAAGGTGTGCGGTCTTCAGGATCTTCTCCTGAGTGTGATAGGGGGGCTAAGCAATTATTAGTCCATTTTTAGGAGCAGAAGGAAAATTTTAGATATGTAGCTTTGAAGGTTAGATATTATACCTGTTCTCAGGGCTTTATTTTTTATTTCACACTCTGGAGCACCAAAGTATGATTCCTAATCCAAAAGACTCCACAGTTTTTCTGGAAGCGGTTTCCCCGCCTCCCCCTGAAATGCTGATTTTGAGTGCACTGGATGGCCTGTTTGGCTTTATCCTCCCATTTATGGTCCTTCTGCTCTCTCTACTCTGTTTTCATTGGTTGCCTGAAAGCTCCATGCTCATTATGCTGGAAGGTATCCTGGGATAGACGGAGATACCGCTGTGTATGGGGCAGTGGGCGAAGACCAGCTACTCAGAAGGTCCAGCACACAGTGATGCACTAGTGTGCCACAAAACAAGGCTGAAAAATTTGTGTTAACAGCCAGCTCAAATATCCCAGAGGGAAAACCTAAACCAAATGTGCTTATCTCGTAATTTGACTCTCCGGCCTTGTCTATTCAACACTGTACTCCTTCATTTGTCGAATTGCTCAATTCTACTAGGGTTATGGAGAGGCTGGGGCCTACCTCAGCCAACTCTGTGTGAAGCTGTCTAGTCCACTGCAGGGCCACCACACACACACACTCACACACACACCTAGGGGCAATTTAGAACAGCCAGTTAACCTAATGTACATTGTCTTGGCACTGTGGGGGGAATTGAAGTACCTTGAGGAAACCCATGCATGCACAGGGAGAATATGCAAACTCCCCACATTAACACCCTTGCCGAGCTGAGGATTTGATCCCAGGACCTTCTTGCTGTGAAGCAGATGTGCTAGCCACTATGCCAAAAAAAAAAAAAAAAAAAAGGTGGAAAAAGCGTATCTCCCCATTAAATAAAACATGACATTACCCAAGTGATTTCATTCAGTAAAACCAGGGTGAAAAATTAAACAAATTTAAACAGAGATTCTTTGCACTTTGAAATTCAGCACGTCTCATTGTTATGTCTTATTCTGTTCTGTAAAGCACACTGTTTGAGTAACATAAGTAATTACAGTTCTCAATTGTTGTTACCACAGCTAATAATAATTCCACCACATACTAGGTAGCTTAGAGCAGAGTATCGGTCTTATTAGGTCGAGTACTTGGACAGACTTTGAAGGTTGCCACAGGGTATTAAATGCAGAAAATGGATTGTGATGGCTTCGGTCTGGGAGAAGAAGTAACTGGAAAGGCTGCTGGCACAGGCACTTAAAAGACAAGTTTTAAAGCTTTACTTACTGAAATAATCACACTTCTAAATATCCAAGGAGTGAAAAAAAAAACCCTGCCTGAATAAGTCTTAAATTAATAAGCAGTAAGGATGTTTCAACGTCCAAGAGCTTAAAAAAAGTGAGTTAGTTTGGGGAGCTGGTGTGAGATGAGATTAAGTGTGACATTGCTGAAAATAATTGCTACAAATGTGCAAATTGGAACCATTACCTGCAGCCCTGCATCGTTATGGCACAATTACAGTCAAATAGAGATGACTTAATCCAGGCCTAGAGCTCTAGAGCTTTCTGTGATGAGAAAAGTGATAACACACACGCACACACACACACAAACACACACGCATATTCACCGTGGGATGCAGGTTTATGGCGAGGCGGTATGCCTCAGTGGTGAGTTCAGGAGGTCATATAGCCTGACAGCCAGGATATTTTAAAGAGCAGCAGTAATGCTGCTATTCGAACCAAAAACTTATCTGTGCTTTTAACAGTAAATCGAACCCTTTTCTGTTTTTTTACTGGTGAAAACTGTGATTGTTAGTCTTCATGTGGACTCTGTTACAATAAGTTTTGAAATGCACTACATTCCGAAACGTTTGTGGACAACTCACCATCGCACCCAGTCTGTATATAATTGTTCAACACTCCATTCCTGTTATAATAATCTCCACTCTTCTGGGAAGGTTTTCCCCTAAGTTTTGGGGTGTGACTCAGGGGATTTGTGTTCATTCAACCACAAGAGCATTAGTGAGGCCAGGCACTGATGTTGAGTGAGGAGGCTCTGGTTCCAGTTCATTCCAAAGCTGTTCAGTGGGGTTGAGGTCAACTCTGTGTGTACTGGTCTTCCATTCTGACCTTGGTAAGCCTTCATGGTCTTCATTTAGCTCACTGTATGAAAGCCACGTTTTCATGCTGGAAAATGTTTTGGCCTCTTAGTTTTATTAATTTATTCATTCATTCATTTTCTGAACCGCTTAATTCTACCAGGGTCACAGGGAGGGTGGCGTGAAGGCAGGGTACATTCTGGACAGCTCACCAGTCCATTGCAGAATCAACACACACAACCATTCAAACCTACACTCAAACCTGGGGCAATTTTGAACAGCCATTCAGCCCAATTTGCATGTTCTTTGGCTGTGGGAGGAAACCAGCCTACCTGGAGGAAACCCACACAAGTATGGGGAGAACATGAAAACGCCACACAGAAACAGCTCTGTCAAACCTGGGACTCAAACCCAGGACCCTCTTGCTGTGAGGCGTTTTAGCTATACTGAAGGGAAATTGTAATGTACAAAGATGTACTATGCAATTGTGTGCTTTCATCTTTGTTGTAACAGCTCTTGGAAGAACCACGTGCAGGATGCTAGTCAGATGTCCACATACGTTTGGCTGTATATTGTGCGTTAAGTAGAAGTAAAAAAAACTACGTTACATATTAATAGATTTAGGATATGGTGTTAATAATGTACCTTGTTATAATGAGGTAATTAGCGATATAATCTAAATTTCTCATAAAAACAAATAGTGCTGAATGTTTTTTTTCCCCACTTTATTTGTAGTTGCCTTTGCAAATAATTTATTGCCTCATTCTTCATTTATGAGCTGTGTATCTCAAGGACCACTTCTTTCCTTTTTGTAACTGGAATGGAAATTAATTGAACACCTGAGGGCATGGAGGCAGGAGAAACCTTATTGGTGAACGTTATCTATTAATAACCAGCCTGTTGGGCTGTGCTTTCTGATTGCATTCTTGCAGTTTGTTTTGATAGACACAGTCAACTGATATTGCACCACTCTGGTGATGGATGCATTGGCACATCAGTATACTGCAACATTTAACAGTCTTCTTTTTAGGAAGAAAAAGCCTGTCCAACAATAACACTAATACTATATCATGATCATGACAAAACAAGATAACGCACTACAAGGCAAGGCATATATGTGTGGACTTTGCATGTGTGCATGCATGCATGGGTTTCCTCCAGGTAACTTGGTTTTCTCCTGCAGTCCAAAGACATGAACATTAGGCGAATTGGCTGTTCCAGATTGCCCCTAGGTGTGAATGTGCACGGTTGTATGTATGTTGGCCCTGCAATGATCTGGTAAACTGTTTAGGGTGCATCCCGCATTGCTGCGTGTGAGCTGAGATAGTCGCCAGACAGCGCAACAAATGAATGAGGTCAAGTGCGAATTTGATCTGGATCATTTCCACATTTTTTGTCCCACCTCTGGTAGTATGGTGGTATTTCATGAAAATAAGCATGTAGGTTTTTGTGTAATTCTGTTAACAAACACACAAACAAACAGAAAAGTAAGGTTGGTGAAGGAAATTCAAAATCAAGTCTTTATTCCATAAAAATCTTAGGAAGGTGTTTAAAGCACAGCTAGGATTTTCTCCTGCACTTTTGCACAAAGGTTCTTGGCTTTTCATAAGCATTTTCAAAAACAAAAAGAACAAGGTTGTAAACAGGGTTTCTTAATTAAATTTAAGTTTAATTAATTCTGGAATCAGTGTTAAATGTTTTCGCCAATAAAACCCAATAACCTTTGAAAGATCTTCTTAGAATCTTTTGTTTTTAGAGCGACTTGCAGAGTTCCAACAAGTACTCCATTTAAATAAGAATACAATAGAGGTATATTGGAAAATAAAACACTGGAAGATACAAAGGGCAAGATGGTGGAGCAGCTGTCAGTGTTTCCACCTCACAGATCCAGAGTCGTCGGTTTGATTTTGAGGTTGATTTACTATCTGTGTGAGTTTTACATGTTCTCACTGTGTCAGCATGGGTTCTTCAGTTTTCAACCACCTCCTTATAACATGAAGGTTTATGGTGAGGCAGGATGCCCCAGTGGTAAGTTCAGTAGATGGATTGTTTGTGAGTGCCTGAATTCTGAGTACATGGTATTGTGAGCATACTCGTCTTACTGTCTAGGGACTGTATAGACTCAGCTGAAACTTTCAAAGTCTTGCCAAATCTTTAGTCTGTGTAAGTTCAGAGACTTTTTCTAGAATTAATATTTCTGTGGTTTGACCTTGCTGTTTTTCCGAACTACTTTGTCCTTTATTAAATTCTCTGAAGGCTGGCGCCCATCCCAGCTAACTCCAGGGGAAGATGGGTACATGCTGAATTGATCGCCTGACCATTGCAGGGCTAAGCTTGTGACAATCAAAAATATCCACTTAGCATAATGTTTTTGAACTGTGGGAGGAAACCAGATCACCCGGAGGATATTATGCTAGCATGAGTAGTACAAGCAAACTTCACGCAAAGACACCCCAGCTAGGCACAGAGCGCAAATACCGGGAACCCTTATTCCTGTGATGCGGAAGTGCTAACCACTATCATCATTCTGCTCCATTGCTTATTTGATCCTGATTTTGGATTGTGTTCCTGATTTTTCAATGTGACCACTTGCACATAAATGTCAATATATTTTTGTGGCCAGCTCATTACAGTGTCCTTGCCAAGGTGTATTCCCATCCAGTATTTCAGGGGAAATTAGTTCCTGATCCACAGCCATCCTGACTTGGATCCACTGCTTACTGATGATGAATAAATGAAAAATTCAGCAGTTCTATGGCCTGTAGCAAGTCTGTTTGTGCATGTCCAAAAAAGTACAGTCATGTCTGCCAGAAGGCAAGACTGTAAAAAGGCTGTAGTTTATTTGCTGGGCCTTTGATCATCCTCCATGTACTCTTCACACACTGTCTTACATAAATGTCCTGTAGAGAGGAAAACTCATGTCCAGTGATGGCCCTGACAGTTCATGTTCCTCTTAATACGATGCTGTTTCCAAATCAGCAGTCAGTGTGACCAGTTAGGATCCCCTCAATAGCCTGTTTCTGTGTCGCTTTCAGCAAAATGATCATTCAGAAACTTTGAACAAGTTGGGAAATGTAATTAAATACATGCAAAGCTACATTACAAATGTAAAGATATTAATAATCCAGTAGAAGAGATGGATCTGCTTATAATGGAAAATTATCTGTAATTCAAAAGCTTACATCTATTAATGAAGGATTTCATTATCTTCTACATTTCTCGTTTTAAAAAGTCAAAGTGCTACACTTGCCGGAGAAAACTCTCGCAACATCCTGTAGATGTTGAAAGCTTTGGAAAACTCATTTTACAGATGGAAGCAGAACAGCGCTGTTTTGGTTCCACTTTGTTGTCAAGGTAATTTTTTTGTCCCATTCTTCATTTATGAGCTGTGCATCTCAAGGACCACTTCTTCTTTTTTTGTAACTGGAATGGAAATTAATTGAACACCTGAGGGCACAAAGGCAGGATGAACCTTATTGTTGAATGTAATCTGATAACAACCAGCCTATCTGGCTCTGCTCTGTGATTGCATTCTTGCAGTTTGTCTGGTGCACCAGTCTAATTCTGGACGCTTTGGTTCTCTGGCATATTGCGGTAGGTGTCTGGTCTTGAAGAACATTTTGATGGGATTGGAGTTCAGATGTCAACTCCGTCTCAGTGCTGAGTCAGTAATTAAGCCATTGGGTTACTGGTCAAAAGGTTGGGCTCTTGAGCCCTCAACTGCTCCATTGTGTAAAAAAAAGTTAAAAAAGGCTGTTCTGAGCATCTGCCAAAATGCAGTAAATTTAAATGTAATACTTCTAGTCCCTAGATTCAGGTGTCCTTTAAGCTTGATGTTGTTCGTTTGTCATTTTTTGGGGTAAGCAGTTTATGGATTTTGTGAAGCACTTTGTAAAGAAACACCAGGATATAACATATTATCTTAATTCCAAGAAATACAAAACCTTGGTCTTAGACACAGATCCTTGGAAATAACTGTGATAATTGACTTAATTCTCTTTTTTCAATTTGTCAGAGTTGAGTGCCAACCTCCACACAAGTTCATGTTTGAGCATTCTCTTAGCCGCAACAGGTTTTCCTGATAGCGCTTGCTCTGGTTGAAATGTCTGATGTGAGTTGTCACATTGGTTGTGTTGCCGGAGTATTTAATTTTGGAGCAGCAGGTTATACAAATTACAAAAGTTTTGTCAAACTATAATTTTTAACTAATAATCTCAGAAAACTCCAACATTTTTGATATTTTATATTAATCCCACAATTTTGCTTCTGCATTTAACCAAACCAAAGTGAGCACACACACACACACACACACACACACACACACACACACACACACACACACACTCACACACTCACTCATATGTAAAAAATGAGCTCACACACTCGGAGCAGCACCCGGAGAGCAGTTGGGGGTTAGGTGCCTTGCACACGGGCATTGAGCCATGAAGCTGGAGGAAGGAAAGGTGCTGTTTACTCCCCCACCGCTACACATTTTTCCTGCTGGTTCGAACCAGTGACCTTTAGGCTCCAAACTGCTTCATTAACCATTAGGCCACGGCTGCCCCCAAACATGTCCCAGTAGTCAGCTTTTAAAAAAATAAGGTTTAAGTTTTACTCATCACTCTGAATGGTTCTAGCTATTATGCCTCCTGACACAGGTTTGGGTGAGGTGGATTTGAAAGCTTTGTTGATGAGTTCATATATAAAATATATGTCTTATATATCTGTCATGGGGTGAATAGGTCAGGTCTGAAAGTTAAATCGGATGATGCTCATTAGAAAGTGATATGATTGTTGCAAGACAAAAAAGTTCCTCATATGATATTCCTGTGATAAATTGTTGATGTACAACTGCCCTACATACCTTACTATACACTGTCATAAAAATGGCATACACTCATATGGATTCTCATGTCGTGAGCCAACGAAGCCTGTGGGTTTAACGTAGGGCAGTCAGAAATTGGATATGCAATTTTTATGTCTATCATAACACAGCTATAGGATGTTGTATGGCTTCACACAGCAGATCCAGGAAATGGACCTGATGGTCGAGAATTACCTACAAGAGGGAAACAATTTTTAAACATGATCAAACTTCACACGGGTCTACGACAGCATTTTGCATCGCATAAGTATGTTTCAAACAATGCACCCACTACTGTCCAAGGAATTTGTACAATTTTATGTTGTAGACCTGCTTTGTATCTATTATGTGTCTGTGACAGAGGCTTAAACTGCAAAGCAATTGGGGTATACAAGAAATATTTTTAATGACCCATTAACTCTTCAGGATCTGCTGGTGGATCTTGAAAAATATTCATCATCTTTCTTGATAAAGATGTGTCACCATCTATGATTACCTAATAACCAAGTTTCCTGCTTTCTCAGCAAAAGCAAAGGTCAAGTCAAACGTAAATAAAATTTACTTGGCGGGAAAGTTCAATTGGAAAAACAGCTGTGTCATCCACCACGACACTGGGACTCTTATAGTTTTTTCCTGCCTGCTGGCTTTTTTCTTGTTAGCAGTGTGTTTCATTATAGTCGCTAGTGAATAATGCATAATTCATAAAAGTTACTAAATTATACATTTTGTATTCAGAGTGCTTAAGGCGGTAATGTTTTTCACAATGCTGCTAGACATTTCGAGAAATTACTGTACACTTTTGAATCTTTTGTTATCAAGATATCATAGAGTATTAAAGTGTTATTCCCACAGTGTAATATTCTGTATGTATTCCTATAATTCCTTGTGAGTATAAGTCAGTTTTAATCCAGTTTGTAGATTACAAAACTTACATTCTGATGACTGTAATGCTATAAAGCGTGAAGTTAACTACATTATCGCTAATAGCCAGAAGTCCTCTCTGCTAGAAATCTCTGTGGCTCATTCATGCAGTCAGTATTGAATTTATACTTTATTAAGAAGCATTGTTTTATTTATTTATTTTGTGTATATTTGCAATTGTTTATCCTTAGCATAGAAATACTATTTAAATATAGTATTAATATATATAATTTTTAGCATTAATTATGATTCCAGTTACAGTCAGATGTTTTGGTGAGGCATGACAATATGATATGCATATTCATATACAGGTGTCAAGGATCAAGATCTAATCAATTTATAATCATCATATGGAGTGTCGAGCACCAAGCCAGATGACACACAGACATCATTTGCAGATAATAATAACGACAGCAAGAAGCGATTTGCATGGTTACACACGGAACGAAAACAATCGAGATTTGCACCCCTTATTAAATTAGCTGAATGAATGATGAGGGTATTTGCATAGCAATATAAGCTGATGATCTTTTTAGCATAACGATTAGCTCGAGCTGGTTAAGAAGCCTTTTTATATGGTCTGGGTTTGTGTCACAGATGACGGTTTTTGTTTTGTTTCCCTTAAACAGATATTACATGAATTAACAGAGTAAAATTATGAAGACTGAGATTATAATGTATTGAGTGCTGTTTTGGGAGAAAGCAGTTTTTTCCTGTCAGACATTTACCATAATATATGTATATTTGCTCACGCTGATCTGAGTGTACTTCTTGATTTACACCGATCAGCTGAACATTATAAACACTGATAGGTGATGTGATTAAATAACAATGAGTGCATACTTCACAGGAATGGCTCTATTTGATTGTTCTGCTATCTGCTTTCAAGATGATGGACAGGCGGCTTGTCACGGTCACATGGAGAAGGCAGCATCATCATTATTCATTCATTCATTGGGTCGCGGGGAGGCTGGCGCCCTCTGACTGAGGGCAGAGGGCAGAGTACACACTGGACAGCTCGCCAGGCCATCGCAGGGCAGAAACACACTGACGGCAATGCAGCCTACATTTTACGAAAGTCAGCAATGGTTTTTTTACATGCCTCTCACCACGGACAGTGAGAGACATGGCTGGCCTTTGATAACCCAGTTAGCTGCACTGGGGGACAGCAGTGACAACCCGTCGATAGTGGGAGTTGAACCCCCGACCTTGGCACCCTACTACCGGGCCACCACTGCCCCTGAATCATCGCTATCATGCTTTAAAATGGAAAAATAACCCTTCTCATTTTAGTTTTTCTTTTTTTCCCACATAGTGTATAATAAAATGATACAGAGCATGGTGTAGTATATACTAAACTCTGAATGAATAGGATGAAAAGACACTATCATCTACCAAGTGCTTAGCTCAGCTCAAAACAGAGCTCATCCCTCATGGTAAAAATAAATGTAAATATAAACTATAAAAATTTTGTTTTAGGTTTTTATTCTTTATGTTTCAGTGTTGTTTACAATATTACTCTGAAAGGGGTTTCAAGAAAGCCCTTATACACCTGTGGCTGTCATTATTAAAAAATAAATCATAAAAATCTAATTTTATTGTGCTTTTTGCTTCTGTTTCTGTATAGTATATACTAAAGCAATTATTCAGTTCAGGCTCAGTGGATGTCGATTGAATATATATACAGAATGCTGGCTATGAGAGAAAGGAATCAGAACACACAGTGCATTGCAGCTGGCTGTGTATGGGGTCTAGACACAGACCAGTCAGGTGGTGTTAATGTTATGGCAGTTCGGTGTACTGCCCAGCAGGAAGAAAAAAGTAATAAAACCTGCACGGGTATTGACGGTGAAAGTGATTTAACATAGTGAGACATTTTGTAATACCAGTTCAGTTTCGTTTAATGTCTCTCATCCGTCTAAGAGCACATTATAAATTTCAAAAGCGAGTATTATGAATGAAAAATCAATTAGCTTGCTCCTGTCTAATCTCAATGATACATGCTAAATTAATCTTATTTCCTTCAATCTTGTGGGTTTTTTCCCTGTACGTCCACATCTTCTGGACTGATGCTCTTTGTGGAAGGAATTTATTATGCTGACTAAATGAACCTGTCAACAGAATTGTGTCCCATGAAGCTAAAAAAATTGCCAATGAATATACAGCGCAAGAGAGATGGAGCAAATAAACAAGCCTATATGATGAAACAAATCAACATTCATTTTACTTCTTACGTGCATAGTGTTATTTTTTGTGCATTCAGTACGTAACATGTAGATCAGTGAAGCATTTTGTACTTCATCTACAATTACATTTACATTCCAAACACAAAGTCAATGTCCATGATCATGTCACGAGCTTGAACATCTCTCTATCAAGGATACGAATTCAACTCTTGTCAAGGATTCGAATTCTTGGTCATTCGCATAAAACTGTAACTACTAGGAATGTTTTGTTCTCTCTTTTTCAGTTTTGAGAAGCATCATGAGATGTCTTTTTTTGACATTGACTGGGGTGGGGGTGGGGGGTGGTAGTGGGGTTTGAGGGGACTCATGATGTTAATTATTAGGACTGCAGTCCAGTGGATGACCTCACATTTATATATGGACTTGTTTTCTTCTGAGAGTCTGTGCTTCGGTTAGTGGAAAAATTAAAAGATTTTCTTTCACACATGGATTTTTAATTGTTCTTGCCTTCGCTTGTATTATTGTACAAAAGAATAGCAAGGATTCATTTCGCCTTTAACTGAAGTTTCCAGACAAAACTCTCAGTGTACGCAACAAAACTCCTAACTGAAGCATTGGGCATATTTAAAGTAACCCTCTGTGCATACTTTTTTTGTGCCAGAAACTCAAATGCTACACTGAAGGAAATGCCTTTTACAACATTACCAACCCCCCTTCCCTTAAAATGGACTAATTATTTTTTAATTAAATGTGATATTGTCTCTCTAATTCTGTCTTGATCTCAGACAGTCTCTGCATCATGAAGAGCACACTGCATCCTTAAAATTTTGATGAATGCATTGGTGTGGTGTGGAATCTGGTGAAAATGGAAAAATGTGCAGCATGTTACGGCTTTAATACATCCATGCGTCCAAGTTCTCATTGATTTCTTAGTACATGCATAAGCATGCGCACACTACCTCCAAAACATCCTTTCTACTTTTTTTCAAGGACCAATCAGATCATGCCACTTGCTTTCCACATTCTCACTGCGTCTGTCCGGTCTTTATAAATACTGCACCACACTTTTTCATTCATTCTGCAAGTTTTCTTGTGTCCACATATATGTTCAATGTCACTGTCTGTGCCACACTTATACTATGTCAGTGAAGTTCCTACAAGGCTTTAGTTACGTCATTACTACATCAATGCCGTCATTACTGCATCCTGATTCGAACATGTCCGTCACTACATTTTTTAAAAACATGTCTAAAGTTCAGCCACATCCTCCACATCCATGTGTCATGGTTTCTGAATTAGTCAACATGGGCAATGGAGAAAAATGATTTCATTTCTTTGAGGCCACAAACAAAGGGCACATATTAGAAAAAGGCATGAGACCTCCGCTCAATCTCATAACAAACATACAAACAGAAAGAGCCTTTTAAGGTGAACAGGTCAAAACTTGCAGTCCATGTCCCGGGCTGGACCACAGACCAGATGCAAACAAAGGGCACACCGTCGAGTACTCCAGCTTAGAGAAGTATGTGAGCCAGACGGGGCCATTCATGTCTACTGAAAATAAACACAAATAGACAAACAGGTGAGAGCAAACACGGGAGCACACAATGGTGAATGGACAACAACTAAATGGTCAGACTGGTTTAAGTACAGAATAAGTGGACAGGACAGACATTAGAAAGCACAAGGTGTAATGAGAGATATTATAATTTAACTGATAACAGGTACACAGGTGAGAGTAGAGGAGGCAATAAAAATTAAGCTCCAGCCCAGTGGTCCAAGGAGCTGGACCGCTGTAGGCGAGGCAGGGGCAGTGATGTGACACCATGGAGACTGTACCACATCCTTATCCATTTCTACTGCTAACCCACTACTTTGTATTACTTTTTTACTGAAGATGTCATTATTCGAATAAAGCCCATAAAGAAAATTTATTGCGTAATAACTTATTTATTATGAGCTAATGTTGCATATGCTAAAACCACTGTATTCACCAAATCTCAAGCCACATGAACTGGAGATTTAGAGACTTTGGAGCATACTTATTAGACAGCCCTCATCATTATCTAAACACTATATGAGGATATATCTTTTAGAAGGACTGTGTTCATCAGTCCAGTATTGCTTTCCAGAGAATTCATGCCTGGGTGCAATCAAGCTGCTCTGACATCATGTGCTGGTCCAATAATTTCCTTTTAAAACTATTAGAAAAAGGCTAAGAAGCTTGAGCAGGTTCATCAGATAGGTAGCTTTTCGGTTTGTTTTTTGATTAGCGAATTCCTGTCCTTCTTTTTCCCCTGTTATGCTTTAATCTAACCATAAACATCATAATGAAAATGTGAATGATTAACATATACTAAATATACAGTACTTGCATTGTGAGTAATGCAAACCTAGACTATTCTAACATATTTTTATTTAACAGTAAATACAGTAAATTAAAAACTCAGGATTGAAACCAAGACCATGATGCTTGTTACAATAATGCTTTGAAAAATATAGCCAGGTTGTATTGCTTTACTTGTACCTGAGGCAGATCTCTCCAATGGGTTTTAGTTTTTCCCAGAACTAGAATTGGATTGCCTTCTCTAGGGTTCCCAGTTGGTGCTGCGACAAAGTGCTATCACCCAAGATTTCACAGGTTCAAGCTTTGGTTGGTGCATGCCACCATCCATGGCTGGGATCCCATGAGAGCTGATTGGCTGAGCTTTCAGAGGGCTAGGGATGGCATCTTCCCAGTCACTCACACACATCACTATGCAATAATGGGTGTCTGTTAGCTTATGCATACAAGGGAATGGATAGTGCTTTCCTCCATGTGTGGTATGCCACCCCTGAATATGTATTTGCTGTATTGGCTGGTATCACGTGCCTCGGGGAGAACACATGCTTGCATTTGCTTTCCCTGGTTGGCAGCTGTTGTGCAATAAGGAAGTGCACCTTGATGGGTAGGAATCGACTAAATGGGGGGGGATCAGGATTTTGTTCACAGACAAACTCACAAAAAGAAAAACAAACAAGCAGGTGAGTGGACCCACAAACACCAGTGATTACAATACCTTGACCAAAACTTCTCCAAAATTGTGATTACAGTACCTCTGCCGAAATGAGCCATGTGGTGTCAAAGTTGTCCAAAACAAGATACTTGTCTGTAGCTTTCTGAAAGAAACAGAAAAATATTGGCAAGACAAACCTCATTCCAAGTAGAGTACAAAAGTTTTACAGAGGTGACATTTCAGAGCGCACATGATAATAATGCTTTATTGTTGTATTATGACATAGACCCATTTCCCCTTGTACCCAAGCTCAAAACCAGGGACCCATGGGCAAGCAATGTAACCGCCTGCACCACCATTTTGTCATGTACCAGTACCGCATAATGTTGATAGTTATTTAAAAAAAAAATAGTAATAGCAATATGCAACCATTGCTGATTTTCGTCAAGAGTAGGCTGCATAGCCGTCAGCATGTTTCTGCCCTGCGATGGCCTGGCAAGCTGTCCAGGGTGTACTATTCCCTTGCCCAGAGTAGGCTGAGATGGGCACCAGCCTCCCCTCGACCCTAATTAGGATTAAGCGGTTCAGGAAATGAATGAATGAAGAGCAATATGCATGTAGCCCTACATTATCGCACCCATTCAAATAAATTATTTTACCTTTAAATTAAAAAAAATAGCACAGACCTCATCATTACGATACAGTTTGCCAGTTTCTCTTTCTGCCGATGACTGTGGTTCTTATTAGACCCATGAATTGGACTGAGTCACCTTTACTGATTGCCCTTTACTTAAACACTTATTTGTGAGTGACACATTCTGTGTGGGTGGGTTTTCAGGTCTCTCAACTCTCTCCTGGCTTAATTGCTCGACTGGCTCACCTCGGGCATCACTTCCCATTATGTGAGCTTAGACCTCGAGAGCAGAGAAGACAAGATAATTGCAGTTGAACAGCTCAGACAGGCCAAGATGACAGACACGTTGAATGGGCCATTTGCATCTCTATAGAGTCCCAGATCCAAAGAGACCGCTCACCCTGAGCTCTGAATGCAACAGAAGACTTTTCTGTTATTCCATTGATGCCTGTTGATGTCATCTGGTAATGGAATAGATTTAGATCCATGCATTGCTGAGTACATTGGAAAGCTTTAAGGGTAATGACCAGTATCAGGTGTGAAAAGATAATCTGAAACAGCTTGGTTGTCAGGGCTTCTCTGTCCCTTTTTTTTTACTCCAACAGCCAGCTGCAACTGCTACTGCAACAACTATAATTAAAAAATTATATATATATTACATTCAGGATTACAGACTATAAATATCCATGATCCAAATGACATAAAACTTGTACCAATTCCCAGGTAGTGGTGAAATTCTATTCAGCAATATTGTGAGCATCGCTGCCATATGCAAAGCAAAATGAGCATGTATAAATTTTGATAACAAATTGCTTCTAGAGGTTAGAGAAGAGAAATACCTTTTTTGTTGTTGTTTATTTATTCCCTCACTCATTTGCCGAACTGCTTAGTCCTTCAAGGGTCGCAGGCAGGCTGAAACCTATCTCAGCCAACATTGGGCGAAGGTGGAGTACACCCTGAATCAACACACCCACAACCACATACACTCACACCCACGCCAGCATGAGGAGAACATGCAAACTCCACACAGAAACGACCTCGCCAACCTCGGAACTTGAACCCAGGACCTTGCTTTGAGGCGGACATGCTAACTACCACATCCACATGCCGCCCATTTATTTATCCACAGTTAAAATATAACTAACTTGAGATAAATATATTGGTTTAAAAAAGACGAATTGGGATGGAAAGAATAATAGCTGCTTTCTCACCAATGAACCAAAGCCAGGCGAACTAGAGCAAGCAAAGGCCACCATTTCTATTGGAATTTCTGGGGCATAATCATGCCTCCTCGGGGATACTTTGAGGACAAAAGCTTTAGAATTTTGGCACAACTATAACCTGTGGGTCAGATAAGGTCAACTAGTGTGTAAGGTAGTGTGAAGGTGTAAGAAGGTTTGTCTCGTTCAGTCCATGAAACACTGATGCATGTACAAATGTATTTGTAAGAAAACCAGTACAGAATCTATGCTTTTACACTATCTGATTTGAACAGGCCATTATTACTGGAACCTGACATTTTAAACCGCTTTAAGTAACATATAGTTTAGGAATGATTTGCGCTCAATTTATCAAACTTACATTTAGATGGTGCACATGACTGATGGTTTTTATACATTTGAACCTGTCAGTTATTGGATATATTATTCTGGTCAGATTTGAGTCGAGAGCCAGTGCGGGTACAGAGTAAAGCGCTAGTGTTCAAATGACAACAAGTCAAATGAGTCTGAGGCAAAGGTTCTATTGTAACATCACGGCAAGTAATAACATTATTATGACTGGAGCCTTTATCAGTCCTACACAGTGTTGTTGCATGTCGGCTGAACAGTTTTCAATCATCCCAAGTTTAGTGTAATTAGAACTAAAACAATGGACAGTATTATGGCTCAATTCCTCCTCACAGAGCAGTGGGGAAAAAGAGCAATTATGCCTCAAACAGTGTCATTAAAGCAGTTCATGCAGATTTCAGTGACCCGTTAAAATGAATGCTTAAACTTTCAGCTGGACGAAACGAACTGTGGTAATTTTATATTCCTTCTCCCACAGAAAAAGAAAAAAATGGTAATAGAACGTTTTTTTTTTTTGTTTTTTTTTTTTTTTCTTGCATAATTGCATTCAGAAAGTAATATAATTTGCAATTATTTTATAGGTTCCATCAAACCTCAGGCTGTCCACATGGAGAAACTGAGCTCGTGTTACCTGAAGCTTTCCCATTGTTCCAGAGGAAGCCTTGACCTCAGAGCTCCATCAGGTCGTTTTTTTTTCGACTAACACGTCCCTTCCACGGTAACCGTAGTGAGATTTGAAATTAATTGCGAGACTCAGGCTTGGATAAAGTGCATTTCAGTGAGCGTCAAGACACATAAAGGTATCCTCATCCTCTTTTCAGTCTTTCAGCTACTGGAAGCAAGCACTGAGGAAAATCATCATATGAAGTACAAGATATTTTAAAAATGTCCTTTTAGGTGCTAATTCCTACCATTCAAACAACATGAAAATGATACTAAAACACATTTTTGTAGCCTAATCGTTTATTATAGTGGAAAAGTACACAACTGTACAGCTGCTATTCTGTGAAAGTGGGAACTGAATTTTTTGAGCTTGGCTTTAAAGCCTTTGCCACCATTATTAGAAAAAAAATAAACGTCTAGATGTGGGCCATCTGGAGCTCTACTCCTTCTTCTGAAGCACAAATGAGAAATGGACCTCACATTGTTAAGATGTACCACAACATCTGTAATTATTCCAGTTCTTTGGCCCTAATTAAGTTGAGTCATGCCCGAAAGCTAATGAATATAGCAACAATGATGGGGGAAATCAGCTGCAGCGTGCAAGCGTGCCCATGCCAAATAATCGTTTATAATTGAGGGGACAGATTTATGCTGGCGTTTCAAGTGTCAATTAAAGTGTTGTTCCTTCCTCCTCAACCAGTGACTGGAACATTTTGTGCCAAGTCAATCGTGTATATAAACTTTCATTTAATGCCAGGTTCTCATTTTGCTCGTCACTTTTGTTGAACAATGAATGAACAGATTGGACCATTTTGATTTAATGAAGCATCCTTTGAAAGCATAGCATTTGAGTCTTATCTTACACTTTAGTCTGTTTAGCATTAGTATCTTGAAAACTTATTAAGGAAAATGTTTTTGCCAGTAAGCATTTTCTCTAATGTCCAGTATATTCGCGATCAATATATTCCAGTCCCATAGGAGATTAGATTTGCTCCTGGTCATATTGATCCGGTTGCTCTGCAGAAAGTTCAGCTTTTCAGAACACATCTTGATGAATGCCCTTTCTTTATGCCTGATACTTTTCTTACCTAAACACATTTACTTTTTGACGGTTTATCCTGCTTATTTATTAATTCACCGAAGGAATGAGTTTAATTGCAAACACTCACAGTGCTCTGGGAGAAAATGATAGTGCCGGTTTGGATTGGTATGTCTGGGCTTACTTGCATTTTGAGAAGTCGATTAATGACTCTTAGTGAAACAGAATCTAGCATTAATGCCAGCTTACAAATTATTAGGGACAGTTAAACTGATGAAGCAGGTCTGCAGTGTCAGTCAGGATCTGAGGAGTGAAGGAGTTTTATCAACATGAAACACATGTGTACACTTACCAGAGGACAATGAAGTGGTTTGTAATATGCACTCTCTTTAATTCTTATTATATATTTAATGTTGCATATGCTAAAGCCACTGTATACACCAAATCTCAAGCCACATGAACTGGAGCTTTATTTATAATTTTCTATATAAGTACATTACAAATATATTAACAAAATATAGTTATATATCTGTACAAGTTACTGTATGTTCTCATGGCCATATCAAGTTCAGTTTCTTAGCTTCTTAATTATGAGGTGTTACTGCCAATAAATACTCTCATTTGATCCGGTAAAAATTGTTGGGTATTTAATTCTAAAAGCAGATCTGACAGTAGTTGTGAGGGTTAAATCACATGGTTAGATTAGAAAGGTGTGATCAAAAAGTTCCAGTACTGTTTCTGTAATGAATGCTACAGAGAGTAAATCTCATGAAGAGTATGCAACATGACATTGATATCCGTGCTGGTTTTTAAATCTGCATATGCAGTTTGCGCAGTTTGCAAGCATTGGTGATTGGTAAGGAAGTCCCTTGAAATGCTTCAGCACACCTACGGCAATAACGCCACTCAAAACACCTTGCCTGCCTCATTGTTTCATTGCCAAAGGCTTGCTGAGGCATTTCAAAGGTCTCAGTTGCCAGTTTCCTGAGTTTTACAGAATTGGGTGCTTGCTGTCTGGTCCACAGTAAAATCATAAAATGCAAAAGTTGACAGCGCAGTTTATTATGACGCACTGCACACATACGACCGTGCCGTGCTCTGTCCATTTACTTCATGAACAGTCCAAAAACTTGTTGATTGCACCTCATATTAACACAATTAAAACCTGTAATATAATCAAAAACTTCTAACTTTTAAAAAAAAAAATTATTGATGATATTCTTCATATCTCCTTGTACCTTTAAGTCCCACCCAACAGGCAGACGGCCATCTGCACCACTTTACCTTATGTTGGGGCAAATAAAAGGCCACCCCAAATCCCCCAGATTTGTCACACATCACGATGCAACAGATGTCACTAATCAACAGGGAGCTGGCAATTAGCATGTTGGAAGCTGGCATGTCAGTTTGCCAAATTGCTGCAGCTGTAAATGTTTTTTTTTTTTTTTTTTTTTAAGAATAATCTACCTAAGGCTAATTTTTGCTCCCTTTTTTACATACAAAAATAACGACATCTCTATCAAATGTTTCAACTGACACTATTCATGTACATTTGTAGGTCACTTACATTGACATCAGTGAACATTGAAACACTGTAAAGAGAGTTAAAGAAACACCTGCTCGCGTATGTGCGTATGCTCATCTGCTTCAATCTTGATTAAAAATTAATACTAAAATAATTAATTAATATTTAATAAAAAAATAACTAAATGCACCTCAAGCCCTGACAGGGCCTATTTAGTGATCCACTTTTCCACCACTGTAAATGATTAACCTGATTATTTTACTATAAGCACATGCTTCCAATTATTTTATTCCTTAAAGTATACAGAGACATCTTGGGTCTCAATAGGTCCTATATATTCCATCTAGCATCATTAAATGGACAGCACATTCCCTAGTAAATAGCCTATGTGTTTTATCTTCAATTATCAGTTCATTCTGGCTGAAGACAAAAATATTTCCCAGGGAACCAATCCCAGCTCGTGGGCTGACACTCACGTAATGGAGTACGCAAATGGCTTCAGAAGGACATCATGGCCGATTCTATTTTATTTCTACAAGATGTATTTCATGTGTATGTGTTTTGCCTGGTAAATGAATGGGCCCATTTAAAGGTGTCCCTCTGAGGGAACATTACATAGTTCTAAGAAGAACCCTAAACCAGAACATTTCCTTTCTAGAAGAATGTATATTTAGGAAGATTATCAAAAGAACAGCAAAGTAACCATTTGTAGACCTTGTGTGTGTAGGATACCATATATATATATATATATATATATATATATATATATAAAATCCTGAGTTGAGATTTTCTGTAGAACAGTGCTCAATACATCAAAGTAGAGCGAAATATATGGTATGTGAGAAAAAAAAAAGGACTACAGTTTCATCCCGACAAGCCTGTTTCGTGGTTGCCCATAAATCCCCTGATGAGTGGGCAACCATGAAACAGGCTTGCCAGGATGAAACTGTAGTCCTTATTTTTTCTCACATACCATATATATA
>JAQMYF010000024.1:30371367-30382060 GCA_030014195.1 Neosilurus mollespiculum | reverse complement strand
TAAACGAAAGACTGCATGTATTTGGACCTTTCTTCCTCTGTGTTTAGAGAGAGATTGTGAGCTTCTGTGCTGATTATAAGTCAAAAAGTGTGGAGGAGCTTTGGGTTGGAGCTTCCTGCAGTAGAACGGCAGATATGAGACAAAAAAACAAAGATGAGAAGAGGAAAGGAAAAAGAAAGTAGCTTATGTAATTGTCCCATTTTCTTATTTTAGCCATACTGAAGCATCAACAACTAAAAACCTTTTAAAAGCATTGAAGCAAGACGAAACCACACACATGGAGATTGTGTGTGTGTGTGTGTGTGTGTGTGTGTGTGTGTGTGTGTGTGTATGTGCGTGCACGCACGCGCATTTGTGTGTGCTTGTATGAGAGGCTGTGTAGGCCACAAATCATTCTTGATTTCACTCATACCATCATACCCTCATACATACACCACTATGCTCTTACACAAACACTAGTACACACTATCACACTCTCACACAAACACTGGTACACCCTATTACACACACTCTCACACTCACACAAACACTAGTACACTTTCTTACACAAACACTAGCACACCCTCTTACACACGCTACCACACTCTCACACAAACACTACTACACCCTCTCACACATACTGTCACACTTTCATACTATCACTTTCACAGACAATATAATTTTGTGCGTGTAGTAGTAGTGAAGTAATGTTCATGTACAAGTATAATAGTGTGTGTAAGAGAGTTTATTAGTATGTGTATGAACGTGTACTAACATGTAAGGGGGAATAATGTTTGTATGAGGGTATGATACTGTGTGTAAGAGCGTGTAATAGTGTTTGTGTGAGGGATTGTGTGTGTAGGAGAGTTTGCTTGAAATGGAAGTGAGTACACCCTCTTACACACACTATAACTCTTTCACATGAACTCAGTACACATTCTTAGATAAGCAGTTACACTCTCTCACACACACCATCACGCTTTGTGTGTGAATGTGAAAGTGTGAAAGTGCGATAGTGTGTGTAAGAGTCTGTACTGATGTTTGTGTGAGAGTGTGATAATGTATGTAAGAGGGTGTACTAGTGTGTGAAGGGTGCATTAGTCTTTGTGAGATCTCAGCTGATCTTGACTTTCTTGTGGTTTTGTGGGCAATACAAAACATTTTACTTTAACTTGTTACTCAAGTCATTACATCACTACCATAGTTATTCTCTGAAGTGTGTAATTAGTTATTTAAATGATAATGCAGTTTAATTTTAAGTTTAATAATGGATTTTATGCTTAGAGCCATAACAGCATCATGTGCTATAGTGTATGTGCACTATACAGTAAACACTTGGGGGTGTGGGCTTACTGTAATAGAAAACTAATCAGTGGGAGTGAGCTGTGATGTGACCCAACATAAAGCATAGATACTCTTACCACCAAGCTTATTATTTTACTATAATGTACAATACATGCTGCTTATTATTCATTTACATTTACATTTAAAAAGAAAAAAGTTAAATTTTCTTCAGCCTGTTTGTCTGGTTGGTTTTGATTTTATAAATATTTTTTGATGTTGATGAAATTTGTCATGATCCCAAGCAACCGGGAAATGCAAACTCCTCTGCCCAGAACACTTTCTTGTGAGAATCTACATGGCCATTAAAGAACTCTAACACGGGAGACTCCTTTTATTTCCATCAATGTTAAAGCAAACTGTACAATTTAACAATGTTACCCACCATACAAGCCTCTGTGAATTTTTATCATAACTATAGAAATAAAAACAAATAACACTATGGTGGAAATTGCAGTTATAGAAATTATAGAAAATTGATTAGACAGAAAGTGTGCATTCATATAACAGCATGACTTGGAATGTAGTTCAGGCTGAAACATGAACGTTTATATTAATTAGGGATGGGTCATGATTTTCAAATATTTCAATAGTTATTAAATTTTAAAAAACTAATAGTTTATTCTTCTGCTGGCATTTTAAACATGTACTGTATATTGCTTTGTTTTTATTGGGTGTTTAGTTGTAAGTAACGTGTTAATACTACCAGAAGGTGGCAATCAATTGCACCTAAAATCCATTAAATAACAATAGAAGGAGAATGTGTTCCTAGGCACCGGTAAAACATGAAAAATGTGTCTAAAAACTCAAGAAATATGCAATACCAAAGATTTATATAACTCCCAAAATGTATGTGTGGAACTTAAATACATGAATATCAGGTGCAATGTAAATTTAGCACATACTCTAAGTGTAAAGATGACATATCATAAATCTGGCACAAGGAAAGGGTTTGGTGGGGGGTGCACACAGTCCTGCAAGGATGGTCAAATAGTTCTCAGCATATTTGTTTCGAAATGTCTATCCCTTTGCTTCGCAAAGCATGACATATGACTGCTGATGTGGAGATGTTTATTTTACATCTGTGAAAGGATTCTCACTTGTGAGTGCTTCGTAAGAGCTTGTAAAGATTCTTGGTAAGACTTAGAGATTCAGAAAGAGGGAAGGAGAAAGGGAGAAAAAGAAGAGACTAAGTAACTGAGAAGGTGAGAAATGAGAGAAAGAAGAGCAAGGAAAAGAAGGAAGAGTGACAAAGATAAAGGAGAGAGAGAATGAGAATAGATAAAAAGAGGGAGAAGGAGAGGGTTGGAGGGAGAGTGAGAGAGAGAGAGAGAGAGAGAGAGAGAGAGAGAAAGAAGTGAGGGAGAGAGAAAGGAGAGGGTGGGCTGTTTAGGGAAGTGCAGTTTGCTATAACGCATATGTGCTCATGTGCATACAGTGGTGTGAAAAAGTGTTTGCGCCCTTCCTGATTTCTTTTATTTATTTATTTATTTATTTATTTTTGCGTGTTTGTCACACTTACTTCATCAAACAAGTTTAAATATCAGTCAAGACAAGGAAAAACAAAATGCAGTTTTTAAATAAAGGTTTTTATTATTAAGGGAGAAAAAAATCCAAACCTACATGGCCCTGTGGTTTATCACACCTGAGTTAAATTTCTCTAGCCACACCCAGGCCTGATTACTGCCACACCTGTTCTCAATCAAGAAATCCCTTAAATAGGACCTGCCTGACAAAGTGAAGTAGACCACAAGATTCTCAAAAGCTAGACATCATGCCGAAATCCAAAGAAATTCAGGAACAAATGAGAGTGCATTATTGTGTTACTCTGGTATAATAGGTCTGTCGTGTTGTTATTCCTTACTTTATCAATACCTTCACATG
Source organism: Neosilurus mollespiculum (assembly GCA_030014195.1). Taxonomy (NCBI): domain Eukaryota; kingdom Metazoa; phylum Chordata; class Actinopteri; order Siluriformes; family Plotosidae; genus Neosilurus; species Neosilurus mollespiculum. The sequence goes on along the minus strand of JAQMYF010000024.1, from coordinate 30,378,856 downwards.
ACTTGGAATCAAAATTTTACCTACCGTGTGGTATAAAAAGCTATAAACAAACTAAAAAACAAATCAGAACCCCACACAGCAGGAGATTTGACTTTTAGAAAAATAAGTGCAGTGTTTGTCATAGCGATAAGGAGCAGAACGGCATTTGACTTAACCTCCTGAGAATTTGCTGATAATTCCGATCTCAGTACAATGGTGTTGAAAACAACATGCATCCTTTAATTGGTGTGAAATCTGTCATCATGCCTCAGCCTGTGCCCAGGATTATAAACTCACAGCACTGCAGGAGCATACGCACACACACATTCCACACACAACATCACCAATTAAAAATAATGTCAAAGCCCAAAACAACCCATGTTTTATTTTCACTACATTTTAAACGCAGCTGCTCTGAATTAGAAGTATAAGTAAGTGACATTTGATCAGTTCTCTGACTCTAACAGATGAACAGAAGGTCCAATTAGATGAAGAACATGTGTCGATGTTCTCTTATGCATTATAGAACAGCCAAAATGTCAAGTAGCGAGAGGAAGTGTGTGAGAAACATGCTGCCTTGCTTCATGTCAGACATCCTGTCATAAACTTTCAAGCATGAGCACTGAGACGGGACACAACTGAAACAAAGCCTCGGTTTTGGAGATATTTTGTCAAACTTTTGTTTTCCAGAGAAGATTTTGTACTGACTGCCTGATAGCTATTGCATAATAGGAAGTTGTGCTGCAGGAGGAAATGTGTGAAGACTATAAAATGTAATTCATACACTCTTTACACATCCATTATGCAAGTCATAAATACAATTAATCATCACTGTTGAATAATACAGTGTATAATATATAAAGATTGATTATGTTATAAGACAGTGATCAATGCTAAAAGGTGGTGTGATGCAGCCTGGAGCAAAGTTTTATTTGAAAAACAACTGTTGGCTTTATTTTTTTACATTTAATGTAAGGAAAGATCATACTAATTATTGAATACCACAAGGGAACATTGCGATCAAATTGGTTCGCTATCTCGGGAGTTTATAATGCTTGAATCAAAATGACAAATCCTCACAGTTTGTCACAGGCTCGTAACCAGGCAGAATCATCATTATCACACTTTAAAATGGAAAAATAAACTTTAAAAGTCTTAGTTTAAACAGAGCAGATGTCGTCTGACTCAGTGCTGGTAGCAAGCTGAAAGCTAAACTGAACTGCCTCGTTGTCATGGTTATAATTTGTAAATATAAACTATAATAGTATATATTTTGACTGTATAGTTGTACAATAACAATTAATACTCAAAAATACAACTTGCCTAATAATTGTGCACACAGTGTAGTTCTTTTCTTGAGTTTCTGGTAGTGCTGTATATACTAAAACCCCTTTACTGAGCACAGTTTAAATTCATTTTCACATTAGTTACTGAACAAACACTGTTAGCAAAACTGAGCTGTTAGCCTTAGGTGTTCAGGATGTTCCCCGCATGTTCCCAGAGTTGGCTGGGATTGGCTCCAACTTCCCTGTGATACTGTGCAGGAAAAAGCTTTTATGCTGCCCAAACATGGAGTCCACTAAACACCTTTACCGAGCACTGTTTGCTTTTGTGTTTAAATGAGTATGCTGAACAGAACAAAACTGATGCCATTAGCTACACAGAGTCTCTGAGTTATTATGAGTCACTGCCTCAGTGTCATGGTAAGAATAATCTACAAAAAATTTTGTTTCGCTTGATTTTCATTATGTTTATTTCTGCACAGTATTCTGTAAAGGTTTTCAACAGCTGCTGGTACACAGCTCTTAGACTCTGCACCTGTCTGCGCTGGGAGCTCATTTGCTTCTGTCATGATAAAAAAAAAAAAAAAAAACAACAGAAAAAACACAGAAAATTGTATAATTGTATACAACTTATTTATCTATCTGTTCATTTATTTTCTTGTTTATTTATTTACCTTCTATCTATAAAAGCATATATATCTGTAAAGACAAAAAATGTAAGTTAGATGGAAGACTCATATTACACTTTATTTAACAGGATGTCTCAGAATATTCCCAGAGACAGATCATCAAGGGGAATGTTCATTTCTGAGTTTTGAGTTATTCCCTAAGCCTGAGGTGCATAATTGTATTAGTATGTACTAACACCTAAGCACTGCGATGGCCTGGCAAGCTGTTCAGGGTGTACTCTGCCCTCGCCCAGAGTCGGCTGGTTCAGAAAATGAGTGAATGAATGATAACACCTAAGCAAGAAAGCACACTAACATGAGATTGTTATTGTTTACTTTTTTATGTTTCTTTTTTTTTTTTTTTTTTTCATGACGGACGTGGATGATCTCCCAGCACAGGCGGGCCAGAGCAGAGCCAAAGTGCTGTCTCTTTAAAATATTTACAGAGTTGTGGTGGTACTGCCCAGAAAGAAATATAATGAAAAGCAGTTTATATATTTACATATTTTGACCACAACACTGGCACAGGTCCGGTGATCCGAGCATTGAAGCAGCTAATAGCTCTGAGACTCTGAGTGTAGTTAACAGCATCTGTTCTCGTCTGTTCAGCTTACTCATTTAAACACAACGGTGAACAGCGATGGGTGAAGGTGTTTTAGGAAAACAATAAAACTAAATAAAAATGGATTTTTATAGTTTATATTTACATATTTTAATGATGACACTGAAGCCGGTGAAGAGAACTCAGTGTTTTGGGCTGTATAATCCCTGCATGATTCCACCCCTTTCTCCTGTATATCATCCCGGGAAGGCTGTAATCTATCCCTGCAGACTGTGCAAAGTTGGAGTACATGCTCAGTGGTTAGGCTAAAAATTAGCTCTGTTTTGCTAACGGGGTTTGTTCTTAAACAAAAGCAATATAATGAAATAAATTTGAAGGACACCTGGTACCCAGGTACCTGGAGGAAACCCATTTCATGCATGGGGAGAACATGCAAACTCCACCCAGAAATGCCTTTAAGGATCCTGAGACTTCTTTGCTCTGAGGCGGACGTGCTAACCACTACATCGCTGTCATGCCCAAAATACCATACTTGCATAATAATAATAATAGTAATAATAATAATAATATTATTATCATTGTTGTTGTTATATGCATTGTATTTATTCATTTATTTATTAATTTATTATTATTATTGTTTGCTTTAAACCATTTTTTTGCTATACAGGTTTTTACACTGTTTCTCCTTTAGTTCAATATTAATGCTCCACTCCAGAGCTGTTGAAGTCCCTTTGTCAGCTCATTTCCCTCAGCCCCAGGCTAGCAGCTATGCCTGACTAACACGATCCCACAAATCACATCGACTGGAGCCACATCACTTGCCTTGACAGAGTTGCCTCTGGCCACATGAGCCGCTTACAGGTTGTGGACATAAGCAGTTATTTTCTCCCAAATTGCCCCAAAACTTCAGAGTTTTTAAGACTCAAGATTGCACAGGGTCAAAACCTTAACAATAAACATGCAGTGAGGATGGGGCTGTGGATGGAGTGCACTGAATAGGGTTGTGCAGGGTTTCAGTGTGTATGAGAGGTCTTCGTGTGGAGGCGGATTTCAGACAGAGGTTATTGTGTTTAGGAAAAAAAGAGCAGTACTGCAGATGAAGGGTTGTATGATCAGAGTTAGAGAGGTGATTATGTCCATGAGGGCTGATTCTGTGCTCCGTGACTGTAAAATTTGTCAGACCACCAAAGCAGTCCAGCCCAGAACAGGCTTTTTGTACTATCTTGGACTCACACCAGGCATGTGAGCATTTGTTTAAGTTGCATCACACATGTTCTGTACATACTATTTGTGCAGAAAAAACTTTTCATAATTAAAACACTCGATTAAACACAAACACAAATGTTTCAGGCATTCATGCCTGGGAGCCAACAGAACAAAATTTGCCAAGCTTTCTAGGTTTAAGGCAGTTTCTCACCTGTCAGTCACAGTGACATTAGCCAATCATATGCATCTGTCAGCGCTTGTATGTAGAAGAGGGTAGATAGCACTTTCTTTGGAGTGTGTTATGATGTTCAAAACAAAAGAGTTTTGATGCTGGCTTCACGTGGCTAAGAAGAGGAACGTTTCATGTTTTTGTATATCTAAGCATGACGTCCTTGTTGGGGCCATGGCAGGGAGATGCAGGGTGACACTGAAGTGCATGTCAAAGTCTAAGGTTAGAGAGGACTGGACACAGGGACCCTTGCCCGTGGCTTGTGAGGCCTCCTCTTCATCTGTTGACTTTGCAGTCACTTGAGAGGTTGCTCCATGCACCACTGCAAAGTAGAATCTCTTCAGGGCACTTACTAATCCCTCCCCTGCCCTCTCAGGCCCTTCCAAAGCCACACACCCCCAAAATACATGCACTCTGACTACGGGTTTGTGAACAGTAAGGTCATGCACGAGCAGGGAGACACAGGAGCTTTTGAATAGATATTTTCCAGCAGCCTGCAATGCAGTGATTGGTCAGGGGTTTATGGGACTATAGTGGCCACAGATGACAGATTTTCTTCTGATCTTTTTAGTTATTGATTAGTGTCAAAATGTAAAGACCATTTCAATCAATATAGCAATCTGTGTATACAGCTAAAAAATTTCCAACCCCAGCTCTATGCATGACATGAAATTCCCCCCGTCAGCATCCTCAGCTTCTTCGAGTGTTTCTTTCTTCACCACCTTGGCTTTAACCTTCATGGGATTGTCTTCTTCCTCTGTATTATTCACCTCTATTATTTTGTTCTTCATGTTTGGCTACATGGACTCCACCGGAACAACAGTTATCTTCACCAACCATTAACACAGATGCAGAAACATGGTTTAACTGTTCTTGATCATGTGACTTTACTGTTGACCGTTGGCACTAACATTATGGTGATCATGTGATATGGGAAGAGGAGGGATTGAAGTAGCTATCGAGCCTTGAAAAAATAGAAAAGAAAAGTAACTGTGATTTTTCAAAAGGGGGAAAAAAAGGTCACAAAGGGAGACTCATTGGCTCCTTAAAGACTGAAGCCTGCATTATAATTGAACGCGCTTTGTTGCTGAAGGGTAGAACTTAATTTAAAATAAAGTGTTGTACTGCGATGACTGAAAGCAAAATTAACTAAAAGAATCATTAAATAGGGGTACTGTAACCAACCCAAAAAATTTAATTTAAGAACCGCTGTGCTAGAGTTTAACCAGTTCCAGTTGGATTTTCATTAAAGACGTAGTCTGTGTTGTCGAAGGATTAATAATGCGTAGTGTACGTGGAATTTATTGCTTTATTATCATCGATTCTCATCACAGAGTAAGGTTTATTAGTTTCAGGCTAGTATAACTACAGCACTCATTCACACACACACACGCACACGCACACACAAACTTATGTCAAAGTGTCTGGTCATTCAGGAGGAGAGTTATCTTCCACTGCAGTAGATTTTTGTGTGTGTGTGTGTGTGTGTGTGTGTGTGTGTGTTCGTGCACGTGTGCGTGCTCTCCCTTCCGCTGTGTGTGGCCATATAAGTCTCTTTGAAGGCTGCAACATCTGAAAGCTGTGTGTGTGTGTGTGTGTGTGTGTGTGTGTGTGTGTGTGTGTGTGTGTGTGTGTGTGACCTTTCCGCTGCAGCTACTCCACTGCTCCTTTGACAGCTCTCTGCAAGCACTCAGCCACACTCGCACTCCCCCTCCTCACATCTTTCCTTCCACTCCTCCTTCTGTCCTTCTGGCACTGTTCTATCAGTCGAGGTGAGTCTAGGGCACTTGGCTGTAAAGCATAAAACATGGATTTGGTATAAAAGAGCCAGGAACCTGCAGCGATTCTCATTTTCTACTCAGCATTCTCATTTACTCATACATAACCTAAGTTATAAGTGACGTGTGTGATTGGCCTTTTATCGATCCACTTTTTTACCGATCATACAGTAAATGCAGTATGAAGAAGTTCTGAACTTTTAACCTTCATCTAAACACAGAAGATGCTTTTGGACTGGAGAAACTTTTTCATAGCTCTTAGTTGGGTGTCTGCACTGCAGGAAGTGAGGACTATCATAGTTTTTAAAATATCATTTTTAAGGGTCTTTTTTATGAATATTTGTACAAATAGGCTGTAATTAAATTTTTTGGCTAATCTAACCCAGCACATGCTAATTGTAAGCTAAGGAGAAGGAAAAATCTACCTCAATTTTATTATATAATTTCATTTTTCTTTGATTTTATATCACTTTCATACCAATTGTCAACTGAATTTTATTAATATATTTTACTACTTTGTCTGCTAGCCATGTTAAACACACACACACACACACACACACACGCGCGCGTGCGCGCATGCACACATGCAGTAAATGAATTTTACTGTCAGCATTTAACAGTTATTGCGCTCTGAAATTCAGTGGTGCAGTGGAACAATGTTTCTATAAAAATGTGACCCAAAAAAATTACACAGCGTGTACAGGCTTAAATCCTAATGTTGCTAGTTTGCTGTTTTTGCATTAATACAAGAGAGTGAATCAAACAAACATTCTTATGAAAACAAAGTAGTGAGGTTGCTATAGGCATGTGCTAAATCAACCATCAGCTCACTTACATCACTTCAAAATTCCTCGTAGCGGGAGGAAAAAGAAAACCGAGAGACAGCCCTTGAAGAAGGTTCTGGGTTTAAGTCTTGTCCTAAGGCATTGGAGTGGAGTTTGCACGTTCTTTAGGTGCTTGTGTGGGTTTCCCCCAGGTACTCTGGTTTCCTCATTGGGTCAACTGATTACTCTACTACTACTGTCCATAGGTGTGAATGGTTATTTGTGTCTGTGTTAGCCCTGCAGTAGACTGGTGACCTCTTCAAGGTGTTACCTCGCCTCTCATCCAAAGTCAGCTGGCATTGTCCCCACCATATCCATGACCCTAATGGACAAGTGGCATAGATAATGGATGGATAGGTGGATTTCTAATTAGCTTGTGATATGCTGTTACATTATATTAGCCGCAACTTTTTTAAGCCTCAACAATCAGGTTTCTGGGCAACCTAAACATGGACAAAGAAGTTCAGCAGCAGGTTTTTCCTTGAGGTGCTAGAGTGTGCATGCCTCTGCTCGAAGAGCTGCATGCCTAACAGTGATGCCGCAAGCACCACAGCAACCATTAAGCCGGTCCTCTCTTCTAATGGTTCAGGGGCATGTCCCCTGGAAACATAGCAACTTTCTTCATCTCAAATAGAATGCTGAATATCTGACTGGCTCAAGGGTTTGCATGCTTTTATATCATGGTCAACAGTTGCTACATGGAACAAACTCGTGTTTTGCTTTCTTGGTAAAAAAAAAATGAAAAGGGTACGATGTTCCCTTTATCTTGCTGATATTAAGGGTCAGGGTTATACATAGGTTTGCCTCTATGTACAAATATATACACTGTGTGCACAGTTATTAGGCAAGTTGTATTTTTGAGGATCAGTTGTTATTGTACAAGTATACAGTGCTCTTGGTCAATCCAAAATGTTAACAAACCCTCAAACCTGAACATTTAAGTAGTAAAAGTGAAGTTTT
>JAQMYF010000024.1:30245850-30257463 GCA_030014195.1 Neosilurus mollespiculum | reverse complement strand
TTTTAGGTGTTTGTGCTTAAATATATTCATGCTTTTGTGTGTGTGTGTGTGTGTGTGTGTGTGTGTGTGTGTGTGTGTGTGTGTAAATATATATATATAGTTTTCCTCTGCACAGGTGATGATTTTAATTCAAACCTTTTGACACCTCCAGAACAAATCTAGTAAAAAAAAGTACTTTTACATTACCTTGAGCCTCGATGACATCATCATTCTGAGACTCATTTTTCAAATAAATGCCCATACAATAGTTACAATAGAAGCTATCAGCTTAAGATTTTGCACACAAAGATATAATGATTTCAGAGATTTAAATGAGACTAACTTTTAACAAGTGCTGTCTTCCGCTTTAAATGATGGAGGAAGGAAGGGGATGTGTATTTGCACAAAATACAAGAGAAAAAGGAAAGTGTGTGTGTGTGTGTGTGTGTGTGTGTGTGTGTGTGCAGAGAGAGAGAGAGAAAGAGAGAGCCTACTGAGATGCCTATGGCACAGGGGGACAGTGTGTGTCGAAGCTTTGGTTCCAGCCTTTAGAGAGCCATGAATAGTTTATGTTGCAGTTCAGGGAATCTCTCTGTGTGGAAGTTCACTCTGTTAGTTGCCATAGACAACAAGAGATGAATGAGAGGCAGATAGAAAATAAAAACTACACCGCATCAGTTAAAGCAATACGGTGTAATACCTAGCTCATGCATGTGTGCACGGTGAATGTTTAAGCTCAGTTGAAACCTCTATCAGCATCTTTGCTGTATGGAACTCCATGTTGGATCAGACAGACTGCGTCTCATTTATCAAACTGGATATGAATCAATTTATCCATTAATCATTTATAGGAGCATTTGCACAAGAAATGTGGTCTTTATGACAATGCAATTTGTTTAAAAAGACTTTCGTAAAGCAGGCCTCACTGTTCTTACAGTGGCTCAGTGTGGTTTCAACTCGCGCTGGACTGTAGTGACATCGTCTTGACATTGCGATGGTGTTTGCTGTCGATCAGCTCTGTCTGCCATAAACCGCAAGATTTTTACATTGTTTGAAATTTCCTGGCGGTTCTCAAAACCATGTATCACTGTCTAGCTGCCTTGTAGCTGCCATGTTGTCACTTTCACAACCTTTTGGAATCACGTTCAATACCATCTCATTACAATCTTATTCACACTGTGTTTTCACCTGCTTGTGAATTGCTCAAAACTGTTTTGCCACACTGCCGTCATTTTGCTCTGAAGTTCAAACCTTTCTCTGCATGAGGTTCTGAACTGTCGTCAGAACCGCCCAATGGGAGGCATGCATAATTCGGGCCTTGAAGGCGAATGATTGTGTTTATTTCAATTACACATTAACTTCATGAACATTTTGTGAAAATCATATTAATGACTTGAAATTAAGCAATTCACGCAACACAAATCTACTAGGACAAAATAATGCCACTCATAAAACGTTGGTCCATGTATATGGTAGCTGAGATAGATTATAAGAAGATTTGAGCCACACTTAGCAAGCGCTATTTCCTTGTTTAGTTTTTTATCGTTTTTAGCTCACTGTGAAATTTGGCTTAGAATTTTGCTTATGACACTAAATTCAAATCAGCTTAAGAGTTTTAATCTGCTTGGCATTATAGTACCTGTTACATACTTTGGAACAGGTCCATGACAGAAAATTGGGCAAATTCCTCACACAGTTGTATGAAACGTACCTGTTGTGCGACAGAAAATGCCATCATAGACTCTGGTCATGTAGTTTTAAACATGTTCAAAAAATGCTCTGTTTTGTAGATGATTCTCACGGTCAGGTCCATTTCCTATGTCTGCTTTATGATGCCCTATGATGTCCTATTATGCCCTATTATGGCAGACATACGATTTTATAAGCTTTTGGGTCATCTGATGTTCTCAGAATCGTACGGATTTCTTAAAATCCTTACAGCCACAGCATTTTAACAGCTGTTAATTTGAGTAATTGTACATCATGTAACTTACATACAGCATCATACCTTAACCCAGGAATATTATACGAGGGTTTTTTTTCTTGCAGCAAGTGCATGACTTTCATAGGACTATCATATGATTCGATTTACAGACCTGTCCCTTCCCCCATGACAGATGTACATCAAATTCACTTCACTCAAATCCACCTCACTGCAATCTGTCATAGCTCTGCTAAATTCATACAACAGGTTTGTGAAGGGGGTTTCATCAGCATACTCCTACAAGTGCAAAGAAAATAAGCACAACTTCTGTCATTTTTTTATTATTATTTTTTTTTTAACATTTTTACATAAATATACTAGAAGTTCTCATAGAGAAATGGAGTGCTGTGAGGGGCAGTTAATCCAATTCTATATAGTCCGCTTGTATGCGTTGTGTTTATCGTCTCAGGCTCGTTTATTCCTGCATGGAAGGTGGTGGCACGATAAAAACTGCTGTGCTACCACATAAATCGAGTCACCCATGGAATTCTGGGAGGGTTACCAAGCCCAACCAAAGTGGCTCTGTCAACAGCTCAAGCTTCCTATGATTATGCCGCACATGCACCACCACATAATTCAAGTAAGGCGGGAAAGCACAATTAGTGTTGCTGTTCCACTCGTTTCACAGCAATTAAAAAAATGGATAGGTAAGACTAAAAAATATATTTTTTAAAAAATATTTATTTTTATTACTATTCTCTTTTTCTGTGCTTTCCCAATAGTAAATATGTCTTATTATTTAATCTTCTATTTAATTTACCCACAGGTAATTCACTGATACACAAATTCTTTTACTTACTATTTACATTATTCAAAAACACATTAATTATTATCAGTTAATCCCCGAATCTTCTTTCTTATTTGATTATGGGCCAGGATTCAATTACCGGACATGCACAATGGTTAAATCGATAGAAGAGAAAACACAACAGAGTTCTTTTAAAGAACATTCATTTTTTTGTTCCAAAACAAAAAGTCAAATTTAATTGCTTGCAAAAAATTACTACACACCTTCTTGCACATTTACCCTCTGCAGTTAATCCTGATATTATGAAGATGTAAATAGGAAACTCTACCAGGAATGTTCTCTGTGCTTACTTCCCCTAAAACATGAGTCAATATAAGAAAAAGGCATAGGTCTTAAGTGACATCACCCTGAGCTAGTAAGCAACACCCTGACTAACAAGCTGTAGACACGCATTATTGTGTTCTATCTGACAGAAACATGCTCACATGTGCAAGCAACTGCAGCAAGAAAGAGAACTGCTTTCATCTTTATAACAAAATGAATATGACTTAAAAAAGGATAACAATGTTACAAATTTGCTTATAATATAATATTATATATTATATATATTATTTGCACTTTTGTCAAAATTTGTGCGCCATGATTTACATAAATTCTATAAAGAGTAAGGCAACTTGAGGTATAATTGATAAAGGAAGATACAAAGAAAGAAAATTAAAGTAAAGAAAGTAAATAATAATAATAATAAATATAAATATAAATATAATTATTATAAATGATCATATAAAAGATGATACATTTCATAAGAACCAGTATGGTGAAATGGAACACTATCCTCAAACTGAATCACAAAGAGGGAAGAAATATCAACATTAAAAGTGGAATCTTCCAGGGAGATTCTCTTTTTTTTCTTTTTGTATTGCACTTGCTCCACTTTCCTCTCTATTGAAGACTAAGTAGCTTTGGGTACAAAGCAAGTAATAAAGTCATTACGAACAGAAAGGTCTGCTCACCATTATTAATGGTTTCAGCGATGATATTTGAATGGATTTCGGGCTTGACAAGTGTGCTAAAGCTACTTTCAGAAACGGCAAGCTAACACAGAATACAGAAAACATTAAAATTGATCTAGGCACTACAATCCAAGATCCAGAACAAGAGGGTACATACAAACACATGGGCATAAATGAAGGAGATGGAATACAACACACGAAGATGAAGGAGAAAATACGGAACAGACTACAGACGGATACGAATGGTGCTTAAATCAGAACTGAATGCCAGAAACAGAATGGAAGCATTCAACATGCTTGAAGTGCAATTTGTTACATTTAGTTTCAACATCATAAACTGCAAAATAGAAGAGCTGAAAAAACTGGATCGCAAAATGAGAAAACGGCTAACAATGGAAAAGATGCATCACCCAGAAGCAGATGTCAACACACTTTACCTCCCAAAAGCAGCAGGCGGACGGGAATTAATTTAAATTGAGCTTGCACACAAGACAGCAACAATAGGGCTAGGTGCATACCTAAAAACTAAAAATGACAATACTCTCAGAATAGCTAGAGACCATGATAGGGCAAAAAAGATATTATCACTGCATTATGAAGCCAGTAAATTTAAGAATGAGCTCAAATTACCAGATATTGAAATTAATAAAAATGAACCAGCCATCGAATACGTGAGAAAGATATAAGAAAAGGTGAAACAAAAAGCTCTAGAACAACTAAAGAATGAATGGGAAGCTAAACCTTTACATGGACAATACCCAAAAAGAATCAATGATAATGATGTTGATGGATTCCAAACTAACCAAAGTCTAAAAACAGCTGGTCTGAAGTATAAAACGGAAAGCTTTATTAGAGCTGGGCAAGATCAATGCATTAGACTAACTACTACCGAAACAAGACCTTAAAAGACGGGACCAACCCAATGTGCAGAATATGCACCATGCAATCAGAGACAATTGATCATCTAGTTTCTGTCTGCTCAGAATTGGCCACAATGGAATACATACAGAGGAACAACAAGGCAGCAGCATATCTTCATTATCTTCATCCAAAACAAATACTATGAACATGCACCACCACCAGAAAATGAAGAAACAACCATACTTTGAGACATGCCAATCCAAACAGACAAAGAAATCATGGCCAACAGAGCAGACATAGTAATCAAGAAAAAGAAAGAGAAAACTTGTCTTCTGGTTGACATGTCCATCCCAGAAGAAAGAAACACCCCTCTGAAAACTATAGAAAAACTATCAAAGTACAAAGACCTGGAGATAGAAATCGAGTAAATGTGTGGTATGAGAGTATTACCAGTGGTAACTGGTGCTATTGGTTAAGAAAGGAATGCAGAAATACACCAACAAAATCCCTGGAAACATAAAGATACAAGAAGATTGTCCTACTGGGAACTGCTCATATACTACCAAAGACCCTATCAATCAAATAAACTATCACACACTCATGCTTGTCTTAGCTCAAGGGTTGAACTCGGCTTCATGAGTGGAAAAAATTGAATTATTTTATTAAAAAATGAAGAATTGACTTAATAATAATAATAAAAATAATAATAATAATAATAATAATTATGTATTATTTTATTAGTATCAATATCCATGAATCTATATCATTATTGATACTGCTATAATAGTTATTATTATTATTATTATTATTATTATTATTATTATTATTATTATTATTATGGTGGCACGGTGGTGCAGTAGTTAGCACGTCCGCCTCACAGCAAGAAAGACTGGTTTCAGTTCCCAGGCCCGGGCGTTCTTGTGTCAAATATGCGTGTTTTCCCCTAGCTTCGTGGGTTTCCTCTGGGTACTCCGGTTTCCTCCCACAGTACAAAAACATGCCCAGTAGGCTAAGTGGCTGCTCTAAATCGCCCTTAGGTGTGAGAGTGTGTGTGTGTGTTGTCCCTGCAATGGCCTAGAGAGCTGTTCAGAGTGTACCCCGCCTTCGCCCAGAGTCGGCTGAGGTAGGCGCCAGCCTCCCCGCGGCCCTAATTAGGGTTAAGCGGCTTAGAAAATAAATGAATGATAATTATTGTTATTATGATTGTTATTATTATGACCAATACTCAAGAAAAGGATTTTTTCCCCCAACATTTATTTGTCGTAACTTTATTCTCCACTACACCAGATTCAAAAATGACGAGATGGGCTGAGTAGGAGGAGCTTCAGCGTTGTGATTTACAAACGGGGGACTCCGAGGCTGATGCATTAGGAGCCAAACTGCCTCAGTGTTTGTTTCTTTCCACTTCCTCGTGCAGTTTGCGTGGCGCACGTCCCCGCACTTTTCACGCGTAAAGCGCGCTTAAAGCACCTGGAAACCTCCAGCTGTTTCTGCTGCCTGTGGCTCTGTGAACTATGCGGTTTCGATGGACCGGGTTTGAGAGCGCGCGCCTGCTTTAGGAGTCCCGACTCCGGGTTGCGCTTTTGGATGAGCGCGGCCGAGGCGGAGCGGCGCGCGCTTCATGAGGATGCTGCGGGGAAATGCCTGCGGGAAGGGAGGATGAGATGTGCGGGAAGGCGCTGGAGCTGCTCTCCGAGCTGTGCTCACGTGGAGAGGTGCATAGCGACAAGTGCGCCGACTTCATCTACTCCTTCCGTGATCTGGGAAGACCGGATTACTCAGACTCCGGTAAGTTCCGACTCTGTAAGGGCCACTTGGCACCAGCAGATGCGCGTGTTGGAGAGTTGAGTCCTGACACTGACGCACTAGTGCTGTGATATTTCCCTTCAGTATGCATGTCAAACATATTGAAAGCTGTTGAAACTGATTTTGGATAAGCTTTTTTTTTTTTTTTTTTTTTTTTTTTTTTATCTGCTGCTCAAAAACAAACAAACAGGAAACCAAACAAACCAACAAACAAACACAACCTAATAACCATTTAAGAAGCTTTTACTGTGTGTGAGGCTGAAGATGGAGTTTGAGTGCTGTGGAAGCCACACCCTTTTACCATAATGTGCTATCAAACATCACATCATGGCTGAAACCAATTTTACTAGCTGTACTGGCATTACTGCTGTTCATTTTCTGCAACTATTTTATATTTTTATAATGAATACAAATAAAACTAATACAAATTACAGAAAACAGATTTTTTATTTTGGTTATTTTTCTCTTTATTAACAACAACAATAATACAAGTATATCCCTACATTCTGGGTAGTTCCCGGGTCCTGAGCTTGGGTTACTCTCTGTGTAGCTTTGTATATTCTCCCTTTATTTATTTGGGTTTACTGTGGGCACTTCACTTTCCCCTCTATTCCAAAAAGTGGATCAGCCCTTTGAATTTGACTCTGTGCGTGTGTGTGTGTGTGTGTGTGAATGTGTACATGTGTGCATGTATTGTGATCTGTGATCACTAGCGTGTCTTCCAGGGTGTGTCCCCACTCTTCCTACCTCATCATGCCCAGTGTTCCCAGAATAAGCTCTAGATCCTCTGGGATCCTGTCTAGAATAAAGTGCTTACTGAAGCTGAATGAATAAATCTCTGTGTAGTGCATTTGTTTTAAAAGCAAGTTGGAATGTTACTAAACACTGGTCCAACATCCTGATTTAAAAATATGCAAAAATGCCACTGATCCTTTCAGAAATCTGACCACAGATTGGTAATCAGCATCCATTTCAGTGCAACAGCGTTGCACATAACAAATATGCACCGAAGGCAAGGTGGATATCGCTAAATAGCCCCGGAGAACACTGAAGGGACAGTTTAAGTTATCGACATCCACTGAGCCTGAGGTGCGTAATTGATTCAGTACAGGCTACATGCAGGGGCTGGTGGCGTAGTGGTTAGGGTGCCGGGCTCACGATTGAGAGATCATGGGTTTGAATTCCTGTTGGACCCCCACTGTGCTAAGACCCCTGGGCAAGGTCGTAACCACAAGTGTGCTTCTGTCTACCCAGCAGTATAAAGGGGTACCAGTAAAAATAACCTGCGACGGACTAGCGTCCCATCCAGGAGGAGTTGATCTCCTAGTCGCTTCAGAAACCGGGATAAGCACTGGAAGAGCCACTAGGCTCGGGTGTAAAAGCCCAACAGACTTACCTTACAGGCTACATAGGAAATAAAGAAGCAAAATAAATCAAGATTATTTTAGTTTATTTTGACATATTTTAAGTATGAGGCATGTGAGCAAAGCATAAATGTGTGGGTTTTTTTAGGTTCATGCCATGTTTATAAACTCATTCAAGTTTTAGTATGTAGCTACTACACAGAAACATAAAGAAAGGCCAAATAAAACAAGAGGCAGGTGAGCATAAACACTTTGAAACTGTGTTTTTAAATTAAGTTTCAGTGCATACTATACAGGAACACTAGAAAAACAAGCTAAAACAAGATTTGTATGCTTCATTTTTTCATTTTTAAAGTGTGACAATGATGATGCCACAAATGACCGTGTGTTAGGTTTTACAATTTTTTAAGTTTGCACACGCCGAATATTGTGAGAAAAAGACGTATGCATCCAAACAAAGAAGTCTCCACATTCGGATTAAGATACCCCTCCCCCCTTTAGAGATTACCCTACCTCACCAGGCCTCGAAGAGAAATAAGAACACAGCATACATGGACATGTCTTTCAGCAATTCTCTAGTTTATTTCACAAAAGGGCTTATATGGATATACAGTTGCTGTACAAGGAAACACAGGAATGCTCAGTTCAAAGATAGCACCACATGCAGCTCAGAAAGCGATGGGCCAGTTAGAACATGGTCATCTGTAGATACATGGATGTATAGAATGTCTTCATCTGCACTGGCGCAGGGGTTTTTCCTCACTACTTCACATTTTTACTTAACACTATCCATCATTTTGTTTCAACAACTAGCCACATGGGATAATGTTTTTAAACTCCCTGATAGCAGACCAATCACATCATGCCGTTCCTGTGTGGTGTGTACAAATATATATCTTTCATTACAGGCATGCAATAAGTGTTTGTTCCAAAATGTGACACCTGAATGTGCAAAAGTGCAGAATTTTGTTGATTAAACTGAAAAGAATTCATTGGCATTTATTAAACACCATACTGAGTATTCTTTAGCTCAGATTTGTATTCAAACATGCAAGGTTATCTTTTGGTGAATTCACATTCCCTTTTGCTGTGCCTTCAACTCATGTAAAGCATTCTGAACGGGAGCTGCTACATGTGGATAAATCCCAGGGGATTAGTAACAGTCTTTATCCCTGGTTCTTAAAGTAAATCGTTTCTTGAACTTTAAGCAGAGAAATCTTCAGCAGTTATTATGGCATTAAAAGGTTCATCTTTTATTCACCATCTTTTATAGCTAGATTTGTGGAAGATCCATGGTATTGTACGCCAAAGATGCAACAAGAGACCACCAGAAGTTTCCCAGTGCTAAAAAAAAAACACAGTCACATCAGTTTTCATCAAAAATGATGTTTTACTGAGTGCTTTGTGACAGGGAAGAAATGTGCAAGTGTGATGTCTATTTTTGGCTCAGATATGATGAGCACCCGTTACTCTTTATTCACTTCTATCTAGAGAAATCATTACCCCTGATTAGATTAAGTTACCTTCATTAATTATTTGTAAACCTTTTTATTAGTACAGTACTGCTCCTTGGGCGGTGTGTATCAAGTTGGAAATTACGTCAAGTTGGAGTTTTATGGTTAAATTTACAGTTAAAGCAACTCTGAGTAATCAAAATGTTTGATTAGTGATGAGTGCAGTTCTAAATGTGGATTAAAACATATTCATTTCAGTTATGCTCACAAATTTAGGTAACATTTATAAAACACATTTCTTATTAATTAAAGGAAGCAGTCTAATACAAATCCATAAATAGTGATAATTAAGTCTAGCAATTTAAATAGAAAAAAGAAATAAATCACATGCTGTGTTTGTACAGGAAATTTGTACTCTTTCACAGGTTTTTTTTTTTTTTTTAAATCATTTTTAGCTCTCTGTGAGCTTTTCTGCATGTCACCAAATATAAATCAGCTGTGCAGTAAATGCTTGGCTGATGATTGGCACTTTATTGATGATTGGCATTCATGAACACATGAGTATGAAGAAAACGGTTGTATTTTTGGTGTATAATTGTGTATATCAGGTGACAAGCCTATGAAACCTTTAAACATAATTTAATAAATGAGGCCTGTTATTTGGAGTAAAGCATCTGTACCATATATGCAAATAGGATTGGGCAATATATTGATAAATTATCTTATTATGGTATGCCTGTTCATATCATTGTCAACCAAGTAAATATCAGAAACATAGAAATTTAGCAGAGATCTTAACTTTCCTTCAAAAATGAACATCATTTTTACACTTATGAATAGTCATAATAACTATAAAGCCTGTTCTGGCAGTAGTTGAAGGAGAAGCAGACATGGGATCACAGGTGGAAAAAACGGCATTAATAACTCAAAACTAAACAACCTGTAGGAAAATATTATACAGGAAACAATAAGAAAACATCAGGAATAAGAGCAAAGCAAATATGGTTAAAGCTCATAGCAAAGACACAGTACACAATAGTAGTACTGGAGCTCATGAGTGAGTGCCCTGTATTGATGAAGTTTTACCTGATTCACATAATTGCAGTGACAGCTCGCTTTATCAACCTTTTCTCAAGTCTCTGTTCCTAACCTTACTGTACCATATATGTTCTGTGAGATCGGATTTCCAAGTCACAACAACGCAATAAAACATTGAGGCATTTAGCGGCCAATCAGGTAGCACCTTTTTCATGAATATTCATGAGCTTACCTCTACCACCATGCAACATGGAAATTTGTGGAGCGACAGCATCTGACATGGCCAAATGAGCGCTCAGGAGCCTTTGAATGTCCCTACTTACAGTCTGCATGGTGTCCCATCTTATTTTGTCTCTGAACATTATTCTCACAGCATAATATATCATGATAAATATAGCTGTCATGAAAATGACATAAAATATTGCTGATATTGTTTTTAGGTCATATCATCAAGGTCAACACGATATGCTAAGGCTATGACCTGAATGCTATTCGCTCTCATATTTTTAATCCTTTGCATTATTTCTATGGTATTGTTGGGACATCCACAATAACCAGGTCTTCAATGGATCCTTTGAGTCCCATAAACCAATTAATCTTTCCTTTCCTATAGGAAAATTAAGCAACTGTCATAGTGCCAAGTTTAGCCTCTTATAGTTATATAGAGTATTGTGCATTGTATCTTTATGTTCTCATTAGAAAAAGCACTGCATGTCTCACATATGTGACCATGGTCAGCGAACCGTGCTTATCATTCATTTCCCCTTAGAAGAGTTACACTTTAATTAAAACGAGCAGCTGAGACCGACCCGGCATGGGACTAACTAATCCCAGAAATTATTTCATTCAGATGAATCCTAGCAAAGCTGAGATTGTGACATGATGTTGTAATAGTTATGTTGCTGTGCATATTCCATGAAGGTTGTGGCCAATATAATAAAAGCTGGCTTGAGATGCAGTATCCTGTAATCTGAGTCCATATCAAGTAATCACAATACAGAAGGAGTGTCGGCAAGGCAGTGAACCTTTTATTCATCTCTGAAAGAAAGTCAAAGCTGTGTATTTTATACTAAGGCGAGATCTAATCATATCTGCTGAGAGACTCTCTTTCCATCTGTCAGAGTCAACATTATGATATGGTGCACGCGCTGCGTTTGCTTTACGTCTCACGTCAACTCCTGATCTAAATTTGAATGTGTGACGTGATCAACATTATGATATGGTGCACGCGCTGCGTTTGCTTTACGTCTCACGTCAACTCCTGATCTAAATTTGAATGTGTGACGTGATCAACATTATGATATGGTGCACGCGCTGCGTTTGCTTTACGTCTCACGTCAACTCCTGATCTAAATTTGAATGTGTG
>JAQMYF010000024.1:30216585-30238067 GCA_030014195.1 Neosilurus mollespiculum | reverse complement strand
ATTAATCCCGCAAGGAAAATTTAGTTTCTGTACGGTTATCACAGACATCTGCTCTCTACGCTTTCCTGCACTCTGAAAAGAACAGACACCCTGTTTACACGAAACCCTCAAGTATTATGTCTAAACGCAGTTTATGGCACTGCTTCAAGTACCACTTCGGCCTTCCTGAGTATAAATTAAGTGATTGTAGCAATCATACATGCACTGCAGATGTGGTGGGTAGAGATTAGGTGGAAAATACAGTGGAGCTTTTAATAATAGTGAACTGTAACTACTACAGTGAAGATTAATCTGGAGTTTAACTGAAGCACCGAGATTCATAAAATACTGATTGATTGTGTGAACTTTGCAAGTAATATTATCTTCTGGAAATTGAGGCGATAGAGCAAACTAACATGAGTTTGATTAACAGTGTGGGTTAAAATTGTTACTTCACTACCTATTGGGAATCATATTTTAAATTTTTTCACAAAACCTTTACATCTATACTTTATAGCTTCCTGGGCTACGTAGACAAGCTGGGTGTTGCATATGAAGCTCCAGCAGTAGCCACAGGATTTGGTGCATACTTGGCTCAGGTGAGCAGCTACATTTTATTATTTGTATTTTTTTTTTTTCAGCCTGTCCAATCTCATGTGAATTGCTTTTTAACTGTGTCTGTGCACACCTGTTTCTTTTCAGCCCTTGATGAGGGAGGTCCTCGAGAACAAAGTAGAAATTTCCAAAGACGAGGCACGAGCACTGATGGAGCGATGTCTCAAAGTGCTGTACTACCGGGATGCTCGTTCTTACAACAGAGTGAGAACTCTTCCTGATCTTCAAGAAGAAATATACAAGAAATGTTTTAATAGGGTTCTGTGTTAGCAGTAACATTTTTATTTACCCCTTCTAAAGTATGTACCTGGTCTATTTGAGTGGGAAAATACCAAACGTAATGCATTTACTCAAAGCTAACCCCCCTGTACATACCCCTTGAGGTTAGGACCCCCCAGAAATATTTTTTTTATATACACCTAACATATAACACCTGACTATGAATAAAATTAAACATTCGATCATGATAATTAGATTAATCACACAAACTATATTAACTGAGATGTGTATATATAGGCAATTAACATAAGTATTAAAAACACACTGTGCTGAAATATTTGAAAATGGTTTAAGAGTGAGTAATTAGTAAGAGAATCATATGGGTAACACATGCGCTTTTCATCAGTTGTACTGATCCAACATTGTATTCATTGCCTCATTAAAGTCATCCAGGGTAACCTGTGCACAGAAAGTGATACAGTTTAAGATTTACAGCATTAGTTTTGATTGACAGCTTCTTATGAACCTTCATGAGGCGGAAGAGATCACTGGTTTTTGGCAGTGAAAGAGATGTGTCACGAGCATAGCGGACCTCAAGGTAAAGGCGCCTGAGATTGGTGTCTTCACCAAAATCACTGGTTATGTACTATATAGCACTATCTATAGCAGCAATAGATGTGAGTGGGCCTCCCAAACTCTTCAGTGCATCCAGATCTTTGTTTCTGCAACGATCAACCGCAATATTTGCAGTCTCCTTGTCCTGCAACCTTTGATTCTTTAGCTCCTCCTGCTTTTTGGACCAATCTAGCATAATTTCTGGAATCCTTTCTCCTTTCCTAACAACACTACCATAGCACTGAAATGATCCTGGCTCTCTTCGATCAATGAGATCGGTAGATTTTGCCTTCACTTGTGATGCAGAAGCACTGCCTAGTTGTTTTGCTCCTCTTCTTGAGAGTTCATAGTTGATAAAGCCAACACTGCTTTCTGCTGCAAGGTTGTGTATTGGTGTTTCCAGATCTCTCTTCCTGCATGCCAGAGTTTTCTCCCATCTTCGGTCAACAAAGTCTTCACAGAACATCATTCTCTGGTTCTTCTGATCGGCAAGGAAAGCCCATTTCATATCATTCATCTTCACTCCGTGTCTGACTTTAAGCTGCTTTCAAATTACTGGATCCTGACAGAAAATATCAAACAACTCTTCAGCTCGCTGGTTGAAAGTGGCAGCTTTCTTGAAGAAATTGTCATTTTTGGCAGGTTTTTTGTGTCTGAATAAGGTTGACAAAGTCACCATAAAGTTTGAAAATATGTCTTTTAGTGTGCCTTGTATGGATAGTGTAAACCATCTGTGACATGATCATATATATAATGATGAAATATAACATCTTTACTAGGTCTTGCAAAAGCTAGAATGCTTTAAGCAATCCAGAATTTTTTTCTAGCCTCTAAAGCATTTATAATGTGTGTGGTAACCACAGACAAGCATTTTGTACTGTACTTAGAAAAGCACAGAAAGCCCATTTAGTTAAAATTCACTTATGATGTAAGTTCGAGGGCAGTTGTTAAATATTTAAAATATGGGATAACATAATACAATATAATGGAGGCACTTCTGACATATTTTGTAAAAAGTAGTCTGAGCTCTAAATAACAACTTAGATTTAAATATTAATCGATAAAAGCAATAAAATATTTATAAATTATTTCTTCAAGAATGTGTTTTGCATACGCGTTTGTTGATATAGGAATAAAATGCAACGGGGTACATCAGAGAAAATCAACATCCGGGTGGTGTGATTACAAGAGCAATTTGCCAATGATTAGAATATACTGTTTATAACATAAACATTGTGCAATATCCTCAAAACAAAAAATCTTTCTGCTATTGTTGATATTGCAGCTTCTTGACTGGCCTTTTAAGTTAGCGAATAAAAGTAGACTCCGTCTGAAAATATGAAATATTTCCTCAAAGGAAACTTCACCACATGATTCAAGTTTTTTTTCTTTTATTTCATTTATTATTAGGTGTGTTTGTCAGTCATGTTTCTGTAAATGGGTTGGGATTATTAAAAAATGTGTAATAAATAAATATAATCCTGTAATTTTGTGTGTGTCTGTGTGAAACTGATGCTAATGTTAGAGTTCAACAACTATCTGTTATAAGAGGATTTAACAGCCTTATATTACACTCTTCCATTATAACTGACTCAGAAGTGAAGAGGATTTGTATTCTGTGATCTGGCACTTATTTCTAACTACAAACCTGGTTGTATTCCTCTAATTTTTTTTCTAGAACTACTGTGTGGGGTCAATGTGGATACGGTTAAGGGTCTTGCCCAAGGGCCCAACAGGGGAAGCTTGATGGTGGTCGGGTTCGAAACTCTCAATCAGAAACCTACAGCTTCATCCTTGTGAGCAATCATTGCCCCAAACTGCCCTGATGGGGTAAAAAAAAAACCTTTTTTGCCCCTGCTAATTATTTATCTAAAAATTTGTTCGACCAATTTAGATTTATTTTTATTTTTAATTTGTCCATTACGGCATCTTTTGAAACTCTTTTAAAGTTTTAGGAAAAGCAAATGAAAACAAGATTTTATGGGTTTGTTTTTACACTTTTAAACCATGACGATAGGGTACATCAGTGTAGTGGTTAGCACACTCACCTCATTTCTAGAAGGTCCTTGGTTTAAAGTCCAAGGTGAGCATTGGATGTTTTTTTCTGTAGTTTGCAAGTTCACTAGTAAGACTACAAGGGAAGCTCTGCTTAATCTAAAATATCACAAAAAAATTTGTAAAATATCTACTGTTGTATTTACATTGATATCACAAAGAAAATGCTACATCTTGTTCAACTTCATGGTTAGTTCATTCAAAATCAGCAATAATTTCTCACAGGTTGTCTAATGTGATTTTTTCTTTGTACATTCCTGTGGTAGAATGAGCCATTAAAACTCATTTACACTCAGCTTCTCTGAAGTCTAATGGCACTGGGAATATGCTCTGCATTTATCGCAGCAAAGCGAGACATTCATTGGACAAATGCATGAAAAACATTCCGCCCTGGAAGTTTAGCTTCTCTGCATGTCTATAAGGAATGGGTGGGTCAGGCTAGGCTAGGCTAGACTAGGCTGTTGCATAATGATTGGAGGAGCATCTTTTTGATTGACAGCAACACTGAAGCCTTTTGAATTTGGTTAACACAGAATGAAGGTCCTGGGTTTGAGTGTGTTTCTGTGTGGAGTTTGCATGATCTCCCTGTGCGTGTGTGGGTTTCCTCCAGGTATTCCGGTTTCCTCCCACAGTTCAAAGACATCCACATGAGGCTAAGTGGCCATTCCAAATTACCCTTAGGTGTTAGTATGAATGACTGTGTGTTGCCCTATGATGGACTGGCGAATTGTTCAGGGTGTACCCCGCCTTTGCCCAGAGCCAGCTGAAATTGCCTCCAGCCTCACGTGACCCTAGGATGATTAAGCGGTTTCGGCAACTGAATGGATGGGGTACACCTAACAAAATAAACACATTACAGAAAAGAGGAAAAAACTTACAAGCGAAAATATTGACAAGACTAGCATTTCAGTTCACATAAAACATAAAAAAGAAACATTTTAAACTTTTGTTTTAGGGATGAGGTTATTGTTCACTCTCACACGTTTAGTAGCACCAGGAAATTTAAAGAGGCATTTAAAAAAATATATATTTTTTTAATTTGAACCTTTTTTTAAAAAAAAGATTTTGGTTTAAATTGTTGTTAATTTTGCAAACTATATTGCTTTTCCCAGCACTCCTTTTATGGGAATATTTGTTAGATTCATAATATTAATATACATTATATGTATATAATGCACACAGTATAATCAAGTTTCCATTTTGGATTGTAACATTATGAAACATGGAAAATTTCAAAAGGGGTGAATAATTCACCCATGGTTCACATTATCAAGTGACAAAGCAAGAAGCTATCACTGTTTTCTCTGTGCATGAGTGAAACCAGTCACAGTTACAGCGACAGTGACATGCAATGAACCAACAATGTGACAAGTGACAAAACAGTTGAGTTAAATTCAATTCTATGCAAATTTGGTTTATCACAATAAAGTGACATATCCAAACATCTGGCTCGAATGAGTTCTGAGTTCTCTGACTAATCTTCAGTAATGCTTAGGTTATTCCTGCCATTTATGGTTCAGTGTTTTATCACTTACACTCTTACCAGTAATTAGTGTTTACTGTTTAATATGTAAAAATAGAAATTCTACTTAATTTCATCATCTACTGTCAAACACACTCTTATGGGGGCTCCCGAATGACGCATAATAAAGGTACAGAACTTTCAGCCTGGAGATCGCAAGTCTGTACCTAGAATGACACACTCGCCATCGGCGGCTGGGTGTCCATGGGAGCTAGTTGGCTGGCTTACGGGAGGGAGGGTTGGCATTCGTTGGTTGGTTGATGTAATCGTAATAAGAAGACAATACTTGAAAGATAAGAATTGACTATTGGGAAAAAATCTGTTGGAAAAAATGTATTAAAAATGTGAATAGAAGAAAAAATTTATAAAACAGCACTGACAACAAAGCTAATACAAACTTTGGATTTACATAACATATAAATCACATCTTAGACAAAAGTGATTTGTTTAAATTATATAGCGGGTTATGAGATATAAAACCTGGCTATGTGTTTTTATCAAACCAAACAGTGGAAGCAACAGTAGCAGTCGCTACACTACAAGCCTAGTGAGCTAATTGACTTGATACTTGCTAGTCTGAATGTTTTTTCAGACCTGCAACTAAGTACTGGCTTCAATTCAGTTTTTTGAGCTTGCGCAGCGAGCTTGCGCTCATCTTAAAATTTGCGGAAGCAATTTATTCGTTACTATTAATTTTAGGTTTTTTTTTTATTTTTAGGCGTGATTAAGTATGCTCTGTGGTTTTGAATTTGGTTATGTCTTTTTTGGATTATTCATTTGTTTTGCACCTCAGGTCTTCCGTAGGCAATAAATAAGGAGGCGAGAGGCACTTGAGTGCATTTGAATATAAAGTGGTGTTTAGAGTCAAAGCTTTAGGGAAATATACCAGCTTTAGCGAGCCGTTGGTGTTCTCTTCACAGAGCACAGTGCGTATCTGTGCTGGTTTTTGGAACAGTGTGGGTGAGTGGAAGATAAAGACAGACACACAGAGACCTCTTTGAAGTACAACTCAAAAGGCATGTTAATCACACTGAAACCTTGAACAAAGCTAGCTTTCATGGTGCTTAGATGCTCTTTTACACTTAACAAGATTTTGAAATGTTCTTTAACAGGTATCGGAAGGAAAGGCAACAACTAATCTAATCTGTAATCAGAAAAATGTGTTCACAAATAGTAAATATATACCCACACTACTGTTCAGGGTCATCCAGAAAATTTCACATCTTCCATTGCAAAAGGAATATGAAATATAGTCAATTTAAAACTATAGTCAAATTTTAACTTGAAAAAATAATTTCGGCCTTCAAATTTTGCTTTTGTATAAAATCCTCCATTTCCAGCTATTAAAGCCTTGTAGACCTTTGTTATTCTAGCTGTCAGTTTGAGAAGGTAAAATGCAGATATTTCACAGCATGCTGCCTGAAGCAACTGCAGCTTCAACTTGGCTTTTCTGTGAGGACTTCTGGTAGCTTTCAGCTTGTTTTCCTTCCTGTGACCGACAAGAGCTTTCTGAGGAACAGCAAATACTTTACAGGACTTTAAAAACTCTATCCCTTAGCATATTTTCTGTTCACTCTTCTGTTCAAGAAAATGCTAACTGCTTTTCTTTTTTTTAAAAACGAACCTGCTAAAGATCATAGCACATAGTACGCTAACTAACGGCTATGTTTTCAGGTTGGATACACACCAGTCAATATGTAACTTATTGCCAGCGTGTTGAAGAATCAGATTGTGTGTACTGTTGTTGCCAGAATATGAACTGTTATAATCATTAGTTTCCTTTACTTGCAATAAATAATTAAAATAATTTACTGACTATTTTACTTTTTATTTGCCCTTTCTGTCTTTTTATGCATTTACTTAATTATTTATTTGCACCTCTTTCTTATCAATTGGCAGATTTATTTATCTGCCCTCAAGTGAGTTACAATCATATTCATTGCATTTTTTAACATTGCTATAACCTCTAGGAACCGCATGTGGTAGATATCATAGAAAAATAAAGATTATAGCCTGTACGCTGTTGTCCAGTTTGAATGTTTCTCTTTGTTGCTGTGTGGTACTTGACTTTGTTCATCGCTCCTGAAAACTCTCAGTCAGATGTGAATGCTACATGCTCTGTGTTGTTGTATTGAACCAGTAGCCTGCAGGAATGGCACTGTTTAAACTTTCTGGCTGCATTAATTATTAATTTGAGTGGAGGAACCTTCTACTGAAGATACTGTACTAAAGGAACTCTGAGTCTTGTTCTTGCGAGTAACATTCCCACTAAGTAGTCCGTGTGTCAGTTGGCACCCTAGTTTAAAGTGTTAATAAGAATAATGAACATTAATTACAGAGCCACTTTACAGGTGTGGTGTATCTCTGAGATGATACAGTACACATTTTAATATACTGAGTAGGGAATGTACATGAAACGAGCCATTAAATTTGTTTTGCTGTTTTAGTTTTAGAAAAAAAGTGACTTTTAGTTGAAGCTGGCAGACACTGAGGCCACACCTCCTTCACTAGGACTGAGCGGCTCACGTACCATAACATAGACCACACCTTGTTTCCTGAGATTGACAGGTAATGAGGCCACACCTCCTTCACTGGATCAGACAGGCAGTAAGGCTTTTCTGAGTGATACTTTATTAAGACTGATAGACACAGGGCACGTTCGACACTAAAACTGATGTGAACAGAGACCGTGCCTTCTTTATTGAGATTGTCATGCACAAATGCGGCACCTATTTTGAGAATGACAGGCAAAAAAAAAAAACTGCAGTTCCTGCAAAACGTATACTGGCCACAGCCTTATTACTATGCCATACCTCCTTCACCGGTGCTGACATGAACACTGACCATACATTTTCCTTCACAGAAACCGACAGGCACACTGACCAAGCTTTCTTCATTGGACCTCACTTGTACACTGACCACGCCTCCTTCATTGGCACTGACATGCACACTGACATTTCCTTCACTGGTGATGACAAACTAGCCATGCCTCCACATTGACTACCCCTGTTGAACTTGAACTGATATGCACTCTGACCATGCCTCCTTCCCTGTAACTGATATGAACACAATATATATTTACAGCATTTGGCAGACGCTCTTATCTAGAGCTACTTACAATTATCATTTTTATACAACTGAGCAATTGAGGGTTAAGGGCCTTGTTCAAGGGCCCAACAGTGGTAACAGTGTGCTAGGTTGTAATTTCTAAGTTCTAAACAAAACAAAAAAAGGGAAAGACAATTGCATTCAGACAAACAAGGCACCCTCATACGTTGAGATTCCTCTTCCCCTTCCCTGTATACCTCCTACTTAGTGCTTACCATTCCCTCCACAGGCCTGAGAGAAACAGCAGACAAAAGCACGTTCAGCACTATTTCTCATTTATTAAAATTAGTTAGTGATTTATTTATTTATCTATTCATTCAAGAAAAAAACCTAGTGTGGTAAGACAAAACACGACATGTTTTATAGAGTCGGCTGAGATGGGAGCCAGCCTCCTTGTGACCCTAATTGGGATTAAGTGGCTTAGAAAATGAATGAATGAATGAATGAGCATAGAATACATAACCCCCACCACCCCACTCTTATATAGTTATGCTCAATTAGTTTACTTTAATTACTATGTACAAAACATGAAAAGTCATTTTAAACAAAGCGGTATATGTGGGTGATTAGGATTGGTCTGTTCAGGCAACATGCCGGTTGACCGGGATTGGTTGGTTTAAAGGCAAAGAACTACGCTTTGCTAGCACTGGGAGACAAAGAATACAGAAGTGGATGGAAATGAAAATATATGTGCACATGTGGGTATGTCCCATCACAGTTTCATTGTCTATTAGGACACAGAAAAAGGGTGTGTGTGTGTGTGTGTGTGTGTGTGTGTGTGTGTGTGTGTGTGTGTGTACAATTTCAATTTGTCATACCTACAACACTATTAGTTACAATTTTAGTCATTTTTTATATCTGCTACAGTAAAAATCACTGTTATTCACTTTAACTCTCAGGGGTTTTAAAGTTCACTCATCAGCCTTAACGATATTTAGATACAGTATATGCATTCAGATGAGAAAATTCACCAAAAATAAACAACTCATTCTATTTGTGTAATGTTTACCTGCTTAATAAAGAACATACAAAGTCTTCCTTTCCCAACTCCTGTTCTTGTCTTATGATGTTTAGTATGAATTTCCCATGTTAGTATACGTGAGTGCTTAATATATATCAGGTACGAAAGGAAACACGTTCACTCTGAGCTTGTTAGTCTTGTTATAAGGGAGACATAAGTGTAAGAGTGGGTGTGTAAGCATGTGTGCATGTGTGTAGGGAAGGTGAGACAGTGGGAAATCATGCGTGTCGTGTATTTTTAATCATCTGTTTTTCTCCACGGTTTAAAAAGAAGCAGAGTCACTTTATAAATAAGAATAATTATGAGTCCATTTGGAAACACAGGAAATAAACTGATCTGAACTGGGATCAAGTGTCAGTACCAACAAGCTACTACTGTTGGGCTCTTGAGCAAGGCCCTTAACCCTCAATTGCTCAGTTGGAAAAGGGTATCTGGCAAATGATAGAAATGTAAAAAGTATTAATACTGCAGAGGAAACAGTATCTGAAAGTGTTTTATTTTATTGTAATTTATAGAATATGGTATTCAAGTGCGGAGAGAAACTGCAGAAAATGACAACATTTTGACAGCTCTAAGAACAGTTTCTCCACCAAATAAGATCCTGACATCTTAAGTGCTATTGTGTCAAAAACAGGAGAACGCAGCAGAGTGTCTGTCAGGAACTAGCACATTTACAATCAGCTTGATCACAGAACAGAAACACGACTTCTTCAGAGTTTCTTCAGCACAGTGTGGTACCTAATTTTTATTTATTTATTTGTTTGTTTGTTTGTTTATTTATGTAGTCATTTAATGCCATGAATGTGTTGTACAGAAGTAGAAGAATTTTGTGGAAGATTATAGTATAGGCTCGACAATGGCCTGGCGATGTGTCCAGGGTGTACTCTGCCCTGCCCAGAGTCAGCTGAGATGGGCGCCAGTCTCCAAGCGACCCTAATTATGATTAAGAGGTTTGGTAAATGAATAAATGTTGCTGAAGCTATTACATATTAATATAATCCTAATTTCTGTTTACAGCATTAAACTGTCTTACTCCAGCCTCCATCAATGTTTTAAAAGATCATATTCTATCAAGGATTTTGAGTTTGTCCAATGAGGGTTTACTTCTAACAGATATTTTTATTATTATTATTATTATTATTATTATTATTATTATTATTATTATTATTATTATTATTATTATTATTATTTTATTATTATTTTTTTTTTTGCACAAAGAGAAATGTTTAAAAGATCCTTTGGAGTCAATGGCCCTGTATTGTTTAACCAGTTACCTATCTAGTGGAACCTTTCCAAGGCTCCCTGAGACTCCGGATGGTATGCCATGGATGTTATCTGCTTATGTCCAAGTTGATACACCACACTTTGAAATAAGCCCGACATGAAATTTGACCCTTGATCGGACGGCAGACCGAACAATGTGAAGAAAATGATCAAAGTCTTCACGATTTTGGGAGCTTTAATACTCCTTAGAGGAACCGCCTCGGGAAACCGTGTGGATGCACACATGATGGTCAACGGGAATTGATTGCCAGATTTGGTCTTGGGCAGGGGACCAGCACAGTCAGTGATGACTACTGAATGGTTCCTCAAAGGCTGTTATAGGCTTCAGAGGTGCAACAGGAATCTTCTGATTTGGCGTCCCAACCATCTGATAAGTGTGACAAGTCCGGCAGAAATTAGATACGTCCTGCCTAATCTTTGGCCAGTAGAAATGCTTTGAGATCTTGTCACAAGTCTTGTAACAAGATCACAAAATGTATTTAGCAGACAATGAAATATATTTTTACACAAATTTCCTGTTTTATTGTAAGAATATATTGTATTGTACTGTACGTCCATTATATTCATGCACATTATTTATATATCTTTGTTATTATGCTTGACACTGAAGGAAAGAGGTCCTTGGCCTATTGGCGTTTATCAAGGTCTTCTCTCACTTCATCGCTTCATCACCTCTTAGCCGACACTGGACGAAGGATGGATACATCCTGAACAGCTCCCCAGATCATCGTGGGTCAAACACACACACAACCATTTACACTTACATTCATACTTAGGGCAGTGAGCGTAATGTGCATGTCTTTGGACTGTAAGAGGACACCAGAGTACCCGAAGAAAATCCATGCAAGCATTGGGAGAGTATGCATACTCTACACAGAAATGCCTGTGTCCGGGACTCGAACCCAGGATCTTCTTGCTGTGAGGTGGTCTTGCTAACCACTACTGTAATATTGCATATTATTATTATTATTATTACTATGATTAATTTATTTATGTATTTATTTTTTTATTTTTATTTAGCCAAATCCAGGAAATTTCTGGTTGGTGTTTACAGATCCTGTGGGGTTCAGGTTAGGACACAACTATTTTATCTATTCTACAACATAAATATGGCCCCCATGACTAGAACCCAATTATCCTTCTGTCCTTTTGGTTAGTTAGTAGTTTTTTTATTTATTTATTTATTTATTTTTATTTTATTTTATTACTATTTTTTTTTTACTGGTCTCCCTCACAACAGTACTAGGATTAAGTGGCTCTGTAAATGAGTGAGTGAGGTTTTATACAGGGTAGGTTGCCAGGTCTTCCCCTAACCCTCCCTATTTATCAAGAATTGAGACTGGCAAGCACCTGAGTTGCCAGA
Organism: Neosilurus mollespiculum; assembly: GCA_030014195.1. Classification (NCBI taxonomy): domain Eukaryota; kingdom Metazoa; phylum Chordata; class Actinopteri; order Siluriformes; family Plotosidae; genus Neosilurus; species Neosilurus mollespiculum. The sequence continues at coordinate 30,226,286 of JAQMYF010000024.1, read as the reverse complement.
GTTACATGAAAGGGCAAAACCATTCACACATAGGGCCAATTTATTATAACCAGTTAGCCTAATGTGCATGTCTTCGGACTGTGTGAAAAAAAAAAAAAAAAAAAAAAAAGACAAGAAAAGAAAGGGGGGTTCCAACCAAAAAAACCCCAGCGTACTCTGAGGAAATCCTCCATATTTACCTGGAGATAGGACCAGCATGCACACGTTTTGCCACAGGTACATGGCGCAGTTGAACCATTCACACCTAGGGCCACTTGAGAATAAACTGTCTTTGGACTATTGTAGAAAACTGGCGTACCCAAAGGAAACCCACACAAAAATGGGGAAAAATATGCAAACTCCACACAGAAATGTCTTCGTTCTAAACTACAAGTGGTAGGATATTTGACCAAATTAAACACCTATATATTATATCCATCACATACCATTGTGGCCTGGAATACTTTGCCCCATCAATAATAACTCACAAATACCAGAATGTTATTTAAATGTTATACTAATAGTAGAAGTAGTGGCATGGTAGTGCAGTGAGTCCCTGGTTCCATCTTAAGCTTGGGATCCTTAAAGTGTGCATGTTCTCCCTCAGTCAGTGTAGCTTTCCTCCCATTTTTTATAATCATCCGAAATATGCTGTCAACTCTAAATTGCCTGTAGATGTAAATAAAAGTGTGTGTGTGTGTGTGTGTGTGTGTGTGTGTGTGTGTGTGTGTGGTACCTTGAAATTGACTGGTGCGCCAATACGGTTGTGTCCCTGCCATGTGTACAGGGTCTCTGGATAGGCTGTAAATAAACCATTACCTGACCAGTATGAAGTGTTTATTTAATATGAAGTCTTCCAGTTCAAATTATACCAAAAATGGTTTCAGGTTGTAAAGAATACAAACATTTATGTGAGGTGGTGAAGGGAATAATAAACAGTGGACACGTCCCTTCGGGCACTACTGGTGCAGGAACTGCTCAGTCCGGTTAGTCAAAGTAGTTCTTTAGCTATAGGCTAGAAAGGTGGCTTCCTTGTGGGGAATCTGCCAATTTAAAACAGAGAGAGAGAGAGAGAGAGAGAGAGAGAGAGAGAGAGAGAGAGAGAGCAACAGCAAGTGTGTTATGTGAGATAAGAGTGGAACATTCATCTTCTGTTCTCTCAGTGTGTAGTCCATTTACATGCTCCTGACTGCGCTGCTCGCTGTGTGATTATCAACTTCCGCCATGGACAATAGGGCCTGCTTTAATTGCAGGTAATTTCCATTTATTTTCAACACTGCTGTGGTCACTACCTAGTGAAAGCCCTCAAGTCACACCATTTCCTCTCTGAAAATTCAGACATGAGAGTTCGCCAACCTTTGAAACAAGCCTGAGGCAAAGTTCTCTCTGACGGACGCTGGGCCCGATTTTTTTTTTGTTTTAATATGGCTCTGTATTTCTCCAACATGTAAAAGTATGCAGTAGTAGGTGGGGTTAAAAAGCCCCCAGGACCTTTAACCAAATTTCACCGTGAATGCAGTGAAGCCATTATTTGCCTTTGACTGGGATTGGACTTCGGGCAGAAGAAGGCTCAGTTTGAATGTATTATGGTATGTTTGAAATGCTTTTTATGACTATGCAACTAAATCATAGACTGAGTAGAAGCTGTCGTCAAATTTGACTTGGAGATGTGAGTGATCACATGACTCCCATGTGGGTTTTGCTCATGTGGTTCTTAGATGCTGTGCTTTGTGTTCCCAAATGGTTGTTTACGCTATTAAGACTACATTCCTTAATGTGTTGGAAATATAAGTTGTTTTTTTTTAATTTCTTATGTGTTTGTGTGTGTTTTTGTTTTGTTTTTTTTTTCACCCCCAACATAACACCACCAAATATGTGAAAATTGCACACTGCTAAGCCAAAAAAGAAAAAAAAAAAAAAAAAGGCACACACTAATATTCACAGTCTTCCCTGGTCTTCATCTGAATCTGATTCAGTTCTATCCTCGTTCTTAGCCCTTCTGGGTTTACAAGTCGGAAGAACTACAGCGCACCTACAGCAACATGCTTGATATGCAACTATTGGTTGAAGCCTCTCGCTGATGATGAAAAATTTACAGATTATCATATTCAGATTAAATTTTCATAGTTTTTATGAATCTGTGGGTTATCAGGTTCATGATGGGGTCACAGAATTGAAATCACTGCCTCTGCCTTCTTCTTTAGCCACACAGTTGCATGACACTAATATTCTATTGGACAGCATTTAGCATTGATTATAGGGTGTAACTGCCATGGCAATATTTTGACAAAACTTAAGCAACATCAGAGCATTTACTTCAATCCAGAGTTGAGATGATGATGGTAAAATCAAACCACTTCATAAAGTCTTCTCCAGCACATCCCAAAGACTTTCAATAGGGTTAGAGTCAGAACTCTATGATGCCAGGTCATGTGAGGAAATGATTCCTCATGCGCCCTGAACCACTCTTTCACTGCTTAAGGTACAATTTTATATTGGTGCCATCAGGGAAGAAAGAGTCTATTGATGTGATAACCTGGTCATTCAGTACATTCAGGTCGTCAGCTGACTTCATTTTATTGTCACATAATGTTGCCAAGCCTTCACCCAACCAAGTGAAGCAACAATGCCATGGTGACTGTCGCTGTTCTGTAATCAATGGCTCTCCAACACAATATTATCATACATGACTTTGTTGCATTACATGCATGATCTTCAACCAAATGTTACTACAGTGATTTGGCGTTTTCTTTTCAATTGGAAATAATGTGCCTTTACTTTCTCATTCACTCATTTATTCATTTTCTAAGCTAGTTAATCCTAATTGGTATCGTGAGGAGACTGGCACCCATCTCAGCCAACTCTGGGCGAGGGCAGGGTACACCCTGGACAGCTCGCCAGCCTATCAAAAGGGCCACTACACAAACAAACATTTAGACATTTATACTCACACCTAGGGGCGAATTGGAACAGCCAATTAGCCTAATGTGCATGTTTTTAAACGGTGGGAGGAAACCGGACTATCCAGAGTAAACCCATGCAGAGGGAGAACATGCAAACTCCACACAGAAACGCCCGAGCCCAGGAATTGAACCCAGGACTTTCTTGCTGTGGGGCGGACCACTGTGCCACCATGCTGCCAAATATGATAACTGTTCTGCATTTTATACTTTCATCTTCCACAGCTGCACCCGCCCCCCAGCTTGTCACATCTCTGAAAAAAAAGAGAGAAAAGAGTAGCGATGATTTGAGCCTCTTTTTATACAGAGATCCCATAAACTTGGTGTAAAGAAGACCCTTCAATATGGTGGCTTTGGTTGTTTACACTGATCCGCATAAAGCCGCATAAAGTTGCCCTGGGGTGTTTTCACATGGCGCATTATAATTATGGAAGAAGAGATGTGACGGGGCTTTTGCAGCTTGGTTGACATATAACAAACTATGCATCAAAAATCTGAATCTCCCAAGCATATCAACACTGCCTTCAAAACAATAATGACAAGTGATCTGAGGGTTGAGGTATTTTTGCGAGCAGTGCACATTTATACCTCTCTGAAACACTGCTGAGCATTGGGTTTATGGGAACAGAAATATGCTGGAGCAGAAACTGAAGAGAAGTAGAAAGAGATTCAAGGAAGTTTGATTTGATGTGCTGGTTTCTGACAGAGGAATGTCAATGTCAAAATTGTCACACCCTTGTTCCCTTTTACACAAACGTCAATCCCAGGTCTGTTATTACCAAGTGTTCCGGCTCAGAGGGGGAGCAAAATGACCCCCATTTTATTTCATTTTATTAAGATCCGATCCTTTATACAGAATGGTGGGGCAGAACAAAAGCACAAGATCCATGTGCCTTGATTCAAGTTTTCAGAAAACTGTCAGACTGGCAGAATATTGACAGATAACTAAGGAAGGGAATAGAGGACTTGTTCCGCTCGAGAGCTGGTTTCAAATTGTCTGTACCATCGGAGTTGTATGCGTCTGATGTTATCGATTCTTTTTATCAGTGGCAGCATGTTTTTCTGATTGTTGCATATTGGAAAAAAGACACATGGCATGAAGTCAGACCCTGCTACCATTCTGCTGGAAACATGCAACAAGAAACAGTCATGGTGGAGAGGAAGTTACGGTCCAAAGTGTGGTTTCTGGTTATGCACAGGCCAGGGTTTTTCCAGTGTTCTGTATTCTTGGGAAAAAATAGCCCAATATATATAGTGTGTGCAAGTGTAACGATTCTAGGCATGCTCAGAGACATGTTGCCTTTCTTGATTGGCTGTTCCAGCCTGGTAGTGACACACATTTGTTGGATTGGCTGGGCTGCGTCACTGACCCTGTGTAGCATAACACATTATCAGCCAGTGCTGAAACTGCACAAATCAAGTGCAGAAATCATGGAAAACATTTGTTTTAGTTTTTAAAATAACTGATGACAGGGAAGCCGAGTTGGCAAAACGTTAGCTGCATAAGCCATTTTGGATTTACAGTCACGCTCATCTCTGGCAGCATTTTCGTCCTCGGAGTCACTAGAATGTATGTCACCTCATGAGATGTCAGCCTCACCCAACGTGTTGACGTCACTTCCAAGGAAAAATCTCTAACCCCCGAAGTTTAGCCCCCGCTAGTAATCCACTGGATAAAATGACCAGTTTTGTGCTTTTTATGGTCATTACATACACACAAATTATGCCGTAAGGATGACCAACTACCAAACACCTTTTAAATAATAAAACATGGCAAACTCTCACTGTGTCTTTTCTTTCTGTAGACTGTTCTCTTCAGATTGTAATCTGAACTTTGTCCCTAAACCCATGTGACTCAATGAGGTTGAAACAGATCGATGAACCCTGCTGAATCATCTTATAGCGTGTATAAATATTGCAGTGAAATTATTAATTGCAGGTTCCCTGTTTGAGCAAACAAAGCATTACAATCTTAAATACGATTTCATAAATCATATAATGATACAGTCAAGTGAGTGTATGTCAGTGAAATGGTTCTGAATTTGCTACTTTTTAGAGAGTATCTGCTCTGCGTTGGTTCTAATGTTGGGGTAGCATTCGCCTGAGTCATGTATAATAACTATGTATGATAACAGGCTATGGTTTGGATGACTAGAGACCTTAACTGCCACCGTAGCCTTTTCTCTCACTTAATGTAGATGTCTTGCAGCTCTGGTAGATGTTCAGAAATAGAATACTCAGCTGACTGCACCACCATTTTTAGGGCTTTGAGTTCAAGATCGTTGGTGTTTCCATACCAAACTGTACTAAACGGTAATTCTGCTGCCTGTCAGGATGTTTTCATTGGTGATCCGGTAGAAAAAAACGTGAGTTTCCTTAGTTTGCAGAGACTGTAAAAACACAGTTATGCCTTCTTCCTGGCTACCTCAATGTGTACAAGTCAAGGCATAAGGTATGTATTCCTAGATATTTGAGGTGTGTGACTATCTCGTCAGGGGTCCCATTGTTCGAAAGTGTGCTATAGCTCTTCCTGTGCATTTTATTTTCCCAAAGTTGAGAGAGTAATGTTGTTCCTACACCAGGATAGAAGGTTTTAAACCTATTCCAGATAAGCCTTGAAAGAGAGATAAATTGTAGTTGGGACAAAAATACTTACACGTTAAATTCCAAGTCTGTTTGTTCAATGTAGCACAAACTTTATGGGGGTAGTGTACTAGGGGAAACATCGAACAGAGAAAAAAAACTACATATAGTGCATCACAAAATAACTGTGGTCCCTCCAATGATTAAAAAAAAAAAAAAAATCCATAAATGCTGATTATTACTCACTCACTCACTCATCTGCTGATCCCACTATTTGGATTACTACTCTTAGAGTTAGAACTATCTCTGCCGACACTGGGAGAAGGCCACCCTGGACAGCTCCCCAGATCATTGCAGGGCAAACACACAAACATTGACACTCACACCTAGAGGGAGTTCGAAACAGCCGGTTATCATAACGTGCATGTCTTTGGACTGTGGGAGGAAACCAGAGAAGCCGAAAGAAACCCATACAAGCAAGAGGAGAGTATGCAAACTGCACACAGAAATGCTCAAGCTGGGGACTCGAACACACGTGTTGTGTGTATTCTTGCTGTGAGGTGGACGTGCTAACCACTCTGCTGCTGGAATATTATTATATTTGACTTACACTTACTGTTCTGTGATTGCTAGTCACCATGGACTAGATTTATCTGAGCTCCCGTATCTGTGCACCCAAATGTCCCGCGAACTTCAACATGACATGGTGATAATCATGAATCACTATACTCCTATACTATCACAGCTGAGCTCCGTGGAGCACTCTAATCATGCAATATCGCCTGGATGGCTGTTCTGCATTCATGTGCTGCTGTGTAGAACTAACCCTTTAAGAACGGTCATGGAATATGGCTTGGATGGTTGTCCCATGCTCATCACAGCTTTGTGATGTATAGAACTAACCCACTGAATTTATTTTGGATGCTTGTCCTATGTCCACATGTCACTGCGTTAATGCTGATTGGCTGTTATGTACTGCCGAGTCGCATTACACTGAAACCTCTCTATGTATAATGTAATAAATAAGCAAAACTTATGGGGAATGCCACCTTAAGGGAGTGTCTAAATCAGTATATTACTATCATTAGGGTACGGCAGCACAGTGACATAGTGATTAGTAAGTCCACCTCACAGCAAGAAGTTTCTGGATTCAAGTCCCGGGTTTGCATGTGCTTGCCTGGGTTTCCTCTGGGTACTCTGGTTTCCTCCCACAGTCCAAAGTCATTCACATTAGGCTAACTGGCTGCGCCAAGTTACCCCTAGGTGTAAGTGTTAACGGTTGTGTGTGTGTGTGTTGGACCTGTGATGGATTGGTGAGCTGTCCAGTGTGTTACCCTGCTTTTGTGCAAAGTCGACTGACACAGGCTCCAGCCTCTCTGTGACCAGGGCGGGGTACACCCTGGACAGTTTGCCAGGACATCCCAGGGCTAACACACACTCACACCTAGGGGCAATTTGGAACAGCCTATTAGCCTACTCCGCATGTTTTTGGACTGTAGGAGGTAACCGGAGTACCTGGAGGAATCCCACACAAGCAGGGAAAAACATGCAAACTCCAGACAGAAACGCTCGAGCCCAGGAATCGAACCCAGGCCTTCTTGCTGTGAGGTGAACATGCTAACCACCCCGCCACCAGGCCGCCCTTATAGAGTATTTATTTATTAATTTATTTACTTTTTGCCTTATTCAATAATCATACATCATGCCCAAGTTTTTATGTACTGTGGCTCGGATTTCGAAGCTCGTTCTGCGTTTGTCAGTGCCATTCGTAATTAGTCCCAGCGGATGATTTTTGTGGAGGAGGTGATGATAAAAGATGCAAAAATCTAAGGTCTGTTCTCCTCTGCTGAGGAATGAGGGAGCGACAGGCCCACTTTCCAGCGCTTACATGATTTAAACGCTTGCCAGGAGCAATCTGTGTCTCATCACACACATCTGAGAAGGTGTGATGGACAGATCAGACAGCTTTCTTAAGCAGAGTGAAATGATGATGAATTACTTCAAACACTGCCAAATGTTTTGCTTGCTGTCAGGTACAAAAGTAGGATTAGCATCTAATCATTTATATTATGTAAACCATGTGTAATAACTAGTGAAGTATATTGCAGACTTTTTGGATCGTGTTTTTTTTTTTTTTCCTTCCTAAAATAAATTAATAAATAAATAAAAAGGTAATGCTTGCATTACATTAAATTTGGGTGAGGGTTAAAAAGGACCGTAAATGATGTGTGTAAAGGGACAGTCTACACAACACTAAATTACCCAAGCTAACTGTCAGAGTTGGAGCAACATATCCAAGAATGTGACATATATAACAATTTTTATATACAGCTGGTGTTGAGACAATTACAGCTGCAGAAGCCGTGGTTTTGATGCACATAGTGTCAAGGCTAACAGGGTTACTTTTATTCTACCAAATTGGGCTAGTTTTAGAGCAAGATTGTAGGTGAAAAAAGCATATCTGTGGGTTCCTTATTTTTATTTTTATTTTTTTTTTACTTTTTTTTTTTATTCCTATTTTTATTTTATTTATTTATTTCTTTTTTGGTGGCATGCATAAAAATGGTCTGTGACTACCAAGCTATTTTTACTAAGCCAAGATTTAGAATTATAGACTATAGCCAGCAAAGATAATGTGTAAGAGTGGTGAGTGCATCTTTGATCTAGTGTATATTTCTGTATAAAGAGTGTATAAACAGTTGGTAAAGGTAAAACTTGTGAATTATGGACTGGGTAGTGGGTGTACCAGACAATGCATCTCCTGCTTCATCCGTGTCACACTGGTTTAGGAAGAGATGATCTAGGTGCAGGTTAAAAATTGCAACGGCAGGTCCTGGGGACTCCCATGTGGTCTCTGTCATGGGCATTGACTTGGGTATAGACTTGAACACGGATATGGGGGGTTGGAGACTGCCCTTTTGGTTATGGAAAGGGTGTGGCCATAAGCTTAGGCATGTAAATAGGGCCAACAAAAAAGAATGCCACTTGAACATGGGTTGTAGCATGGGGAAGACACTGGAGACTGCCCTGTCATTCTTTGGAATGGGCAAGGTGTTGGAGACCACTTTGACATTGGACATCACCTCACTGACATCTAGCAGAAGCATGGCATCAAGGGTTATCTTGTTGACCTCTGGCTTCAGCATGGCATCATAAGTCAGATTGTTTATTTCTGGGTCTTAATATTTGACATCAGTGGTCACCCTTGCAGTCTGTAGCAGGAAGATGGGCATGGCGATCAATGTTGGAGGACACCCTCTTCATCTCTGGCAGAAGCATGGCATCGGAGGTTGCCTCATTGACCTCTAGCAATAGCATGGCATTGCAGGTCACCTCACAAATCTCGAGCTTGGGTATGGCTTAAGAGGTGAAAGTGTGACTTTTGTTGTCACTCTAGTGAGATCTTAGCATTGTAGGTTATGTTGCGTAACTCAGGAAAGAGCATGGTGTCATAGGCCACTGCATTGGCTCCTTTTTGACCTCCGGCTTGGGCATGGTTTCAGAGGTAGGAGCATGGCATCAGAAGTCACCATCAGCCTTTAGCAGGAATATTCCCATGGTGAGGATGGATTGGTCTATGGTGTGAACATTGGCATGGCACTGGAGATCATTCCATCAACCTGTGGCAGGAGTATGGCACTGGAGTTCACCTTACTATCCTCTAGCATGTGCATGGCTTTGGAGGTCGCCACATGAGCTTTCATCTGGGGTACGGCTTCAGACGTGGGGGTATGGCATTTGAGGTCACCACATTGAGCTTTGTACATCAGCTACAAAATGTTACCAGTCACTCAAAATTGATAGTTTCCAACTTAATACCCACTTTGCTGTGATGTGTCACAAATAAACTATTTTGATATAACAAATAAATATAATACATAACATACAGTATAGGATACTAATTGTAATGTATAAGTACATGATATATTAGCAAGGGGTGAAATGACTGTAGTGAAATTTTTGCTTATCATTTTTTATGAAAAATAAAGGATTTCCAAATGATAAAGCAGAAAAAAAAAAGGAATATTAAAATACCATTTATTTGTTCGCACTTGTTTCATAGGTCATAAGTGTTTCATATATATATATATATATATATATATATATTGCATGTGGGAAAAATAATAGTACTACAATTTCATCCCGACAAGCCTGTTTCGTGGTTGCCCACTCATCAGG
>JAQMYF010000024.1:30153733-30170454 GCA_030014195.1 Neosilurus mollespiculum | reverse complement strand
ATCATCACTCATAACAGAGAAAACTTAAAACTGGAACATTGAAAGTTAGCTCTTCTTAATGATGATGATGATGATGAGGTGCAAAAACTTTGCAGAAGCTTTAACAGCAGGTATCTGATTACAAACGGAATTCATTAGACTCGTCAGTTTCACTATAACACCTGACTGATTGTGTGAGGAACTCACACAGCTTTTTACTATCTTTATGCCGACTGACATCAGCTGAAATATTTAACATACTTTCAGTCCGAGGCTTAAGGGGTGGGTTTAGGTGTAACAATAATGTGATCTGAGGTATGGTTCATAAATCTGAAACGCGTCGCATTTATCTTTAGGGATTTATATCAAAGCAAAAGCTGTTAACCAGAATGTAATGTTGTTCACAGAGTCGGCCATAATGAGATCATCGGTGTGTGTCGAGTGGGGAATATGGCCGAGAGCCTGGGCCGAGATCACTGGAATGAGATGTTGAGCTACCCGCGCAAACCCATCGCCCACTGGCATCCGCTCATAGAGGTAACGATGAAAAACAACCCAAGACCACGGCTGAAAGGTAGTGGTATTACTTAGCTCGGTTAAAGACTATCGGTATCCATTCTTATTTTAGCATCTTAAAGACCAGACTCCTAAGAAACACAATGAAAACTTTTGATTTTTTTGTTGGGAAATCACGATTTTGAAACCTAGTAATGAAACAAAATGGCACAATTTTTTTCTGTCTTCTGTCACTCAGTAATCAGTTGTTAGCATCCTTGAGCTCAAGTATGCAAAAGAGGGCAGATTTTCTTCAACAAGGACCTTTCTTCAAATGTGTTCTGGAATTTTTGGCTTTGTATGTTTTAAAGGCATCAAATGCAACCCTTTACCCCTTCCTGGTTGGAAGCTAGGTAATATTTAGGTGTTGACAAAATGATCAGTAATGAAGAAAATGATGTAATAATCCTTTAAAATCATCATCCCAAGTCCACAAAGGTCTGTTGTGTTTTAACAGATGCTATGTCTATAGTGCAGTGTTTTTTTAATGATATTTAGCTTTTATTTATTTCTTTATATACAGTGCCTGAATTTGTTCATGATTTTTTTTTTTATTTCTTTGCTTTCTTTTATTATTCCTTTATTTAATTTTCAACCTGAATTAATTTGAGCCACCATCTATTGTCAACATCTGTTCTGTTAGGAGATGTGCTTTCCAAATATAAAGGACTTCACCTGACTGGACATATTTCAAACGATAATGAAAATGAGAATCTAGCTGTTTTCCAAATAAATGATTCCTGACTGTCTGTGTCAATTATACAAAAGGTTACGACGTCATCTGGCAAAGGCTAATGTAGCACAAAGATAAAAAATAAATACTTTAGGAAGTTCTGTATGAAATACACTAACCAGCCAAAAAAAAGACACAATATAATATTTTTATGGAGTGCATATAGCCTTGATCACAGCATGTAACCTCTATGGCATTGTCGCTCCAGTTGGTCAGGTCGAGGCTCAGCAACATTAGTGTGGCAATAAAATGAAGTCATCTGATGATCTGAATGTACTGAATGAGCAGTTTATCACATCGATGGACTTTTTCTGCCCTGACGGCACAGATATAAAATAGGGACTCAAATAGTGCATGAATGGTTCAGGGAGCATGAGGAATCATTTTCACATGTATTGGCACCCCAGTCCTGACCTTAACCCTATTGAAAGGTTTTGGGGATGTGCTGAAAAAGACTTTATAGAATGGTTAAATTTTTCCCTCATCAATTCAAGACGTCGGTCAAGAATGAACCCAACACTGAATGGAAATAAATGTAACGATTACATGCTGTAAGCTAGGCTAAAGGTGGAGCAACAACATATTTGTGTGTGCAGCTTATTTTTGGGTAAGCAGAGTATGAGAAAACACTGAACTTTAAACTTTATTTGAAATTGCTCCTAAGCTGGCTATAATAACTCTCTAGACATGTTCTAATATTTTAAATAACACTCTTGATTAAAATCCATTGGTATGACATATAATGGCTAATAATTAATACTTAATACATCATACACCGTGGCATAGTGTTTAGCAATTTCACCTCACGGCGTAAGGGACTCTCGGGCTCATCAAGGGCATTTCTGTGTAGTGTTTGCTACTTGAGTTTCCCATAGACCAAAACATGCACATTAGACTTATTGGATATTCTTAATTACCCCTAGGTGTGAGAGTGAATGGTTGTGTGTATGTTGGCATTGCAATGGTGTGGCAAGATGTTTAAGGTGTATGCTGCCTGTGCCCAGAGTTGGCTGAGATAGGCTCTAGTGTATCCCCATCCCCAATAAGGGATAAATTGGAACCAAAAAAGTAATGAAATGCAATAAGACTATATGGATGTAAAATAAATAAATAAATAAAATAAAAGAAGGCAGATGTTCCTGAAAAAGTTTCCTCGACATCGACATCAAGTCTCGTGCAGTTTTATTTAGGGTGTCAGCATAAGCTATGACTTTATATGACTTCAGTTCATAGAAGAATTATTTATAATCATCATTATCATTATTATCCCATTTCACACCCACAGTGGCAATCCAGAATAGACAATTAGTCTTTTGTGCATATATTTGGACTATAGGAGGAAATCAGAGTACCTGGAAAAAACACACACAAGCACAGGGAGAACATACAAACTACACACAGAAATGCCTTCACCAACACACAGACCTTCTTGCTGTGATTTGAGAGTGCTAACCACCACATCACCATGCCCCCTCATTGAAGAAAAAAACATGGTAACTTAAATATGCTATAAAGATTTACTCCAATGTAATAGAAAGTTAATTATGTTCAAATGTGTTCAGTCTTACATTTAGTATGGTTCAAACAGGTATCAATTTTCCGGATGTACATATGTTAAGTAACGTTGCCGGAGGAAGTACGTAGTAATTATAAACAATTTGCACAGGCTAAGTGGTCTCGGAATAAATCACAAAAATGGGATTGTCTTTAGTGTTCACATGGAAATTTCACCCAAAGGTCAGTTCATACCATATGCAACATCTTTATTACACAATGACTGACTTGGCCTTTATTATGACCTCTTGCAGTCATGTAGGCTGTATTTGATCATTATTGGTTAGACGTCTATGGCCTGCATGTGCATAGGCTATACCTGTGCTTGGAATTCAGTGACTTTTCCGGTTTCAGCTAAGAGCTAGTACTTCTCCATGTCTCCATTTCAAGAAATATGTCTTTTCCTACAGGATAAAATCCCTAATCTTTACCAACATGTACATTCATATGGTATGCTAATAGCAGTCCTGGATGCGGCATAAGACATTTACATTTACATTTTTAGCATTGGCAGACTCCCTTATTAGTAAATACATTCTGACACTGGTTCACTAGGTCACAGGCTACCATCAGTCAAAACTCAGTGGGTAGAGCCATGTGCAGCTCACCGCTCACAGCCTCACTCAATGTTCCTTGATAATTCAATTTCCCAGCTACTCTAGCCAAGGTTAAACACTCTGCACCTCGGCTTTCTTCAGTGCATGAAGGGGGCTTTATTTTCATGTCTATTCAAGCTCTATTCGTACGACAAGCTCTGAACAAGCTCAACACAGGCGAGAAGGCAAAATGAAGCTGGGAATAAAGAAGGGAAATTAAATAAAAGGTGCTATTCGGTTGGCTCAGTGGTGAAAACAGAGATAAGAGCTAGCATGGCCATTCCCCACAGGGGCAACAGACAACTTGGTATCAGAGCTGAAATAATGCCAGATAAAGATCTTAGTACACAGAGGATGATTTTTAAAAATGTATTTAAAGTCAGTCACTTACTCATTTCCTGAACCACTTAATCCTACTACAGTATTAGGGTTGCTGGGAGCCTTGAGCCAATCTCAGTTGACACTGGTCAAAAGCAGGGTACACCCTGAAAGGTCATCAGACCATTGCAGGGAGATACACACACAACCTTTCACACTCACACCCAGGGGCAATATGGAACTGTCAGTTAGCCTAATGTGCATGTCTTTAGACTGTGGGAGGAGACTGGAGTACCCAGAGGACACCCATGCAGGCACAGGAAGAACATAGAAATGCCCGGGTTCACATAGAAATGCCCGGGTCTGGGATTCTAACCCAGGACCTTGCTACCACTATGCTACCATGCTGCCCTGATTTAAAGTCTTGAGGGGATAGTTATGTTGCACAGACTTGTTGTGGTCTTTCGTGTGCAGGCAGACTGAGGGTTATAAATTCTAGAGCATTAGGCATTTCCAATAACCAGTGCAGGTTTAAGTAGGGACTTAGGCAGTTGGTATGGCGTAGACAGTAGTATTACATTTGCAGTGAAAAAACACAACATAAAAATTACTTGTGTAATTGTCCAAGTTTACAAAGCAGGTTGTAGAAGCTCTAACTTGACCTCTTACCTTTCTCCTGTTCCAGTGGAGCAGTGAGGGAAATCCTGGAGGAAGCCAAGGATCCTGCAACTCCCTCAAAACACCACCATCACCTTGACGCATCCATCTGACCACAGTTCACAGCATCAGAGGGATAAAAGGAGGAAGAGTGAGACCTCTTAGTTAAAGGTCATGCAAAATGTGTGCACATACTTGGCGCACAAAAAAACTGGACTTTTTCTCATGGCAAAAGGGCGTGTGTCTGTTCTACTGCATGTCAAAGTGACTGTGTCTGTAGGCTTCTGTTAAAAAAGAAAAAGAAATCCCTAACATGGTTACAATTTTGTTTAAATTCTATTTGAGAGGTAAGTATTTTTGACATGTTTTCTCTATCTGTATAACACATTGTAATAACTTCTCGATGTTTCTGAGTGCAGTGCATGGCCTCTATTTTGTGTAATTTTGTTCTTATAGTATCAGTTTTTACGGTGTGAAATCATTCTGTATGAAAATACATAAGAAGTACTATAGCAGAGTTGCTGGTTGTGATTACTTCATGTCAGAATGAACACTTTGTACCTATAACTAGGAAAATAAATTGAGTATTCATGTAATTATGAATCATTTAGACAAATGGCCCACAAACCCAGCCTCAGTTACGCAATTTACACCATCAGGGTTTCGGGTCAATATTATATTAAAGGAGATGTCACAATTTTTACCCAAATTTAGTTCCCAAAAGTCTTAACAATATGCAATGAATGTCCCAAATACTTTGTTAAATAACCTTTGTTAAGAATCCCACTTAGAAGGTATATAAATTGTTAAATAACCTTTCAACTTGCAAATCAAAAGGAATTTGAAGGTTTTTTAGTCTGATATGGAGATGGTGGAAATGGGTTCCAACAAATACTTTTCTCCTCACAAACTCCTTACAAATTCATTTTACAAACCTAATTCGTGTCTAGTGTCCATTGAAAAGAACAAAATCCATCTTTATAAATGATTATGCCTTCTTTAATAACCCCATTGATGTTATTTAGGCTTAAACCCCATTGATGTTCTTTAAACAACCATAACACTCCTCCTTTAAAACTGAAGATTGCACTTGTTGAAAGTAAACCCCAATCAAAACTCTATATTAAAATCTATCTGTGTACAAATCTTCAACAGATAGCTGCTATTTTAATGATTTCAAGGGTGGTTATTTGAAAACAGAATTTCAGCATGATGTCACCAAGGTTCAAAATAACATGATTTACACTATTTTAGGTGTTTGTGTTTGTGTATAATATATATATATATATATATATATATATATATATATATATGTATATATGTACTACTTAGTCTTCACAAATAAAGCCGACTGTTATTCCCACTGTTATATCTATGGGGACTTGGAATTCTGAGCCACATGCAGGTAAAGAATACATCATGACAGCAGCATAATAGTTAGTTTTAGTAGCAATAGTGTGGCAAAGTAAGCCATAGATGAAATCTCTGTGTCTCATAGTTGCTGAGAAATGAACGGAAAGAGATGTCGCAGGGACTAACAGTGAATTTGCTAACAGCTGGCTTTTTGCCATCACTGGAAGTTGCCACCATATTGCCATGGTCGCTATAACTATCACAGTCTGTGTGTTCTGTGTCATTGAGGTTAACACTGAGTTTTCTGTTCACTGCCTTTCACTTGCTGATTCATGATAATTTGGATCACCTGTCTTATTAGTTTGATTATCCATTTAATGAGTTCATGTTTTGTGTTGTCGCAGAGACAGTGTGTTTGGAGTTGGGGTGATGATGACCATGGCAGATTACATAATCACACAGAGAACCAATTAGAACACCACCCATTCAAATGCTTATATACCCAGCATGCACCAGTGTGAGACCTAAAATAAAAACCTTTAAAATATGTGTTTATTGGGCAATGTAAAAACAAAAACAAAATGACATGTCTACACTACATATAGTGTGAATGTTTGAATTCATCTGAGTCCTTTGAGTTATCTAAAGGAACTTAGTGTGTTTTTGCACTAAACCTGGGTTTACACTGGGGCCACGATGTCCATGATCTTCATGATTCAAAAAAGAGGGGAGCTCCAGGATTTATGAACATACGCACCTTCTGTTAGGGTCTGTTAAGTTCTACTACACTGTATTACAATTCTCATGTTCTCTCACGATTGGCAACCAATAGTAATGAATCATAATGATCATGGCAAAATTTTTGACAGTCCATTAAATTCCGTCAAGATCATCATGCTTCCACCAACTTCCCTCATGCTCATCACAATTCTCTCAAATTGTAGTGTAAACCCATGGACGGGAAACCATGGTGCCAATCAGCTTCAAGTCAGTTATAGGGCTGTTTTGGATAGACAGGCATGGGGCAGTTCTTGAAATCATGTTCCTTGCCTATGGGGCTCCACTCAGGAGCTCTGCTATTAATCCTGGTGTGTATACATAGTTTTCCACTGCACAGGCAATGATTATAGTCAAATCCTTATGACACCTCCAACACAACTCTGTCAGTAAATGACATGAAAGTATCAAAATCATACACTTGTGCATGTTAACTTGGGCCTTGATGACATCACACTGACACATTTTTGAAATTGGTTGGTGCTACCAATCAATATCGGTTGTCACTAATAAAATATTTGTAAGTGATAATCATGTATTATGGTTAGGCCCTAGCTCAGATTACAGACAACATTTTTTTAGATAGATGTTTGTATAGTCTTTAATCTATGGATCACTATATAGATGATACATAGGGCCTACAGCTGAACTTTGTGCATTTAAACATACTGTGTATAGGCTTACACATTCCACTTATTTTAGTTGGGCATGCCAGTCATGCAATAATCATTAAACTTATTTGATGTCAACAGTGCAATAATTCTGTTATCCTCTAAAAATGATGCAATACCAACAATTATTCGATGGCTTTCCACCAATTACAAATTAGAAAATCTCTTGAATGAATGAATAATAACTAATATTAACTAAATTACCTTCTTCCTTCTTAAACAAAAATATTGGAGGACTTATCCCGTAATTGTGGAGAAGATTTCACTGTGTTTCAGAAGAGTTAAATTATTAGCCTGCATCAAGCAAATAAAACAACTAAGGCGATTTATGAAATTACTAAAATTGGATTAATAACTGTCCAGTGCATTATTAAATCCTCTAAGAATAATACTAAACTGTAAATCTTAGCAGAAACAAATGTGGTCTGAAAACAACGTTGAATGACCGAGATGTTCGGTGAAGAAAAATAACATGAAAAGAACATGTTAAAATCACAGCTATGTTTTATAGCAAAATAAGTGGGTTTCTACACACAGTGTGATTAGAATTCACAGGTTTGTCACTAAACAGATGTGTGTTAATAAGAGAACCATAAGCTCGTGAATATCAGAATAAAATGCTTCAGTTTGCTTGGGAATATAAAGTTTGGACTCTGGAGTAATGAAAAAAGGTCATGTGATCTGATGAGTCCATGTTAAACCCTATTCCAGAGTGATGGGTGTGTCAGGGTAAGAAGGGAAGCACATGCTATGATGTACCCATCATGCATAGTGGCCACTGTATAAGCTTTTAGAGGCAGTGTTATGATCTGTAGTTGCTTGTTGATCAGTTTAAGGTTCAGCGACATTATGTGGCAATAATATGAAGTCAGATGCCTGAATGTAGTAAATGATGGGGTTAACACATCAATGGAGTTTTAGTCCTCTGATGACTCAGGCATATTCCAAGATGACAGTGCCTGCATTCATTGGGCTCTTATAGTGAACAAGTGGTTTAGGGATCATGAGGATTCATTTTCACACATGAATTGGCAACCCAGAGTCCCACCTTAACCCCAGAGACAATCTGTGGGATTTGCTGGAAAAGACTTTATGCAGTGGCTTGACTTTCCCATCTCAACACAAAATCTTGGTGAAAAATTGATACATGCTGTAAGTTATATATATATATATATATATATATATATATATATATATATATGTGTGTGTGTGTGTGTGTGTGTTTGTGTGTTTGTGTGTTTGTTTGTTAGTTTTTTTTTTTAATTTTTGCCAGGGCAGGGTATTTTTAATATAAAAATCCACATAAAAATTACAGTGTTATATTAATTTATTTGTCAGTGCCCACAAAGCAGTGCACCGGGATGAGGACAGTTCGTATATATTTGCATACATATTCAAATACTACAAAATTACGATGATGTTCTTTTAACTGGACTAAAATAGTTTTGTGTGTAATTGCACAAAATGTACAACTCTATCTGTAATCCATCTGTTACACTGCTTAATTCTTCTGTAGTTACTTTTTTTTTTACCTTGCTCGAACTTACGAACTTCCTCTGGCTGTCGGAATAACTGAATCACTGGCAGCCTTCAAATGAAGACTAAAGATCTGAAGGGCCACTGATGGGAAATAGAAATGACTTGCAACACTGTATGTCCTTGTCCCACAAATAGAGCAACAAGGCATCAACACACATTCTTAAAAGAAATGTGCCCTAATACCTTCAGTAAACAAATAACTGTGTCATCATGTAACTACAAATATTTATATGCTCTTTATACAGTGGCATAGCTGAAATAGTTTAATAAACTTCTAAATAGTATGTCTAACAAATGCCTTCCATGCTTAACTGCTTTTCACTGGGTACCAGCTTCTATGGTGAGGATTAAATCACAATTTTTTTTTTTATCTTACATAATGAAATGACAAATTGCTCATCATCATTGTTATCATCATCATCATCATCATTCTTTGGCATTCACCCACAATATTCAAGTATCCCACTTAACAGTTTAATTGCCCCGCTCACACTGTGATTTTACATAACAATTTTTTTTCCACTAATCTGATGCTATTATTGGCCTATCTACCTGAAAATATAGTATTCAGACATCAGTGTTGTGTATTCTGGGAAGCCTTTCTGCTCACCATGGTTATAAAGAGTAGTTAATTGGTTTTCCTTCCCTTCTTGTCAGTTCAAACCATTCTCATCTAGCCTCTCTCAACAGCAAGCTGTTCCCACCCACAGAACTGCTGCTTAAAGGAAATTGGTTGCCTTCCAGTCCAATCCACTCACTCACTCATTTGCAGAACTGCTTAATCCTACCGGGGTCACAGGGAGAATGGAACCTATCTTAGCCAACACTGGGGGAAGGTGGGGTACATCCTGAACAGCTCACCAGACCATTGCAGGGCAACACATACAATAATTCACACTCACACCAAGGGGCAATTTGAAACAGCCAGTTAGTCTAATGTGCATGTCTTTGGACTGTTGGAGGAAACTGGAGTAACCAGAGGAAACCCATGCAAGCATGGGGAGAACATGCAAACTCCACACAGAGACGTCCGAGACCAGGAATCTAGCCCACCACCTTCTTGCTGTGAGGTGATTGTTCTAATCACTATGACACTGTGACACCCTTTTCTGTTCCTATTTAATAAATTTTAACCCCACTGGAAAGAAAAAAAATCTTGCCTATTAGACATGCCTTGAGTTGAACAACTAAATTTATTTGGTTATTAATCGTGATTTGCTTATCAAATTGACATCCACAACCTACTGTATCTTCAAAGTTCTGTGGCACAGAGGTGTCTGGTGTGTTTAGAAATGTGGCTTTAGATCCACAGGTAGAATAGAAGCTTTTTAAAATAACATCAATCACATGCTGCGCCATAGCGGGGTCGACAGGAGATGGCGGATGTACTCCTCTCATTAAACAGGTGGTGCTCACAATTATTGACAGCAGGCAGTGCATGTTTACTGATTACCCACATCAGTTTAAAAATTGCTGTCATCTCCTACCTGAAACTTCCCGGTGTTTCCGAAGTGCAGAAATAATCCCAGAAGGGAAGTTACTGAGGAAAAACTATTTCAGACATTTGACCTTGCAGACCAATTCAAAATATAATCAGTTAATATGCTGTGATATACAATCATAATTCCACTTAAATTCTACAAACACAATAACAATAACCTCAGATGGACGCAACCTAAACCCATAATGCCACTATTACTTAGAAGTAATTAGAAGTCAAAGTTGATGGATTTCAACTGGCTAGAAATGATGGTGTCATGGTGATGTAGTGGTTAGCTTTCTGCCCTACAGCAAGAATGTCCTGGGTTTGAGTCTTGGGCACGGTGAGGGTGTTTCTATGTGGACTTTGCATATTCTTCTCGAGCTTCCATGGGTTTCCTGAAGGTACTCTGGTTTCCTCCTACAGTTTAAAGGCATGCACATTAGGCTAATTGGCTGTTCCAAATTGATCCTATTTGTGAATGTAAAAGGTTGTGTGTGCGTTGCCCTGTGATAGACTGACAAGCTATTCAGGGTGTAACCTGATTCGTCCAGTCAGCTAAGATAGGCTCCAACGTCCTAATGACCATAATAAAGTATAAAGCAATTTGAAAAATGAAAGAGAGAATAGGGCCATGCTTTTAAAATGAACTCAGAAGTTGTCCTTTAAGATGTTTACATTTATTTAACCCTTTTCTTCCCTTGCCATTACTTGTGGCAAAGATTTCACTTGATGTCTGTCGGAACTGTTATGTTCAGCACAACGTGTACTTGCACTGCTTAAGAGGAGAAGCTAAAAGCTTGTTTTAAAACAACAGTCAGTTTCACTTCCAGAGAATTACTACCTGCAGAAAGATGGTGAATGGCCTGATTAGGTTATAAGTGGAGTAGATTTACTGGAACCAGGCCTGGACTGTCCATTAAGCCATATAGGTAAAAGGTGGAAGATTTTTTTTCTTTGCCAATAACCCCATTTGACTCAAATGCTGTGAGTGCATGTTTCAGACCAATGTAAAGTGTTAGTTAAAGTAAATTGTGTGCATTCCTTTACTGTTACAGTGTCCTTGTGGGTACTTACTGGTGAGTCATTCATGTTTACAAGTACAGTTTGTCAAACAGCATGATGCAACTGTAATTTTTTTTTTTTCCTAAGGTAACGTGGATGATGCTCAAGTTTGTCATTGCATATACTGGTTTTAAAACATTTATTATGTTAAAACATTCCATAATATTGCAAGGTAAATATTTACATTATTATAACACTGTACATTAGGCACAGAAATATATTCACTTGTAGTCAACACTTCCAAAGAAACAGCAAGACATTTAACTGTAAAGACAGCAGTAAGGTAAAGCGTCTTTTACAAACAACCTTCATATTTCTGTTGTATAAATTTAGTACAGCTATGACTGAGGGGACTAACGTAGGTTTTGATAAGGTGGATTTGAAAGCTGTGTAGTTGCATCAGTGTATAAAATATGTGTTGTACATCTGTTGTGGGTAAAATAGGTGAGATGAGTCAAGATCTGATCGAGGCAAATTGACAAAAAAAAAACCAAGACAAAAAAAAATCTTCGTATGATATTACATATGCATAAGCTTCCCTCACGACCCTAATGGATAAGAGGTATGAAAAATGGGTTGATGGATAGATGGGTAAATTGTTATTTGATTTTCAGTGCAATCCGGAAACTGTAATATTAGTTAGCAAGAGATTCACTTACTCCGTTTTCAGGAGTATTTTATTACATCATTAAGACAAATATGGCAGTAATACAACATGATGGTGTGTTAATTCATTCATCTTTTTATTTACTTTATCTTGGTCGGAATCACAGTGAATTCAAAGACTTTTCCAGAAAAAGCTGAATGGGAGGTATGTAACACCCTGGATCGAGCGCACCATGCGTACACACATTCACACATATGGACAATTTAGAGTTGGCAGTCCACCAATGAGTATGTTTCTGGCAGAGAAAACCCAAACAGGGACAGAAAGACCTTGAGTTTAGAATCTAATCAATGACTAAAGAGACCATCACGATACTAACTGCTAAATAGCAGTATCATCTTTCACTGGTTGATTTGAAAATAAAAAGGCTAATGCTACAAGCTGAAAATATTTAACTACTCAATTCATTGTTTGAATCATCACATTGTGATGGAAGTTGATTGGAAACACACCCTGAGCTAGAGGATAATGATGACCGTCAGCCTTCAAGACATAGCTGGTTGAAAGAGTAACCCTGTTTCCATTAAGCTCTTTATTCTGAGGGCTTCACCGCTCCTTGCTAACTGCTTGAGATATGAATTATTTAACAGAGCCATCTCTGAAGTGCAAAGCAGAAACAAATATGTGCCCTGCTAACACGGTTTGTCAAATCTGGTTCCATACATTGGCTATGTCTTTAGTACACAGCCCATGGGAACAGAGGCCTCATAATCACCACCACCATCATCATTATGCACACCATACACTTGTTCTTTTTTTCTTTTTCTTTTTTCATTTATTCATTTGCCGAGCAGATTAAGCCTACTACTGTTGTGGGGAGGCTAGAACCTATCTCAGCCAACTCCGGGCGATGACGGGGTACATCACGAACATCTCACCTGTCCATTGCAGGGCAAACACATCCACCATCCACACACACTAACACCTAGGGGCAATTTGGAACAGCCAAATAGCCTTATGTGCAACTCTTTGAACTGTGGGAGCAAACCAGAGTACCCACAGGAAACCCATGCAAGCACAGGGAAACAAAAACGCCCTCAGCAAACCCGGGACTCAAACCCAGGACCTTCCTGCTGTGAGAAGTGCTAACCACTGCATCACTCTGCTGCCACCCCTAATTTACTCATAGTCAATTGCTATTACACAACCTCCACCAAACGGGGAGAAGTGAAAGCAAGCACAGGCTCTCTTTGTGCCACTGAATGCTGCAATTCAGAGGCAGGGTAACAAACTAGAAGGAAGGGGGGGAGGGGTGGCTCCCATGGACTTTAAACCCAGGATGCTCCCACCATACACCTCTTCTGAACAGTGGAATCTGTCAAGCAAAGTCAGAACAGTATCCTTGAGGTCTGTAGCACTAGAAGAGTCAGATATCTGATTCTTTGTAAGTATGTAGCTGCAGGGATACAGTCCAAGGCCAGGTTTGAATTTGCACACAATGTTATAGCTGGCTAATTAATGAAAACAAATTATCTTGAATGGGAAAGCAAGCAGCTGAAGATACATACGATTTATTGAATTGTGCAGCTAGACACTTGGCTAAAGCAATTCTGATTTCAGGTGAATAATGTTCTGCTGGATACAGTTGATTGATGGTGAGTCCCATCAACAAGAAAGTCATCTCACTTTGTCTGAAACAAAAAACAATGATGAATGATGCTGCGTGGGAGAAAAAAACATTCATAATTTCTGATCTCCTCCTACATAGTTGTTTGAAATCATGTTCAGGCTAAATTTGCTTTCCTGATAATAATCACAGCAATATTATATAATGCGTTCTTTTTTCTTTTCAATTAATAAGTGTGAGTTTTTTCCATCTATGAATAATGTACTTTGTAGGTGTATGTGACTCGAATGTTGTTAAGAGGCTTTGCCAGCTACTCCCCACTCAATAGCATCCAATCTATCAAGTGGAAATGGACCAGCACCAGACCACCACTGACCACAGACTATAGAGGCTAATTTTCAGCACAGTGGAAGTGATATAGAGGTGTGTGTGTGTGTGTGTGTGTGTGTGTGTGTGTGTGTGTGTGTGTGTGTGTGTGAGTGAGTGTTTTTGTGTCAGCAGAGTTGTTGAGAATGGTCTTGTTGGTGGTCTCTTTGCACAAATGGCCTACAAAGTGCCCTCTTAAAATTGCCAGTGAGTGATGCAGTGCCTTATAAATGAGTATTTAGGATTTTAGTCTGTGTGTGTGTGTGTGTGTGTGTGCACCGATTGGTCATAATATAAAAAAAAAACATGAACATAATATGATCAGTATATGATGAGTAATATAGATTATTATATAGTAATGACAGTACACACAATCTAATTGGTCATCATGTATCCAGACCAGGGTGTATCCAACCAGTAAGTTAGCTGTTAGCTAGCTACACTGTGCAGTATGACCTTTAAAAGCTTCCAGAGGAGCATTCGATGATCAGGTAATATCCTAATGGACACAGCTCGTCGGAAAGCTCTTGTTCGTCACAAGAAGAGAAACAAGCTAAAGGCTACCTGGTGGAAATGCATATGGAGACAATGCATATGTTGGATGAGGATTTTTTCCCTGAACTGGCAACCAAAGAAATAAGGAAATGGAACAAAACTAAACAAATAAGATTAGAATGTAGCCAGCTAACAAAATACAAACTAAGAAAAATGAGTGTGAGGCAAAGAATGTAAAATATACTAAAAACTAGATCACAATAAAGAAAACACAGGCTGATGCAGTGACAGATACTAAAAGGAATAACACTCCACACGACAATGAGGCAGCTTAAATCCACATCCTTATTTTGCCCGCAACTGTCGCAATTCACAGTCGAAACAGAAGTGGCATTGTGACACTACCAAAGCTCCCAGAGACACAGATGAAGACTCCTTGTTCAGAAGCTGGCAAGTATCAATACCTGAAGTCAAATTAAAAAGGCTGCCATTTCAAAGTGCTATATAATTAACTACTTATTAACCTTGTTTGCTCCATCTGTACTAAGAAATCTCAGCCGTTGGTCTTTAGCATAAACCTCGTTTTTTGGCTCGGTCTGTACTTAAAGACCCTGGGCTGAGATTTCCTTACATTTGTATAATATGCTTTTTATCTCTACAGAGGCACCTACCAAGGAGTGGGATGTATTAGACAGAAAGTGTTTTTCTTCTTACAAGTCTTTGAGAAGCTTCTCTTGTAGAGAATTAACACTTTCTGATCAGTACGATTGAAGATCTGAAAACTTATATATATATGCAGATGGTACATAATTAACTCTCCAGAAAATCTACACCGAATTCAAATTGTGTTCTAATAATCAAACCACCCAATACACTTGTTTGATCACTATCCAGCAGGGTTTTGACTCCAGCCCCAATCAAGCATATTTGATCCAGCTATAATCTTCAGCAACATCACAATGTGTTATATTGAGGTTTGGGCTAATCTCAGTCAGAGGATAGCTCTCCATGAGCAGTCTGATGATTCAGTTGCAATCAGCAGCGCAGAGGCTTACACTTCAGCAGACCTATACTTCAATTACCGAGTGCGACTCAGGTGGCCGGGCTGTGGGCGATTTAGGTTGCTGAATTTCCACGTTATTCTTTCCCATGCTGGATAGTGGAGCTTTCTCCTCTCTGATAGAGTACCTCAAAGTGGAAAGCTGATGCCCTCCAGCAAAAGAGGAGCTCGCACACAGAGAGCACTATTAACAGGCCAGCTTTCATGGTGGTCGCTGCATGGTGCATTAGGTTATGGCGCTCTGACATTAGCGCTGCTTTTGTCAAGAGGGAGCCAGCATGTACAGAAGTTTTGGGAAGCCATCAAATTCAATTAGAAATCATTATAATGGCGCTTCCATTCCTTCATAAGCTTTTTAAAACTCTAAAATTTGCTCACAAATACCTCAAAAATAATGACCTGTATATAATTATAAAGTAATTGTAATAATTATTAATAAGGGTAAAACATTATAAATATCATCAGTGATTAATTTAAGTTAATGAGATTGTATGATATATCATGACAAGATTAGTTTGTAAAATAATGTTTTATTGCATACTCTGTGTACAGCTGATTATTTTCAATAAATGACATAATTTTATACATTTGATGGAGCCCATCCAGTAAAATATCACATGTCTTTAAGGTGCCATTCATTCATTCATTCATTCATTTTCTGAACCGCTTAATCCTAATTAGGCTCACAGGGGAGGCTGGCGCCCATCTCAGCCAACTCTGGGCAGGGGTTTAAGTGCCATTATTTAAATAAAACAATCTACACTGACAGTCATTAAAAACTTTGAGACCATACTTTTTCAACATAATTTTTATTCTGGTACCCAAAATGGGATTTTTGTAATATCGACAATTTGTTTAGCATGTTGGCATCAAAAAACAACAAACAAAAGTATCAGGAATAAATTATGCACATCAAAAACAACAAAATAAAACCTGCCAAAATGAAAGTCACAACAGTCAGTATCGGGTATGGCTTTTTTGTGTTGATATAGGCGGTGATTTACGGTAATACAGGTGGTGATTTGCAGTGATTTGAGGGTCAGTCTGGTTTCTGATGGTGGGTTGTGTACAGCCCATACGCCTCGCTATCTCACTGTAGCTATCGCCACCATACCCATTGCCCACATTGTTCATGTGATAGACTTGGCATTAGGCGTGCACTCGACTAACAAAAGTGGACATTTCTAAGCCTTTACATGGGTTTTCCAAACCACTCCTCAATTTGTGTAGATACATATTGTGTTTTGCTGAAACTGCATTTGGTCAACTTTTGCAAAGTGACTTACACA
>JAQMYF010000024.1:30140712-30150739 GCA_030014195.1 Neosilurus mollespiculum | reverse complement strand
TCTCTATCTCCAAAAATTTGTAACCTTGCTCTGACCCTGACCTTCCACCTTGACATTCCAAAATCAATTCTGCGTACTGAGCTAGGGAAGTGTTCCCAGAAGTCTAGTGAAAATCCATGCACAGACATGGCCCGCGTTTTGTTCACAATTTGAAAAAGAGACGGAGTCACAAACACCAGTGATTACAATAACTCTGCCAAACAAAAAGTATTCAAAGCTCTGTGACACAACAAATCATTACTTATCATTAAGGAAAAAAATACTTCATTTAAAAATTATCCTATATCTGAATAACTTCACCCCACATTATGTAATTTTATGTCTTTTTAGACATATTGCAAAAAGTAATACACTTATTATGATAAGCTAATACCCGGGTCACTGGCATCTTTAGTGAACAACAAAAATGGGATTCATGGGTATTATAATTTTCCACCAAGAGGAAAAAAAATCTCTCTCTCTCTCTCACTCACTCACTCACTCGCACGCACTTGCTGCCAGTCTTATGAATATTGAAATCTTACACGCACTCTTGCCTCTTAAACTCTTAAAGGTACGAAAGTGGTATGCTTATACAAATTCAATTTCTCAGTGAGATCCTTCCCTCAGCACATCTGCAGCCTCTAAGGCTTTATCCCTTTCATCGTGTTTTAATGGGCTGACATTTCCACGCCTGACTCACTGCTCGTTATAGCTCAAGATGCAAAATGTGGCCTGTGAGTTCTCACCCTAATGTGCAGCATGAATCGACCACTGGTTTTGTTAGTTTATGAATTTTAACTCAGAGAAGATTATGGGTCCTCTTGTTAGCATGCATCAGTCATAGAGCCATTTGCTAATCCATCTTAATCATCAGGGAGCTTACAGTAAGCCAGTAACTGCCATTAGCAGCTAAATGCAGTGCAAATACACAAACAACACAGGTCTACGGCCAAAATGCTGCTTAAGTAAATATAGTCAAACTTTCCTAATTTTGGGCCGCTGGGAATGAAAATGTTGTTTAAAACTGTTGAATGGCTCTAGTTTTTAAGTTATGGTACTGGGTCAGCATATACCACCCTGATTTAGAGATCATGAAGGATGGGTGAGTTATAGATTGAAGGAATCTTAAATAAATGGTCACTAAATAATACATCTTTCACTGAATCTAGGATTAAATTTTGGGTAAATTTTGCTCTCTGATTTGCCAGTGTTTTATTTTTCAGATCTCGAGGGACACATACATTTTTTGTTTGTTCAGACGAAGACATGCCTTGTACTTGTGTAAAAAGTGCAAATAACTTCTACTATGTTTGTAGTGACTTTTGCAGCACAAAAGCACAGTATAACTGCTGTGGTTAAGAAAGCACCACTTTTATTTTGGGTGCAAAATTGGGGATTCGAACTAGAACTGAGCCCCACACATATGTTGCAACAACTGTGCAATAAATCTTCACCAGGAGTTGAAGAGGGGAAAAAGGAAATCAATGCTTTTTTTGCTGTGTCAATGATTTGGAGAGAGCCAACTGATCATATCAACCATTGTTACTTCTGCATGGTACCTCCACTTGGGAAAGTAGTGTTACAAAAAAGAACATGTGAAATATTTCTATATAAATAATCAGAGGAACTATGATTAATTAGATATTAATTAGAAATTTTGAAAAAACTATGTGTATGCATTTATCTTGAAAACTCTAGTATAGCTCTCAACACAATATAATTATGTAGATGTTAAATGTAAAAAAAAACAACCTTAAATATCTTGGAAACAGTAGCCAATTAGCCATTTTTATTGTAATATTTGACTTCAGTATGCCAAAATCCACAATGAACCACACAATTCATAAAATTTCATAAAACTTCTAAAAATGTGTATACCAGTGCAATTAGGAATCCATCCTATGGCTACACACACACACACACACACACACACACACACTCTCTCTCTCTCTCACACACACACACACACACACACACACACACATACAAACACACTATCCATTTTATCCTTCCAACATTTAGAACCAGTCCTTAAATATAACTCAAGCCAAATTCACTTGACTCTAAACCAAACTAGCATAAAAATTAGCCTAAACAGAATGAAGCTGTAAACTTGACTATAATCATTTAATAAATGTTAGTTTTCTCTTTTTATGAAGTCAGTGTTAAAGGTACAGTGTGTTATGTTATATTTTGGAGGATAAATTAGAAATTAAGTATATATAAAATAAAGCATATTATCAATAAATAGGTATTCATTGATTTATAGTAAAAAAACATTGAAATTGAGTTTTTGAAACCTTAGAATAAGCTGTTTATCTCTACATGGGGAGTGGGTCTTCTTTTACGGAGGCAACCATCTTGTACCGCCATGTTTCTACAGTAACCCAGAATCATACGAGCTTCAGTTGGTTGCAGTCTGGAAGCTTACCACCTCACCACCGCTAAATCTTAGACACTGTACCTTTAAATATTTATTAAAATCAAGCAAAGTCCAAGCACATCATTGCTTGTTGAAGTTTTAATAACAAAAAAATATTTTTCAAAACAGTAACTTTAATGTATAAAGATTGGCCTGTCTTCTCAGATAAGCAATTAGAACTTGAAAAACAATCTGAGGCTGTTTTCCTGAACCACACCCCCATTTGCTAGTGCTGTGTTTGGACAGTAATTACATTTCCTGATTTTTGGCATGTATTTAATTTTTTTTTATAATGATTAAAATTTCACATCTACTTTTCACTTTGCTTGTGTGTTAGCATCCCCTTGTATACAAGCCTAAATTCTGACTTCCTTTCTTTTTTCTTCAGTTTTAACACACATAGCTGCATTCATAAACACAATCACCAGGGTAAAGGGAAAAAAAATAACTGCAGAGAAATATGTAATGTTATTACAATACAGCACAAAATACAATATTTCATGAATACCATTACGTTTGTCCTGTCAGTCATTATTTTCCGGCATTTCAGTATTCAATTTAATTCATGGAGAGGGATTTGGAGATGCCATCCTTAGATTATACTCGATGGTTACAGTTTGCCAGTGACATGACTGATTCATAAGCCTGGAAAAAGGCTTTACAGGACTGTAAGACTTATTTTCCATAAGGTTCCCAAGGGTAATTATTTAAAGCTGTATTTATTTAATCATGGATGTGCATTGTCATGTCGGTAACTATCTGGTCCAGACCAAAGTTATCTAATTTTTGTATCTATCAACTCAATGACCCCCAATTGCCCAATGATCTTCATCTTTGAAGCTGGATATAAAAGCATTTAATCATTTGTGTGAATATTCACACAATAATTAAAGCATTCATCAAGATCCAGCAATTCTAAGAAAGCACAGTGACACAATTTTACTTCAATAGCACTCCCTCATATGAGCCAAAATGTCAAAAACTCTGATATCGCATAATCCTGGATGCCGACTTTGATATGGATCATCTTCAAAACTTAAAAGAACTCTCCTTGTCCACCTCTAAGAGAAATTTTATGAAAAATGCAGACTTTTTTTTTCATAATCCTTATAACAAACACACAAACCTCAATGAAATAATAATTTTTTTGGCAGAGGTAATAACTAATAAAATATAGAAAATACAATGAGACCATGGTATGTTTGTTTTCAGTTATTCACGCTTTATGCCAAATGTTAGAAATGAATAGAATAATAAATAAATATGTTAGAGAAACAGCACAGGTAGGAGTGTTAGGGAATAAAGAGAGAGGGAGAGGCCAGATTGAGATGGTTTGGGAATGTACAGAGGAGGGATGAAGGGTATATTGGTAGAAGAATGTTGAGTTTGAAACTGCCCGGTAGGAGGAGAAGAGGAAGGCCAAAGAGGAGATTTATGGATATGGTGAGGGAGGACATGCAGGTGATAGAGAGGGATAGAGAGGACAGAGTGAGATGAAGAAGGATAATCCACAGTGGTGATCCCTGATGAGAGCAGCTGACAGAAGAAGAAGACACCATTGGTGTGTTCAAGCTGAATTTGCAGCTTTGCATAAAAGCAATAAAGTCAAAGTTTGTCTACTCAAATTATTCTAAAGATACTACTCTCAAGCATGGTATATGTACTAAAATATACATATATTCACAAATACAGTCCCTCTGGAAATTGTAGAAAATGTCACGCAAAAGAAAAATTCTGTTCCTGTAAAAAGTTCAATAACTAGGCTGAAGCTTTTTAAACTATAGGATTGCAGGACCTGCTATAATGTCACTGATACTATTAATAGAAAGATTTGGACCAGGGACAGAGTAGCCTAGTGCTTGTGACGATGAATCTATCCTTAACTATACTGTCTGATTTGTAAAGTAAAGTGGTTTTTCCACTTTTTTCTCCACTGTTTTGTGACTATAGAATGCGCACTTCAAACATTCAGGATGGTCGTACCACGTGACCAAGTTGCGTGCTACACTATGCAGCGATTGTGAACTCACCTCAAGTCCAAAATACTGTAGCATCACAGTGAAACTTTAGAATCTGTTCAAATGAGATAATCTGTCTCTGCACCTCAAGCATGACAGCTTTATACAGTACAGGGTTCACGACTATCAGTGGTTTAGATCTTGGAATGTATTCCCCACAGATACAGAGGTCCCATTGTTACAAGGTTTATTTCTTGCTAATCTAAGCACCCCAAAAAAATCTATTTTATAAAAATTACATTGTCTGTAAAACTTTTTCCAATATCTTTTTTTTTTTTGTTGTATTTTTTATAACATTGCTTGAGTGAGCTGCTGCACAGAATTATGAGCATTCTTTGATGCCTTGCTGTCTTGTTAGACACTCTCCTGAGCCAGCAATTTCCACAATTCGAACTCACCCAGAATGTGTGTGATGTGAGTTTTTTTTTCCTCTTTGTCTCTTAGTGGGAGAGAGTCAGAGCAGAGAGCGAGAAAAGTGAAATGCTGGCGACTCTCATACTGGTGGCTTACATGACAATCTGTACTCAATGTTTATGATATAATCATTTACTGCAGTACACATAGAACAAACTGTGATACATTGAATGTATTCTATGTATGTCACTCATCCCTACCCTGGTGGAAGCATTATTTTTTTATATATACACAGAGAATTGTATTAAATGTCTGCTAAATCAGGCCCCAAGTCCTGAATGCAGTCCCTGAATGCTGAGACACTGCTACCTTAATGACTTGCAGTAGAATGCAGTAGTGTCAGGTATTTGTGCATAAAGATTATGACTTAAAGTCACATCAAGCCTTCATTAAATGAATGTGTGGCCTGGGGGTGATAGATACATGTGCTCTCATCAGTTCTTTATTATTTCATAAAATGAGTACATGGAGTAAGTAGTCACCTTACAGTTAAGCCGTCATTAAAACACTCAGGCATATTTAAACATTGTGATTAAAGACTTCACTTACTGCCAATTCCCAATGCTGCAATGTACGATGCACAACACACGCACACACACACACACAGTATTTCACTCCACAGCACAGTGGTGTTATTAGAGAGGAGTTAAACACATTTGATTTATGTGTTATCAATATCTTTTTAAGTGTGCAAAGAAAAGCAAAAAAGAAAAAAAATGTGATGTGCTCCAGCCTCCCCGAGACCCTAGTAAAAGATAAACCATTTGCTGCTGTTCACATTGATGACCCACGACTGCTGTGCCAGATTCACTACTAACTTACAATGATAAACAGGCCGACTGAGAGGAGGTGAAATATCTGGCGGACTGGTTTGAAATTAACAAATTGATCCTGAACGTCTCAAAAACAAAAGAGATCATTGTGGACTTCAGGAAGAACCAGCCAAGCCACACTCCTTTCACCAACAACTCAGCAGCAGAGATCGTCAGCAGCACCAGGTTCCTGGGAGTGCAGTAAACAGACTCTTTGAACTGGTCCAATCACATTGGTACCTTTGTAAAGAGGGCACAGCAGTGTATGCCCTTTCTGCGCCAGATGAGGAGAGTGCACCTACCCGCTCCCAATCTCACCACCTTCTACAGAGGAACTATAGAGAGCATACTGACCAGCTGCATCTCAGTCTGGTCAGGGGTCTGTAGTGCCTCTGACTGGAAGTCCCTGCAGAGGGTGGTGGGAACAGTGGAGAAAATCATTGGGACGTCACTTTCACCCCTCCAGGACATTGCAAACAAACTCTGTCTGACCAGGACTCAAAACAACACCAGAGACCCCTCCCACCCCCCACCATGGACTGTTCTCACTGCTGGCCTCTGGAAGGAGATTCCGCAAGCTACGGAACAGAACAACCAGGCTCAACAACAGTTTTTTTCTGCATGCCATAAGACTGCTGAATGCATTAAAATATTCCTCCCTCCTCACCCACACACCTGCAAAGGACTGCACCACTAAGGAGCTCAGTGCTGTGCCGTATTACTCTGCAATATTACTGTGCATATTACTGTGCAATATATATCTATCTTTTATTCATCTTTTATACAAACATTTTTTGTACGTATATTTATTAACTTTTTATTAATATTTTTCTTATTATTCCTGCTGTGCTCTGAGCCATTGCATCAAAATCTCATTTTGATATAAGTCTAAATGAAAAATAAAGTCTGTTTAAGTCGTAGTCTAAGTTTTTAACTCACGCAAAGTGTGTGCACTAGTCCAAAACGAGATTGTCTACAAAGCCTTGGTAAGCTGTTCTTTGCTTAGTTTGTCCAAATATCATTGCTTGGCATTGTGAGTCAGTTTCTCCTGGTAGGGTTCCTTTTCTCTTTTATCTTCTCCAAAAATCCAATATATCTGACACAAAAATGAAACCACAAATTGATCTTTCATTGCCTAGATTCCAGTTTTTGTGAATTGCAGTGATCCATCAATGGATACACTTTTCTTTTGTAAAAGTCAGGTTTTTTTTTTTACAGTCAGTTACGCAACAGGTCGTTCACATTTTTTGTAGATGTGGGTTTTTTGTGTGGTTTTGCAGCACTTGAGTTGAACACTAATGCTTACCCTCAGTAAGATTAAGCTTCCTGCCACTCAGCTGGACTGACCACAATGACTTCCGCCTAGGATGATGTCACATGCATATTTTGACTTTAATTTTGAACTGAGGGCATGTATTATGGGTCACTTATTAACTATTGCATCGTGAGGTACAAAGTTGTATGAGATGGTCTGAAAACTTACTTGTTTATTCACACATTTTGTTAATAGGCTTTTATTAGGTAACGGAGCAGATCTGGGGGTTCTCAGGCATAGAGAGTTCTGGTAAACTGTGATGTTGGGATGCTGTCTCTCCCTACATGCTACATGCTCACCCAGGTCCATTGACAGTGGAGTGGCTGACTGCCCAATGTTACAGGGTGCCCTCATGTCTGTCTTCCTTCTGGTTTCTCTCTTTTTAGTTATGCTGCCATAGTTAGTCATGCCGGAGTCCCAGCAGTAATAAACTCTTCTTTTACCATTACACTGTTATGAGCATACCTAACAAATGAGGATGGGTTTCCCTTTTGAGCCTGGTTCCTCTGAAGGTTTCCTGGTTCCTCATAAGGAGTTTTTCCTTGCCACTGTCGCCACGGGCTTGCTCATTAGGGATGTGTAGGGGTTTGTCAAAAAATGTTTAAATTCCTTCTAAAATTACTTTTACTGTGTAAAGCTGCTTTGCGTCAATGACAATTGTAGAAATACAAATAGAACTGAATTGAATAGATGGCAAGCCTAACTTCTCTTTGGGCCAGCTGTTTAAAATGTTAGCTTCAGTAGATTTTTGATGGATCGAAGAGGGCCCCTATGTCTTCCTAGGACCTCCTTCTCCTTCTAGGGAATCTCCTTCTTTGCTTAGGAGTAGACATGGCACTGGTTAAAGTACAAGAAATTATTTTATATTAGGGTTTTTCAGGCAGCTTAAAATACCTCAGTTGATAAATAATGTACTAAACAACAAAGCAAAGTTTTCTATTAGTTTTTGACAAATGGTGAAATAACAGCAAGCAGACTCAGGCTTCGCACCCTAGATACAGCACACTGGTGAGGTGTGACATGAACTCTCCCAAGTCATTAATATTATTTATACACACCTTAGGGAAGAAGTTTCAGTGTTTATGATGCAATAATGGGCAGGCTGATGTTCATCCCTCTCAGTACTATACAAGGCTCTGATGTGTGCTACTTGGAAGGACATCTGTCATCAGTGTTATACCTTTCATTTCCCATGAGACAAACTCACACAGTCGTAAAGCCACAACGACAGCAGTGGGAGTCCTAATATAACCCTGTGACCTGTAGAACTATTGCAGTCTGCTCTGGGACATTTTAGGGTAACATTTACCACAAACTCTGGATGTGTGTTCACGTCAGCACACATCATGAATATTCAAAAGGAAGAAAGTAAAGCACTTCCCTTCACACTGGCCCCAAGATGCAATACAAGTGTGATTAAGTATCTCTGCTGTTAAATCCATTGTAAGCTCAAAGAAAGGGCTCTAATATTTCTCTTCTCTTTCTTTTTCTTATATGTATGATTCTTATTTATTTGCATAATCAATCATTATCAATCTTATTTATTTGTATATAAGAACATGAACAAAAATAACAAGAAATATGTGAAAATGTTTTTTTTAGGAGTTTGTTTTCCATACTTCCTGTTTTGGCAGATCAATCTGAATTTTTTAGTAAGAATCTACACACTGAATTATAAATATTAAAAAAATCCAAATCTCATATAATGGGTTAAAATTTAAACAATTATATATAAAAACACATTTAATTTAAATGAAATTAAATGAATAATCAGCTTTGATGCCAGACCAAGTTTCATCCAGATCTAATCCACACTGTGCATTTGGCAAGAAAAATCCCATTTTTTTGGAAGTGGAGTAGTACAACAGGCCCAGCAGAGGGTGATGTGCATAATTTTTGCCAGAGGTGAGCAGTCTCTGAGCACACTTGTTTTTTTATGTAAGGATAATGAGCCAAAACGAGCACTCAAGTCAAATGATTATTCAGAAAAACATATTTATTAGGAGCTTAAGTATAAAAATAGCATAACAAACTGATAAATGTGCCCTTTCCGTAGTCACAGCACCAGTATTAACATTTCTTAAAAATGTCACAAGCATATTTAATCAAGCGTGTGTAGAAAGTAATACATCCCTGAAAAAAATGCACCATCATGATGTTTTTTAAGGTCAAATTTTTTAGTCCTTGGATTTTTTTCATACACTTTTTTCTAATTATAAACTGTGATTCATTTTAAAAGGAAATTCCTTCAGTTGGAAGACGGGAATTCTCAGTAACAATACTACTGAAAAAAAAAAAAAAAAAAAAAGTCTTTTTTACTTATTAACTTAGGAAAGAAAGAAAAAGAGAATCATTAGGAATGAGGAATGATTATTTATAGGCTGCTCTAAAGCAATGGCAGGGATGAACATGCTCCTTAGTGTAACCATAAATTGGTAAAAATTACAAAATGTCAATAATTAATATAATTAAATAATAATTCTTGACAATTTGTAGTATAAGTAGAAAAAAAACACTTTGAAATGCGCTGTTATATATTTGTCAGTAGCACAGTGTCTCTCTCTTTGTTCTTAATTTTTAATATACCATGCTTTTGTGTAATACTAAACACATATCCCACACGTTTGCAAAGAAGCTGCGCTGTTAGGTGCCAAATGTGAAGTGAGAAAATGTTTGTCTCCATCCCTGACCTTGACCTTTGACCTAGAGATTCAAAAATCAAATCGGTTGGGCGAAGGTGTTTCTGTGCGGAGCCTAGTGCTTGTGTATAAGATAAATATATACACAAGGGTGAAAATTTCTTAGGCTGACTAAGAAGAAGTAATGCACAATGAAACCTGGGAGTTTCTACACAAGGGGAATCCATGTGCTGCAACAGCAATGGAAGAAGTGAGTAGACCTCAGGGGAGACTGTTGAAAAATGAATCAAATTTGGTCACATTCCACCATTGCATCATGGTCAGCCTATTAACCTGCATCCCACCCTCATATATATATATATATATATATAGATAGATAGATAGATAGATAGATAGATAGATAGATAGATAGATAGATAGATAGA
>JAQMYF010000024.1:30129534-30140612 GCA_030014195.1 Neosilurus mollespiculum | reverse complement strand
ATTATTATTATTATTATTATTATTATTGTTATTATTATTATTATTATTATTATTATTGTTATTATTATTATTATTATAGAATGAACACACAGTGCATAATCATGAGAATCAGCAGGAAATGGACATTTAGGACAATTTAAACTTAGAATGTGGAGACGTGTGTTTTTGTATCAATAATCTGATTTGGATTTTCTCAGTTATATCTGGGACTCATGGTGGAGTAGTGGTTAGCACATTTCCCTCAGAGCAAGAACATCCTGTGTTTGAGTCCCAGGCTTGGCGAGGGCACTTCTGTGGAGTTTGCATGTTCACCCTGCTCTTGCATGGGTTTCCTTTGAGTACTCTGGTTTACTCCCACAGTCCAAAGACACACATTAGGTGAACTGGCTGTTCCAAATTGCCCCTAGGTGTGAGTGTGAATGGTTATGTGTGTAATGGACAGGCAAGCTCTTTAGGATGTACTTTGCCCACTTTTGGCTGAAAGAGGTGCTGTGTTTATATTACATTGCAGTCTCAATACCATCATCAATTCTGAATGACATTTTGAGACAGATGTTAATCATAAAAAACTAATTACTCCTTTTTGTTAGCATCAGTATATTAACATTGTATCTTCACACAGGAACGTCTAATCAGATGTGATCAAGATGTCCAGAAGGTCAACCAGAGGATGTATGACATGTCGGCAGAGATGCGTGGTCAGGCTCGCAAAGTGAACGTACTAAAGTCAGAAATTCAAAGCTACGTGGACAGCCTGGCCACACGGGTGGACCGTGTGGAAACAGATGTTGAGTACCTGCACAATAAACTTCCAGACATATCTATGGTAGAGATCGCCGACTCTCTGATTGATCAACAAGTGAAAGAAGCCCAAAGCAAAACGAAAGCTGTAATCACACAAGGAAAAGGTAAACAATGTTAGACTAATATGCTTCCTTGAGTTGATGTCCTCAGCTCGCCCTTCAAATCTGATGAGGGAGTTAACTGATGTAATAAATGGATAATTCCAAACACCATAAATCAAGAGTTATGTTTGCCTGAGAGATGCTT
Source organism: Neosilurus mollespiculum (assembly GCA_030014195.1). Lineage (NCBI taxonomy): Eukaryota > Metazoa > Chordata > Actinopteri > Siluriformes > Plotosidae > Neosilurus > Neosilurus mollespiculum. Next base: position 30,139,562 of record JAQMYF010000024.1, on the reverse strand, counting down.
TAGGAGGTTTAACAGTGATAAAATATGCTAGTTACTATTACTGAAGGCTTCTGTGTGAGTATAGATCACGAAAAAGTGACTTAACATGCGATTCATGTGTTTGTTTAGAACACAGCACTTTGGATTTATCAATTCGGGTTGGAGGGTAGCACAGTGGGGTAGTGGTAAGCACATCTGCCTTACAGCACGGAGGTCCTTGTTTCAAGCCCTGTGCCCAGCAAGAGCGTTTCTGTGCAGAGTTAGCATGTTCTCCCTGTTCCGACTGTGTCGGTTTCCTCTCACAGTCCAAAGACATGAACATTAGGCTAACTGGCCGTTTTATATCACCCCTAGGTGTGAGTGTAAATGGCTCTCTGTGTGTGTGTGTGTGTGTGTGTGTGTGTGTTGGCCTTACACTAATATTTAAAGATATAAACTAATATTTAAGCAGGGAGTTTCCAGTGTCAGTGCTGTAGAACTCAACACTGCTTGTTATTTGTCTATAGCAATGCAGCCTACTCTTAACGAAAATCAGCAATGGTTCTTTTACATGCCTCTCACCACAGACGGTGAGAGACATGGCTAGCCTTTGATAAGTTAGCAAGGATTTTATTCCTTACTTATAACTTAGTCAGACTAAAAATAGTACATATCAAATTAAAATGGAGTAATTAAAGACAATAAATAGCAATTTTAACTATTTAATTAGTCTCTTCTGTTTCCTTCATTCAGAGTGTAGCACCAGATTCTCTGGCATCAAATCACAGAAAATCCTCAAGAAGGCAGAAGATGTAGTAGGCTCGTGGTTAAAAGACCCAACCACAGGCTCCTCCAAGATTTACTTTTTCAGTGGCTCCAGGAACAACACCCTGCTTCAGTATGCCTCATTGAAAATCTTCACAGACTTCAATTCAACCAGCAAGCCCAAGGTCATCCAGCTCCCTCGGCCATGGCAGGGAACAGGCCATGCTGTCTACGATGGATTTGTCTACTATCATAATGCAGACACCCGAAACGAAGTGCTGAAGGTTAGCCTTGTCAATCGCACCGTGGCTGATCGTATGCTTCTGCCTACTGCTGGACGGCTACCAACCTACGGGCTTTTCCCTCACACTTTCCTGGACTTTGCTGTGGATGAAATTGGATTATGGGTCATACATGCAGATCCAGACTTTGGAGGAAATCTTGTGATCACCAAGCTGGACCCCAAAAGCCTGTCGGTGGAGCACACATGGGATACGACCTGCAAGAGCCACAATGCAGAAGGTGCCTTCATAATCTGTGGCACCATGTATGTTGTCTACAACTCACACTCTGGAGGACGCTCCAGCATTCAGTGCCTGTTTGATATCCATGACACCTTCTGGACTGAGGAATTGCCGGTCATGTACTTCCCAAAGCGCTACTCCAGTCACTCGAGCATGCACTATCACCCACAAGACAAGCAGATCTACGCTTGGGATGATGGCTACCAAACCATCTACCAGTTGGATGTGAAGAAAAAGTTAAAGGTCACCTAAATTTTTCACTGCTTATTTCCTACCTAATCAATATGTCTCAGTTTGATCATCACACACTCAGAAAAATGATAATGCTCTAAATTTGGGTGGTACCATCTAGTGATCATATCATGTGATCCTTTAATATAAGCCTTTCGTATGGAAAATTGGATGACCCAGGGTGCTAGCTACCCTGCCTCTCCTTGACATCATCAACAAGTGTGTAGAATATATGTTGCACTGGTGAGACATTGTGGCAAATAGATAGAGGGACCGAGGGGACCCTATCCTGCAGAAGATCATCGCTAAGTGGTCTGCCCTTTATATGCAAAATTGATTGATTGATTCATTTATTCATTTGCCGAAACGCTTAATCCTTTAAGGGTCACAGTGAGGGTGGAGCCTATCTCAGTCGACTCTAGGCGAAGATGGTGTACTCCCTGAACAGTCGCACCGTTCCGACTCACACCTTTGGTCTGTGAGAGGAAACCTGAGCACCCGGAGGAAACCCATGCAAAAACAGGGAGAAAACTCCACAGGGATACTCCCCCGCATGTCTGAGACTTGAACTTTAAAAAAAAACATTTTTTTTTACCTTTCTCCTAAATATACATAGATATTAAAGGTACAACAGATGCATCCTTGATGGTGAACCATCAATGACAACTAATGGCACTTAGTGAATTGAGCTTGGAGAGAGCAAAAACTGTGGAGTTTCTGATACTCCCCATAGACTTGATTTATAAACAACGTCTAAGTGACAGGTCTTCCTTTGAAACACATAGCCACAATACCCGAGAATTACCTGAGGTAAATTATGATGGGCTAGAGGGGTTTATGATGGGTGTCTCAGAGTATTCTTTATAACCAAATATGATAACACTGAAAATAACATAGCAGACATCTGAACAAAAAGATCAGTTGACTGAATACATGCAATCTGGGGTCCTCCTGCTTGATTTGATAGTAGACCTGTACACTGGACTGTAAATTCAGGGTTGTATCTCTGTTGAGGGTCTTCCTACCTACATAGAACTCTGATTTTAAGATTCTGTGGAATCCTTTAAAGGTTTTTAAGTAGAGTGCCCAAGCCGAACATGGGTTTAGCACCCTACCCTGAAGTATGCCATCCCATTTGTCCAAGCTATGTCTTTGTGTGAGAAGCAGGGTATACCCTGAACAAGTCGCTAATCTATTTCAGGGTCTCATCCCACATCATCTGTGGTGAATTCAGTATAGTTAACTAACACAAAAGCTAACTTCCCTTGGTCCACTGACCACAACAAACAGAGGTGCCCAAACATTTTTTAGATCTATTTTATTAACTCCTACATTTATTTATTTGCTGAGACGCTTAACCCTACTAGGGTTGTGGAGGGGCTGGAGCCTATCTCAGCCAATTCTGGCCAGGTACACCACTGCAGGACCACCACACACACACAATCATTTTCAGTCACACTCACACCTTTGGAACAGCCTAATGTGAATGTCTTTGGACTGTGGGAGGAAACTTGAGTACCAAGATAAAGCCCATGCAAACGCAGGGAGAACATGCAAACTCCACACAGAAACTCTTTTGCTGACCACGGGGCACAAACCCAGAACCTTCTTGCTATGAGTGCTAAATCATAATGTTAGCATATTTATTGTGATGTAGCTTAATATTATTTTAGGCTATGACTTTTTTGTATCTAACACACAAACGCTTACTGCTTACCATTTTACTCCACCCCAGACTAAGATAAAGGTCTGACTTAGCCATGCCATTGTAAACAATGAGCCTATGTCCCTGGCGTAAAGTGCCTCCATTAAACAAGTAAACAGCACCCCCCACCATCAGACTTGCAGCAAAGGGGAAAGAGTTGTTGGCAGCATTCACAGAATGATAACTGCTGTCATTATTTTACATGAACAGGTTTTATTCTGTATTTCTTTGAGCTGGTTTTATGTTTTTGTTTCTCATTTGGTAGACATTTTATTCCAAAGTGGCTTTCATAAAACACAGAATACAATCCAACGATTTAAGCAGAGCAGCTGAGGCTTAGGAGCCGTGCTCAATGCCCAGACAGTAAAGCTGTGACAGGTTTGGGCTTCATATAATCTTTCCAGCAATCGTGCAGAACTTTAGTTGCTGAACAAATCCCCCACCATATACTCAAATATCAACATATTTAAGCATTTATTAGCGTTATACCTAATATAAACATAGTTTGGATATAGTTGTACATAATTTCCAAGGTTTCCTATAATCACTACAGAACCAATATTTAATACAACTCTGTTATTGCGAGTGCAGCGTCTCTGCTATTTAGCACTCTCGCCTTGCAGCAAGAAGTTCCTGGGTTTGAGCCCTGTGGTCAGCAGGGGCATTTTCATGTGGTGTTTGCATGTCATCCCACCCACCGCCATGATTGCCTGGGTTTCCTCTGGGTACTCTGGTTTTCTGCCATAGTCCAAATACCTGCCCCTCAGGTGAACTGACTACTCTAAATTGTACCCATAGATGTGAACGTGAGTGTTAAGAATTGTTTGTGTCTGTTATGCCTTCGATAAACAAGTGACCTGTTCAGGGTGTATCTGGCCTTTCATCCAAAGTCAGCAAGGATTATCTTCAGTTTTCCCTGCAGCACTAACAGGATAAGGAGTACAGACAAGGAAAGAATGAATGAATGAATAAATGAATGAATAATACAGAGTAACTAACATTTTGAACACAATATGACCCAATAATGCATTTACATTTTCTCTGTGAATGAAAATGGATCCTGAAGAATCTACCTGGCTAGCTCAATAACCACTGTAGCTCACATTCCCCTTAGAGATGCATCTGGGAAATCTGGCTTCACCTTTTCATTTTACTTCATCTTATGAACTCAGAAGTATATTCAAGATAAACATATAGTTTACCAGTCTGTTGGTGTTCCTAATGTAACTGTAGTGACCATTTCAGTAGATCTGTTTCTTGAATTTAAATTTTATGTGTTGACACAGACAGGCCAAGCCATACAGGCAATTAAACATCACAGTGCTACTATTCACTAGGGAATTGCCTACCTGTTTTATCTTCCATTATCAAGTCATTTTTAATGATTACAAACAATTCCTGGTGAAACCATCCCTGCTCACGGGCTTGGTGTCACTTATTAACCTGTTTTACATCTTGTTTTATTTCTGTGTCTGTATAAAATAACTTTTTTTTTTTTTTACCAATTACTTACATCATCGTGCCTGTGCAGGGGTCATTAACACTCGCATACAGAAGTAAGCAAATGGTTCCAGAAAGACGTTGAGGCCGATTCCTTTGTATTTCCAAGAGATAACTCTGTAATTCATGTTTGTTCAGTATACCTGGGAAGTGAATGGGGCCCTTTAAAGCAGTGGACGTGAATTGGTTGTTGTATAAATAGACTTATGGGCAGTTAACTGGGTTATCAAATGCCGGCCATGTCTCTCACTGTCTGTGGTGAGAGGCATGTAAAAGAACCATTGCTGATTTTTGTAAGTAAAAGGCCTGAAATGGCTTGGCGAGCTGTCCAGGGTGTACTGTGCCCTTGCCCAGAGTCAGCTGAGATGGGCACCAGCCTCCCTGTGACCCCAATTAGGATTAAGAGGATTCAGAAAATGAATGAATGAATGAATAGACTTATTGTGTGCTGCACATGGAAATATATTTATTGTGTAGTTTTGTTCAAACACGTGATAAAAATCAGGACAGGAAAAAAAATCTGATTAGATCCATAGAAATTATTATTATGGAATATTATGGGATCTTTATGATTAGATCCACATGAACAAAGTTTTTTTTTGTTTTTTTGTTTTTTTACCAAGGCACTCGATTCAATGGTGATAGGATTGCATTAGGTTTTCTATTGTTTCACCAGGACTAGATTTTGACATGGATGGACAACACACTCTGTGTATTTTTAATCTATTAATATGCTTAGCTGCTTCTCTGAGCTGGAGAGTTTTTATTACTCACTATTCAGAGCGTCCGCTGCCCTCTCCTGGCTAGCCGTAGACATTATGGGGAGGATTTGGCAAGACAGCAGTGTCATTTGTATACCTTGGTATTTAGAAATGGTTCTGATAATGTGATGACATTGAGACACTACATCATACAGTATGAATAAACAGCATTTAAAAAAACAGCATATTGGTGGTTATTATTTGTGTACTGTAATTATTGATGTCATTCTCTCTCAACCATGCTTAATAAGTCATTAATCAGTACAGACATTTTATTCATCTGTAGAACTGCTCAAGTTCTACTAGGGTTACAGGGAGGTTAGTCCATATCTCAGTCCACTCTGGGCGAAGGCAAGGTACACCCTGAAATCCTTGCCAGTCCATTGTATTGCCAACACACACACAACCATGCACACTCACACTTTAGGGCAATATGAAACAGGCTATTTGCCTAATGTGCATGTATTCAGACTGTGGTGGAAACCAGATTAACTGGAGTAACCCCACACAAGCATGTGGAGAACATGCAAACACCACACAGAAACACTCTCACCGAGGCTGTTAACCTCTATGCCACCCTGCCTCCTGGAGAGGAAATAATTGTTTTTAATATGCAGGATAATCTGTTTTGCATCATGAGCTAGAAAATATGATCAGGTGCCCTCCAGAGTGCCCCTATGTGAGTGTGTGCCTTAAAGCTGCCCTTCGAGTGGAGAATATGTGGCATAGTACAGGGTTCTCCTATTTGTGAGCAAACATGCTGAAGTGCTCTAGTTGGGAAAACAGTTGTCCTATAGTCATTCCTACATGACTCTTAATGCAGGACAATGTACCCTCTACAGCAGAAAAGTATGAATTACAGCCTCTGCCCCCTCACACAGCCTCTACTCACCCTCTTCCTGGACATGTCAACTTTCACAACCCATTACTGAACTGCCAGATGGCGCTAGAGCTATTTACTAGAGAATTTAACTCATTTATAATGCATGCACACCTAACAGTTTCATGCAGGAACAGTCAGTAAGGTTCATGTTTGTTTCCCCATAAATGATGTCCTAGTCTTATTAATTACTCCACAGTTACAACTTTCAAACATTTGCTTGTACCTTGACATGGTTTAGTTTGAAGATCTGGATCACTGTAATAATTCAACAACTATTAACAACCACTGTGCAATAAAACAGGCTAGACAGAATAAACCAGTCTTAGACCCAGTGTCTGTGGAACGCCCCTTTAAAACACAACAGGTTCCCATGGGAAGCCAAAAGGGCCCATTATTATTATTATTATTATTATTATTATTATTATTATTATTATTATTATTATTATGAATGTGCACAATTAGAAAAGTGCTGTAACAGAAGCTCTTCTCTGACTAAGAACATGTAAAGCACACTCTAAAATGAGTTCAAGTTCAGCTGTGCGTTGACTTTGCTGTTGGCAGGAAGAAACATTGGCAGATGAGGGAGGTGGTAAGAAGTCAGCAGTAATGCTGGACAGTAATTTCTTGCTACCTGCTGTAAATATGAAGCATAGCAGATCTCACAAAGTGTGTATAGGAATGAATATCTAAATATGTGTGAACTTGAAATGATGAATGGCAGCGAAATAAAGTGAAATGTATGCAATAGAAAGGATGATTGTTTTGTTTTTCAAGAATAACCTAAAAAGTATCAAGTCAGTAGTGTTGGCCAGCAGAATATAAACTGTTTTTTTAATCAGAAATTTTATAATAGGTACATATTATTAAGTATTAGTTAATTATTAAGCTATGATGATATTAATTATAATAATAGTAGCAGCAGAGAGAGGCACAGTGGCACTGGGTTTGATTCCCAGTCTCGGGTGTTTCTGTGTGGAGTTTGCATGTAGCTGGTTATCTTATAATTGTAAGGCCAGGTAAAAAAAATATCCTGGTTTCTCATCAGAACTTTTTGAAAACGTAAATGCGGCACACTTTTTTTGTTTGTTTGTTTGTTTTTGTTGGGTTTTTTTTTGACTGAAGCTATGCAATACACCCTAGATGACCAGTCTTTTACATGTACACGTTACATTTAACATGCATTAAACTCTGAACAGGGGCAGTGATGGCCCGGTGGTAGGGTGCTGGATTACTGATCCCAAGGTTGGTTGTTCAAGCCCCTCTATCGGCAGGTTGTCACTGCTGACTCCCCAGTGCAGCTAACTGGGTTATCAAATGCCGGCCATGTGTCTCACTGTCTGTGGTGAGAGGCATGTAGAAGAACCATTGCTGGTTTTCGTCAAGAGTAGCTGCATTGCCGTCAGCGTGTTTCTGCCCTGCGATGGCCTGGCGAGCTGTCCAGGGTGTACTCTGCCCTCGCCCAGAATCAGCTAAGATGGGCGCCAGCCTCCACGTGACCCTAATTAGGATTAAGTGGTTCAGAAAATTAATGAATGAATGAATAATTGGTTGAAATAAGTTGACTGGTTTAAGAATAGACGAGAAGAGGATTAGAAGTGTGACGGCGACATGGACAACGTCACACAATCACTGTGTGTTGCTCCAGCATCACTGGCAAGTGACACAATAAATCAGAATGATTATAGTGGGCAATGAAACCTATCAATAAAATTACAATCAGGTTACCTTTCTTCTTGGATGGAGAATCGGTCTTCGGGCAAGCATCCATCGTAGCTCCACCTTGAGGGTTGGGGGCAGTACTGTGGGACTCTAAGGGCGTAGAGGTGGTTACACTGTCAGAAGATATCAGTGGGGTGATGGGGGTAGCTGGAGTACGAGGCTCAGGCTTTACAATAGTACATATGGGTGCAGGTTCAAGAGCATCTTTCACATCAGCTTCAGGCGCCATGGCCTCAGAGCTCAGGATCACCCTGAAGTGAGTGTTCTCTGATGGGGTTATGGTCACAGTCTTGGGGAACTCTGTTCTGTCTTTTTTGGCCATCTAGTGGAAACATTTTTGAAGAAGAACATGACCAATAAGTGGCAAATATAAAGTATAAATGTGACAGCAAAGCTGGTATTAAGTCGGAATTGACTAATTTTGAGTTACTGGTACCATTTTGTAGCTGATATCCTATGCTATAAAAATGATACCAGATTTTCCAACATATTTAGTTTTGGAGTAACTAACCAAAATCTGCCAGGAATTTTTAGCCTTTAAAGTATGCAGCTCTGGAGAAAATCACTTTTAGAGTTGAACAAAGTATTTAATAACTTCCGAACTAATACCTTCTTTGCTGTGATGGGTCACAAATCTACACACTTAAAATTAAGCTGACTATTCCCACCACAATAATTATTTATTTATTTATAAACTATACTCATTTTTATTAGTAAGCAATGAAATTCTAGACAAAGTGATAGGTACTGGGAGTTTAATAGTCTTAGTAAATTAAATCGCAAGAGAATGTAGGTCACATGCAGTGAAACAACAATCCTAAGGGACACAGGCCAAGCCAAAGTCCTGATCTTAAACCAATAGAAATGTTGTGTGAGCAGTTCATGTGATGAAACCCATCAACATCCCACAGTTGAAGCTCTTCTGTACAGAGAAAATGGAATAAAATCCCACCAAGTCGATGTGGAGGACTGATCAGCAGTTAGAAAAAAACAAAAAAATCTGAAGGGTTCATAAACTTTCAAACACCACTGTAGACAGTACACTTTCATGTGAAGAACCTTTCACATATCAGAATAGGTTACTGTGCAAATGACAAACTGCATTGCATATTGGATAGCTTGTAACACATTTACTTAGAGGAAGGCAGTGAAGTTGTGTAACAAGGTTGAAACAGAACTCGGACTAAACTCCCATATTATCCGATCTAAAAAAATTCCATGAAGTTAAGTCAGGTCTTCATTAAATCAGAGACTGGATGAGGGACTGGATGTTTTTTTTAAATCTATTTATTATTATTCTTAGATCTGAACATGTCCACCATACTAGTCCCTGTAAATTAACTGTTACTATAAAATCAGTCAATGGGACTGTGCGATATGACAATACATATTGAATAATGATCTAGCGTTTCATATTATACTCTATCATTTACATAATATTTGGCATTTGACAGACGCCCTCATCCAGAGCGACTTACATTAGCTCTCATTTAAACAACTGAGCAGTCGAAGGTTAAGGGCCTTATGCAAGGGCCCCAACAGTAGTAATTTGATGGTACTGGGCTTGAACCCCTGACCTTCTGTTCAGTAAGCCAGAGACTTAACCACTGAACCACCACTGCTCTCTATCATTTTTTTGATCAGTTTTGCAAAACACACTCTTTACGAAATTTTTTTTTTTACCATTTATACAGTTTATGTAGAATTCATGTGCTGTTTGTCTGAATGACAGACTGCGAACTATAATGACTTGTCCAGGGTCTACACCGCCTCTCACTATAACTATTTTTTTTTAATGCTAAATGGCTAATGCTAACCTTACGCAAATTAGCATGAATACCAGGGTACACATGCATAGAGACTTATTCAACTTTTTTTCATAACTATAAAATCCTCCATTCTTATTATGCTCTGGCCCCATCCCAATACGGCGTGGTGATGTAGCTTACAGCAGGCTATGGTCGCTGAACTGCTGGATGTCC
>JAQMYF010000024.1:30109336-30127483 GCA_030014195.1 Neosilurus mollespiculum | reverse complement strand
CGTGTTTCTGCCCTGCGATGGCCTGGCGAGCTGTCCAGGGTGTACTCTGCCCTCGCCCAGAATTGGCTGAGATGGGCGCCCGCCTCCCCTCACCCTAATTAGGATTAAGCGGTTCAGAAAATGAATGAATGAATGAATAAACTCTGAACAACTGTCTATAGAACAGTAGCTTTGCAGTTCCAAAAATCTTTAGAAAATATAACGATTTCAAACAGAACTAAGTGAGTCATTTTACGTTGTCTGGGGCGTTTTCCGAGGTTTTGATTGTAGTTTTTCAAGGAAAAAAATAATTGACGCAGCACCAATTTCCGGGTGCAGGGACTGAAACTGGGATTTTTTTAATTCAGGCTAATGGTAATTGTAATTGTAAATCATTTCTGCAAAAGAGTTTATCAGCAGCAGTGAAAAGTCATCTTCACACTTTCTGAACAGTCCATGTGGAGGATCATCAGCAGGAGGGAGGGGCTGCCACGATGAGAATTCCAAGGTGCGTTTCTTTGTTGACTTTGCATGTTCTTAAACTCACCAGGCTTCCGTCGAGTGCAGCTCAAGAAGCAACCCTAGAATGTTAAGTGATGTATTTCTGAGCCGCATGGCTTTCCACAGCCGCTCAGCGCGTCCTGTGTTAAACGCGGGGCGGTGCGGAGATGCGATCCATGAGCACAAACACAAAGTCCAAGTGTCTCGATCGTGTTCGCACCGAGGTGCCTAAGTGCTGTTGAGTCCCTGCAGGTAAGATGTTGGTTTATTTATTTCTGTATTGTTGCAGATCTGTTTTTTGGTGTCAGGACGCAGATTCTGTGCAAATCCGAACTATTAGTGCATAAAGTCCAGAAGAGCATAAATACACTTTACTTACTTAAGAAGTATTAGGGAGTTTGTTTCTATGTTGCTTGTAATAAACCAGTGCTTTATATGCCAGTGTTTCCCTGCAGTGATTGCTGATTTGGAGATGAATAAGTGTGAGAGTGTAAGTTTAACACATGTTGTCTGGATCATTTCTTTCTTCTCAGTGTGTGAAGTTGTGTAAGATCTGCAACAGCTTCTCTGCCTCTTTCATTCAACCCCATGATTAATCCTGCCTTCTTGAACAGAGGATTAGATCATTAATATGCTTCCAAAACTTAATACATTCTGATCAAAGAGGGATAATCAGTAACTTGGGATTGAAGCTCTTGGACACTAAACAGTGTAGATTAATATGAATTGACACAATACATGATCTCTACTATGTAATTTATTTGCATTTTCTACTGACATGTATTTCTTGGTGATGCGCACTGTGTATAAACATCAAAACTTTTTGCAAATTAAAGCTTTGGTAAGCAATCAACAAAAACAATGATATTTCATGTAAACCATCTTTATAATCTGATCCCACCTAGTAAAATAAATCCCACGAGACACAGAAAGTCCCTGGGACTCTCTATGGTTCTATTATCACGAGCTCGATGTTAGAATATCAACTGACCGTCTTACTGTTAATTATATCACACGTGTGTTGGTTGCCCATTAAGTATAAATAATATTAAGTAAACATCAAAAAGAGTTTTGTAAAAACAGAAAAAAAAGAACAATCAATAAATAAATAAAAAAATTAAAAAATATGTATTTAAAACTGCAATGGCCTGGCGAGCTGTCCAGGGTGTACTATGCCCTCGTCCAGAGTCGGCTGAGATGGGCGCCAGGCGAGCTGTCCAGGGTGTACTGTGCCCTCTTTATTTTATGTATTTATTTAAATAAATAAGTAAATAAAATATGTATTTAAAACTGCAATGGCCTGGCGAGCTGTCCAGGGTGTACTGTGCCCTCGCTCACAGTCGGCTGAGATGGGCGCCAGCCTCCCCGCATCCCTCATTAGGATTAAGCGGGTTCAGAAAATGAATGAATGAATGAATGTATTTAAAAAAAGGCCCTGGTATCACATGTGTAGGTGATTTCAGTAAATAACATCCTACCGGTTTTGTTGAGTCATAGCCTTAATGTTCAAAATTAGCTCTGGGTGCTAAAAAGCCTTAAGGCTGATACAGATAATGCTGCATCATGGGACAACTGAATGTGATTTTGGATAGAAGCTTGCGTTTTGAAGAAGCATGGGACTGAGGTGAGGATGAGTTTCATCATCATATTTGAAAAATTAATAAATATCATAAGTGTGATAATAATAATAATAAGAATAATAATAATAATAATAATTTAATTGTAGAAAGATGGCACGCTGACGCAGTGGTTAGCACATCCGCCTCACAACAGGAAGCCCTGGATTTGATTCCTGCTATCGGGCTTTTCTGTGTGGAGTTTGCATGTTCTCCCTGTGCTTGTGTGGGTTTCCTCTGGGTACTCCAGTTTCCTCCCACAGTCCAAAAACATACACAGTAGGATAATTGGCTGTTCCAAATCACTCCTAGGTGTGAGTGTGAGTGTGCATGATTGGGGTCTGCGTGTTGCCTTGTGATGGCCTGGTGAGCTATCCAGGGTGTAGCCCGCCCTCGCCCAGAGTCGGCTGAGATGGACGCCAGCCTCCCTGCGACCCTAATTAGGATTAAGCGGCTTAGAAAATGAATGAATGAATAATTGTAGGAAATATAGGATGATGATGATGATGATGATGATGATTATTATTATTATGAACAAAAAATATAGAGGATCATTTCTGCTTTGTGAGCTATATGCCTCATCAGCTAAATAAACCCAAAGAAACCAGTAAACTGATAGCAACAGCCAATGTCAACTTTTTTTTTTTTTTGGTAAAAAGTTCATTATCAATAATTATGAAATTAAAAATATACATCCTCACCATCAAATGTTTTCATTTAAAATATTGTTGCTTTTGAAGCTTTTTTTTTTTTTTTTTTTTCGAGTTTGGTTTTCAAGTGGAAAATGTACTTCACTTTCCGCTGGCTCTTCAACTCATGCCGCCATTTAGTTTTTCTGTTTTCATGAAATATGAGCTAATATCCCAGTAGCAGAGGAGTTCACATTGCAGTTTCTCATATCTAGTGGGTGTGGATAAAATATTAACAGTTGTGCTACTGCATTTCATCAGGCCATCTGTGATTAATCAGTGCCTGTTGTTTATAGTACAAGGAACTTAATTACCGAGCAACTCAAACTAACTTTGTGAGTGCTGATTAATAACACAAGCAAAACATTTTTTTCACTGTTAAAGTGTGAAGCTATGAGTGGATTTGCAATTCTGATATTTTTTTTCCCATTAAGTTTTTACGTCAGATAATAAAAATCATAAAGCAATATGTAATGTCATTGCGCAGACATTTGAGGCTCATCAAATCAAACTTTATCTAACTTATTAAAAAGAATCGGCGGTTGAGATGCTTTAGTTACCGTAGCATGTTACAGTTCTTTTGTTTGTGTTAGTTAAACCCCTGTCACATAGGTCACAAAATGAATATGCATCAGGTCCACAGGAGTAAAGCGGGAAATTCCTAGGACAGTTGTAGGCATGTTGTACGAGACTCGCCTGCTATGCAGTGTAAATTTTACAATTTTACAATACAATTTAACTTACTTACAGACCTCACTTATGACATAACTATACAACTTTCAAATCCACCTCATGCAAACCTGTTAGTTTAGACCCAGCTATGTTCATTCATTCATTCATTCTTTCATTCATTCAGTCATTCTATCTCGCATCCCATGATGCCTTTAGCCATTTTTGTGGTTGCTTGCAATGTATGTTTTTACCTGAGAGGGTTGCAAGCCCTCCGCAGAACCTGTTCTCTTTGATAAACATCCAGTCACACTCTCATTCACACCTAGAGGCAATTTAGAATAGGTAATCAGCCTAATGTGCATGTCTTTGGACTGTGGGAGGAAACCCGAGTACCCGGAGGAAACCCACACACGCACAGGGAGAAAATGACCCACCAATATGGTCAGTTTAACTTTCATCTTTACTTGTTGCTGTATCACACGGGATCAAAGTGTCTTGGCTTACTATGAATATTTTTTAATTGTACATTAAAAATAACTGGTTTTTTTAAAGGACATCTTAACTATTATAATGTTGAGCTACATATAGCAGAGATTCAAAGTGGTGATGGGGCAAAAAGGTCGTCGCTAAAGATCACGCGCTTGGCTGAAAGGATAAAGCGGGTTTTATTCGTCTTGCTCTGTGCTTTGTGCTGGGGAAGACGGTGCCTCTGGCCTGACATGTCACCCAGAACGTCAAGCCAAATTCAAAAGCACACTGCACTCATTTAACAACTGGAGGTGAAGGAAAGCCTCTTAACAATCACAAATTATTACAAATCCATTTGATGGTATGATATTACATTTTTGTTATCATCTGAAATGAGGATGATATGACCCATATTCTAGCTTAGAGTATCGGCCAATACCTGTTACAGATCTGATTCCGACATTCTCACAATAACTAAATTCACTCCCTGCGTACTTCTGTTACGAATCATGTAATGCCTCAGAGGTAAAATGGCTTGAGGACAATTCCCGGATTCAAGAAAATAATTGTTGTCGGCCTGGATTTTAAAATGACCCAGAAATTAGACATTTAATTTTACATTTTGAAATGCATGTGTGAAATAATAAAACATCAGTAGATCAGATCAGAAGTGTCGAATTGGGGTGAGGAGACCCCTAGGACATGTTTGAGTTTCAAAACAAAGGTGTGTATTCTTACAGTAAATAAAAAGTCACAGTGTTTGCTGTCATGCGCTTGGGACTGAGTGGGCAGAATAAAGACAAACGAAGCAGTATAAAGATAATATAATTACTGATTTATTCCATCATATTCACCAACTGCATTTTTTCAAGGTCAAGCTCACAAGGGATAATTGCCTAACTTGTTTACAATTCGAGACATAGAGTCAATAAAAACTGTTAGAAAATATGATCCAGCCCCAAACCAGTCAGAAGTCTCAAGGCCGTATTTTCAGACACAGCAGGTTAGTTCATATTAACCCTCGGTTTAACTGGGGCGCAATGTCAGCGACCTCCAAGATTTTATAGAATCATGATGATTGTAGGTTGTCATAGGATCGAATCAGGGAACTTGGTGGATTCATGATGATCGCTCTGATCGTGGCAAAATGTTTGACTGTCAAAGTTTTCCTCAATTATTACGAAGTATTACGATTTGACACCAATGATGGAATATGAGAATCATAGTTGAGCACAGTAGAGCTTAACAGACCTTGATGGGTAATCCTAGAGGACCTTGATGAACTTGGAAACACGATTCTGTCAAGTTTTATCTCTTGGATGCACCCTGATATCTTTTAATACCCCAGTCGTGCTTCAAGCGTGGTCGTAAATCATGAATTTCCACGCTTTTTTGAATCGTGGCGATTGTGCACATCATGCGTCAGTGTAAACCTAGGGTAACATTTTTCAGATTTCAGCATAAAATGCTAAAAAAATTCTACAAGATTTTACAATTACTCACAAGGGTTTTGATGAATCCTACCATATATGAATCAAAACCTGCCTTTTAATGAGGGAATGTATGACCATTTTAGAAATATTCCAAAAATGTTATAAACACATCTGTCAATATTGCATTATACTCAGGGATTCCCCTGCCATGTCCAGTATCGATAATTAGCTTGGAATTTCCGCTATCTTTTCATTTGATGTTAAAATACATATAAACGCCTCAGCAAACCAAATCTAAAAAAGTAAAAATGCAAACCTTTTCAGTGTAAAGAAACTTTTCCCTTCTCTTGCAATGCCAAAAAAATGGGTTCTGATTTGCTTGTTCATTCCTTTTCAGAAAACCGTCGATAAACTGCTACTTCTAAAAAATATGGCCCTGCAACTTACCACTGGTTTGGTGCTACAGGGTTACATATGGCAGGTAGGTGCACACCATAACTAGAGGGCCACTTATAGAGTGGAAGGTACCTCAACGTGTAGCAAATAGCTTTAATGAATCATGTGCTCATCTATGTGGAGTGAACGTGACCAAATTAGCAAAAAAAATAAACAAATAAATCTCTTGTTTGAAGATTTTACGAGGTGGCTGGGGTTTGACCTTTCAAAGTTATTTAAGGTCAAAGGTGTCTCATTTAAAAGTTCATATATGGTTTTGTATTAGTGTTTCATATTAACAGCATGGCTATGGCATTATAAACCCCTAAGCTTTGTGACCTTGCTCTAACCTTCACCTTTGACCTTGACATTCCAAAATCAAATCATCTCTGGGAGTCAGGTAGAGTAGTGTCCCCACCATGTTTGGTGAAGAATCTGTAGTGGACAAACTGACAAACACTCAAATGCCGGTGATTGCAGTACCGCTACCGAAACTCTTTTTTGGGTGGAAGTAATAATGGTGGGATTGGGATTAAAAAAAGTACTGTAAACGTCTCTCATCCATATTTTTCTTCTTTAGTTTGGCATGAAAAGATGCTAAGCAGCAAAATTTGGCATGTTGTGTGTCCATAAGAGAAGTCTTACTTCATATTTTTTAAGAGGGTTTATATTATGGCATAGTGATGCAGATAATAAGCCGCAATTAAAATAGGCTGACAAAATTTAAACACACTTTGTAAATTTATTTTGTAAAGTATCTGCTACTCGCTAACAAGTGTAGCACAATTCCCTCAATCCCGGTATTTCCTTTTTTTGCTTTCATTCTTCATAGTCTTCTCATATTTAAGGATGGCACAGCGAGTTATAAAGGCTCGGTGACTCTCCAGCCAAACAGAGTAAAAGGAATGGTCATTGTTTTAATGTAACACGGTAAGATGAACACAGCCTGTCACTGCTCATCAAGCAAAACCCCTTCAACTTGGGTTTTATAACATGGTGCCTTATAATCAAGAAAATATTTTCCTTTGGCTGTGTACCACTTAGGTATGGGTGTGTGTGTGTGTGTGTGTGTGTGTGTGTGTATTGTGGGGCAGGGGGGTTTGTGGCTTGACTGACAACCTTTTAACCCACTCTTGTTTCGCCTAGGGGCAAAAAAAAAAGGTTTCAGTGGCTCGGTACAGTGTGTGTAAAGATTTCTGAGGCTCAGGTTGGAATACAGTTTCTGGAACACTCAGAGGTTTTAGTTAGTTGAGCCTGTGGTCCCAGCTTAACTTTTAAACCATTAACAGTTGACGGGGTTCAGGAAGCTTATTTTGAGCTGATGTGAAGTTTCACTTGTGGTGTTGTTCATCCATGTGTTATGGTTTCAGGTTTTATACCTGAACCTACAAATTTTTTAAACCTGAACCTAACTATTATTAACTTGAGGTAGTATCACAATATTATACAGTAGTAATTGAACAGCAGTGAAAATTTGGCTTTAAATGGTGCAAACCTGTAGGAACTTAACATGAGACTGGGATCTAGGACCTTTTTCTAGGACAACAACAGGCTGTTGACATTTCCGTAGGCTTATCACACACACACACACACGCACGCGCACACACACACACACACACACACACACACACACACACACACACACACAGCAGCATACCTGCTCAGGAATGACATTTCTTCTGCCCATTTTGAGGAGCACTACTTTTGACCCAGCTGCCAGAATGCATTGTGCTGGGTAAGATGGGCGCAGCAACGACCCACAGACGAACCCACTCTGGGTCTCACCCTGCTTTTATCGCTGTAGTCTTAGGAAAGACCACAGAGCAGCATGCTGTTTGGTGTGTATATTACAGCCATTGTTATGACATTTAGACAGTCAGGAGGCCTATCTTGCAGTGAATTTTTAACCTCAGTGATATGATTTATTTATTTTTTTATGTGACCTGCACTACATTCATAGATTGGTGTACAGGTGTGATACGTTTTAAAGCTATATCCAACCAAGCTTTAAAGAAACCCTCATTTCGGTTCATTTCTAGCATGTATTATTTAGACCGGAAAAAATTTGCATTTGTTGGATTATGTGAATGCAGTGATTCATCCAAACACAAAGCAAGTCTCTTCTGGAGTGTTGTAGATCATTCAGGATGATCACACTCACACACAATGACACATTTAGGGATTGCTTAGAAAGTTTAGTGCGCTCATTGTATTTTGCAGTCATTTGCAGTGTATCAGCATCAAAGGTCAGTGTGTGATTTCATAAATAATATATTCTGCTAGCCTACATGTGATGCAATTTTATGTTGCATTTTGAATGAAAGCTTAATTTCAACATAACTAAGGCTGTACAATGTATCATTTGCTGATCCTTTTGGAAAATTGCATAATAGATGAAGTGTGGCAAGTAGTGGTGGTGTGGATCTTTTTTTGTCAAGATTTCATCATGATGTGTAATAAGCATGTACAAAGCATGTCTCCTTCAGTATTTCACTACTAGTACTTCACTTATTGACACAGAGGACTAACAGGCATAAAGGTTCATGAAACCATGTTTTATTTTGTTTTTTGTTTGTTTTTTACTGGCCACCCGTTCTTCAGTAGGACTAAAGATAGAAAGACTACACCTCTTTCATTACAGTAACTAAAGGCACAGAAGCTATACCTTCGTTAGTACTCCCTAACTGAAGATGGTTGCACTTCCTTCACTGGAACTGACGGTACAGGATATGTGCCTCCTTCAAGTGGTGTAACAAAAAACGATGCATCTTTTACTAGTACAGAGGGTAACCCATTCATTAGGAACGGACTAGAATAGATATTCTGCCTTTTATTGGGTCCTGGCAGGCTTCATTGGGACTGACAGGCTCAGAAGCCATGCCTTCTTTACTATGACTGACACACACAGAGGCCACACCATTTTCATTGAGATTGTCAATCAGAGAGGCCATGCCTTCTTCACTTGGACTCAAACATAAGGCCTTGTTGCTATGAAGCAGATGTGCTAACCACTACACCACTGTGCAACCCTTGTAAATTCCCTCTAGCCTGAAATTCCTTAATCATAAGTAAATTGCTAAAAATTCATCTTTTTCATATAGAAAATACCTTAAATGTCAGTTCACTCACTCATTTGACAAACTGCTTACTCCTGTCAGGGTCGCTGAGGCTGGTGCCTGTGACAGCTGGCACTGGGTGGGTCATTTCAGGGCGACACACACACACACACACACACACACACACACACACACACACACACAGTCA
This sequence comes from Neosilurus mollespiculum, assembly GCA_030014195.1. Classification (NCBI taxonomy): domain Eukaryota; kingdom Metazoa; phylum Chordata; class Actinopteri; order Siluriformes; family Plotosidae; genus Neosilurus; species Neosilurus mollespiculum. Next base: position 30,118,426 of record JAQMYF010000024.1, on the reverse strand, counting down.
CACTCACACCTAGGGACAATTTGGAACAGCCAATTAGCCTAATGTGCATGTCTTTGTATTGTGGTAGGAAACCGGAGCACCTGGGGGAAACCCATGCAAGCATTGGGAGAACATGTAAACTCCACACAGAAACACACAAGCCCAGGACTTGAACCCAGGACCTTCTTGCTGTGAGGCAGACTCGTTAACCATTATCCCTCTGTGCCGCCCACTGTCAGTTCAATCTTGATGAATTGTATGCTAGCTTTATGCAAAGGTAGCTAATAATGTGTGTTTCTTCTTTAAAGGAGAAAGTAGGTATGCATTCCTTCACTTGACAGTGAAGTACATGGCATGGCGCCCACTAGCAACATCATGAGGCCTCAGCTACCAGTCCGTAACTGTAACCCAACCCTCCTGTCATTTGAGCTGGGTTTTATATGGTTGACTGGGTGTTCAGGTAAAGAAGCTGATAGAAGGTTTTTACTCACTAGCACTGTATTGCAGTTCAGTTTAAAGGAGTTTGAATACATACTTTACATAAAAATTGTTACATCCATGAACCAAACCTGTAGAATAAATGACTGCTAGTTAAATTATAAGACAGTGCATCTTTGTGTCAGTATAAGGCAACGAAGCATCGGATCCATAATTACAGTATACAATATACACTTTTTAGTTCTTTTTTTTTTCCTATGGCTGCTGCATGAATTTACTTTTGTCTTATCAGTAATGAGCCTGTCAACATCATTAAAAAGAAAACACTGTACATGAACCCAAATGCATTCATAATCACTTCCCTGTCAAATTCCCCTCATGACTTGTGTTGCCTGGTGTGCAGGAGTGTACGGCCTCAGGCACAAAACAACTTGTGGTTGAAATGTTGAAACCTCATTCAGACATCCCGCCCTGCAAAACGTATTTCAGGGAGGTACCTTACCGTGTCTCCAACAAATAAATACGAGGCAGTGGTACACCTTCATATAACCTAAAGTCAAATTTCAAATATGATTTTTGGGCATCATTCATTCATTCATTTTCTGAACCGCCTAATCATAATTATGGTCGCGGGGAGGCTGGTGCCCTTCTCAGCTGACGGGTGCTCAGTGCGAGAGCAGAGTACACCCTGGACAGCTCGCCAGGCTGTGGGCGTCAGGTAGAATTTATCAATATGCAGGAGACTCCCAAAACTTCCAGAAAAATTTGTTCGTTGTCAGTTTGTGTATGGAACACACACTTAAACGCATCCATCAATTAATTTACCAAACTGTATCCTATTAGGGTTGCGGGAATGCTGGTACCCATCTTAAATCTGGTCATAGATGGGGCACACCCTGAACAGCTCACCAGTTCATTGCAGGGCCAAAACACACACGGCCATTCACAATTACCCTCACACCTAGGGCCAGTTTGGAACAGCCGCTTAGCCTAATGTGCATGTCTTTGGACTATGGGAGGAAACTGGAGTACCCAGAGAAAACTTACACAAGCACAGGAAGAACATGCAAAGTAGAAAAGACATCGACGGGGCATGGACACAAGACAGCTTAAATTTCTCTGTAGCTTAAAGCTTAAATTTTTCTGTATTCTACCCAGTGTTGGCCTGGCCAGCTGTCCAGGGCGTACTCTTCCATTGCCCAAAGTCAGCTGAGAAGGGCGCCAGCCTCCCCGCGACCCTAATTAGGATTAAGTGGTTCAGAAAATGGATGAATGGATGAAAGAATATTGTGTGTTCCTAACAAACTACAGCAGTGCTATCCAGTTACTCTCTCAAAGACTTGATATGAAGTCACATGCTTAGTCAAAGTAACTAGCTTTGTGTGTGTTAAAATGTGTGTCAGTGCTGCTGCATGCAAACAAAAACTGTTTTTGATGTCATGCACAGTGCTTAAAAAATCTGATTAATAAATGAAGACTGGGACATATCTTAAAGCCTTCAACTGATCAATTTTTATGGTGCTTTTTAACTACCCCCCCCCACACAAGCCATTACAGTGACATCTATTAGATCCTTCAGCTTTCTAAAAATCTAATAAATTTTCCTTCAATCCGATGATGTATTAGATCAGACTTTGTAACAGAAACTGTAATCAAGATTCCTCGAAGAGAAAACGATGAGCCCTGGTTGATGCAGAAGGGGTAAAACAGGATTAGAATGTAGGACAGGAGAATGATACGCCATAAAGATTTTCTTTGGGCAGTGTAAACACACACACTTTGCAGGATGATGTGGTATTGAGTGAAACATTTTAAGCTGCTCGGAAGGCACTTGTCATTTGATGATACCCATGTTAAGCTGTGATGACATGCAGGCGGTAATCGGCTGACACCCCACTCGGTGCTCTTTCTGTTCCTGCTCAGGTTCAGACCTGCAGTCAGGTCTCTTTGAAATGTGTATTAATGTGTACTTTAAATAACTGTGATATGCTGTGTATATGTTATAATTCACAAGTGTTTTTTTTTTCAGACAAACGATCTTATTTTTTAATGTTAAAGTCTGAAATTGTTTGCGTAATTAATGGAGGTTACTGCTTATATGACAAAATATCATATCAAGGTACATAAAGATATTTGTAAGACACTGCCAAAAAAAACCCACTATCACTGCATAGAAAATCTAGAGGGGTGCTCATTATTATGCAAATCTATGCAAATAAGCTTATTATTTTCTCTGTATATCTTAATATACAGTTTGACGGATAATGATCCATGGATACTTTAGCTAAAATCTGTAAGAATCCTGCACAAACAATTACAATAAAATCTTAATTTCTGACCTTCATCAGTCCAGCATCATTATTTTGATACTGTTCATGCCTGGTGTGAATTAGAACTAATTTCGATTACGATATGATTTTATTAATATTATTTTACCCCGTGTAAAAGATTTTTCTGGACTTCTATATATATATTTTTAACATGGTTCCATGCATGGATAAATGTTACATTTTAATAATTTGTTGCTTAAACCATACACTAATCTAGAAAGAAATTTTGTCAAAATCCATGAATAATTTCTTGAGTTATACTGCACACAAACAAAGAGATAAACTTTCAAACTGTCATTGTAAAAAATAATAAGAATACTTTAGTGTCAACGGGTGACAGTGAAAAGAGGCGAGAACAATTCTGCAAAATGTTAATCAGCTTGTAAGCCTTACTTTAAAAACAGTATACATTTCTAAAATTTCAATAGAATAAAGTCATATACTTGACATCCACCATCCACAACAAGCCTTAATAAACATAAGACATCTATGAGTTAAATAAACATTGTAAAATAGTGAGGCATAGTATTGAGAGATTTATAATACTATAAAGTACACACGTTTCTCTGTTTACTGTGTGTCCTGTGTTCACCTTTGGCATGATGGCTGCAGCGAGTAGTCCAAGGCCGTGTAATCAGCATTGGCAGCATCATTTCACTACACCTGAGTGGAGCTGACGTTTTGGATGACAGACTCAGTGAAGGACCTTCACACAGGATTAAACACTAGAGCAGATCAGGTTTCCCACGTTGTGAAGGGTTTAGTCATTTGAAAGCTCATTAATGATTACTCGTACCCTGTACAGTAGTGATTATACAGGCTTTGTTTTGAAGGAGCTGTTTGAGTTTCAGCCAAAGCAGAATGTTCTCACATTTGGTGGGATTAAAAGCTTCAGTGTTAGCTTTGGGAAGTACAGTATAGCATTAAAGTGTTGTGCAATAGCTGAGAAATATATGAGTAAATAGACTCTGAAAGAGAGCAACACTAGCATATTACTATATACTAAATAAAGTAATTGAGTGGAGAGGTGCAATGTTTACCTTACTTATCATATAAGAAATTATTTAATAGTTTAAATTATCATGATAATTATTAAATAGTCAACGTGTGCTTATCTGTTGGGATTCTTAGCTTAGCTTTAATGAGTGAAATAGTTTTTTATTATTATTTTTGCAAGTTTTTTATTGCAAGAAAACATTAATTTAAGAAAGTCTAAGTTGAATGAGCTAAGGTAACAAAACTGTGATGCTAATTAAACAAGCTGATGTAAAGAAGTGTATGATGATTTCTAAAGCCCCCATTACACATTAATGATTTAACCAGCATATGCCGATGTAAATTTGGAAAATACACTGGCATACGTCGAATAAGTTATGGGTAATTCTTGTGTTAATAGCACGTTGGTATAAGTCATAGTACGTCGGCGAAAAATTTTGTGCATGCACACAATTTTTTACGTATGCTAGAGTATGGCTCATACGTTTTGCATACGCTGGCCATAAGTTGTAGGTAAGTTGCAATAAGTTGTAGGTAAGTTATTTGTAAGTTACTCATAAGTTAAATATAATGTTTAGCATACTTTGAACCTGTGTATAACTTATACCAATGAATACCTTGCGTGTTGGCAGGGTTTGCAACTTATCATTAACAATGGTGATTAATGGGGTCTTGAGGAGTACTTTGGACTGCATTTTATATACCAATCCCCCTAAATGCTGCCACTTTTATGCCCATAATACGCTAGATGTAAGTTAGAAAGACATTCAGTAAAAGTTCTGTGGTTGTCCGGAATGCGTCAGATACACATACATACGTTGGAGATAAGTTCGATGTAAGTTAGCTATAAGCTTTTTATAGGTTCTGGATAAGTTACTAATAAGTTATATATACTTTCAAAACTGGAATAACATAAAATAACTGAACATGTTAACATAAAGATAATATGATGCTACCTGAGATAAGCTGAGCTGAGATTAGAAAGGCTAAGGTGCTGATTGAGGAAACTGAGGCTATTGAGATGCTAACTGAACGGGTTGAGAGAGTACCGGCTGTGATGCTATTTAAATGATATATAGCTAACTGAATGTTGAGATTACTAAGCTCATTTACTGCGTGTGTGCTGGCCTGCTAGGTTAATGAAGGCTATAAAAATATGTTGGATCTTGTTATGCCTTAAACTGTGTTTTTTTTCTTTAGTGTCTGGCATACCTAATACTAATCACTTAGAATTGTTCATTATTTCTTCTCCATACAGCTGGTCAGACATATAATTTTACTCCTGACTGAAATAGGTCTTTAAAAATGTTTGCAAAAACAGAAATGACTCAAAAATAACCATGCTTATGCTGCAATTTTAGAATAATTAACGATTGCCTGGCGAGCTGTCCAGGGTGTACTTTGCCCTCGCCCAGAGACGGCTGAAATGGGCGCCAGCCTCCCCGCGACCCTAATTAGGATTAAGCGGTTTAGAAAATGAATGAATGAATGAATATTGTAAAGCAAACTAAAACGAGATTTTTATAGATTATATTTACATATTGAACCACGACAGAGACTGGTCAGGCGAGCCCTGTACTTTTATTGCCATGGAGTGTTTTAGCATAGTTAGATTTTAGAAGCATACATATCACATGGACACATAAAATAGAAACGGCTCCGTAACAGTTTGTTCGCACACTAATTCAAAAATTTTGTGTAAACGGCAAGAATACAATCAGGAATTTATATCTGAAATTTAGATCTTTTAAATAAGACAGGGACTGTTCAGGTGGTGTGTGCGCTTTGAGGCGAGCTAACAAAGTGGAGCGCTATATGTGCTGCAAGACTACACTTACTCAGAGTTTAGCAAACATACCAGTCGAGCGTAGAAGAATACTTGCTCTGTAAAGGTGTGTTTGCACATTAATTCGTTTTTTTGTATGTACTACAAGGAAAAACAAGAAAAACAATCTAAAACAAGATTTTAGAAGGTTTATTTTTCCATTTTAAAGTGTGATAATGCTGGTGATGCCTACTGAAGTGCCTGTGACAAACTGTGAGGGTTTCTCATTGGGATTCAATCATTATCCACTTGGAATAATGATTTCTAATTCCAAAATAGCAGGCGAATCAGATCATGCCATTCCCATGTAGTATTTACTAATTAAACATATTCTCTTCATCACAGTCTGGCCGATACAGTTAGATTGGAGATTTTAATGGTAGGTGACTTTGACTTTTTTTAATACTAAAATAATAAACACAATCCAAGTAAAATTCCATTCTACCAATGCAATACTATTTTATTTTTCTACTGTATATTGTGATTGTGTTCCAGGGTCCTGGGTTCCAGGGTCCTGGCTCCTTAGACATCCTGAGCTGTGTAAAGAATAAACCGCACAAAGGCCTGTAACTGTATCTTTGGTTGGTCTGCGGTGTGCCAGGGCTCGGAATAAAGAGGCCGTCTCTCAAACTGTTGGCACACTGGTCATGGAAGGCTGAAGTGATTATTGGAGCAGAGTGTGTTAGCAAGAAAGTGACATAAATATTCACTTTAGGAATCCTGTTGTGTAAACTGCTATCTTTGGTCATGAGTCTCAAAGATCAGCTTCACCTGCTGATCTGATCAGCTTATTACTAATGCACCGTTAATGTTGTTGTATTAATAACTGTCACCTAGTTGCCCTGTGCAATATTAACACTGCTGTAAGCACCACAAAGCAAATGAGCACAGCATGCCAACCACTGAACAGAATGAAGTCCAGCATGCTGGGTGACCCTGAGATGCATTTTAATTTCCCAGGCAAACACCCCAGCAGAAATAAATCCTGACTTCTAAAAGCACTGTAGTTATTGAAGTCAGCGATGAGAAATTCTGTTTTTTATGGTGTGCTAATAGCTTTTTTCCCCACAAATGTGTTTTCCAGCTCAAGAGCAGAAATGTGAGCTTTTCAAGTTATGTACTGAGAAGAACATCTGAAAAAGCATGATCTTATCAGTTGGGAGGTACAAAGTAAAAAGTCTGTCATGGGTGTATGAAATGAACAGGAATCGTGGTGATTTTGCTGTTAGTGTCAACTCAGTCTATTTTCTTTGTAACCCACTACCACCCCATCCTGCAGCTTTTTTGCAAGACAGTTCAGACCTTTTTGGTAGTATGTGTATAAGGGTACAGTTTTGTGTTTTTTTTAAAGATATTCCTAAGAGCAGGTGAGGGGGGAAAGAAACAGAAAAAGGCGAAATAAAATAATAAATAAAAACCAAAGAAAATAAATTCTAAAGAAAGAAAAGAAGGAGAAAAGAGGACAAAATAAAAGGAAGACGCAAAATACAAAAAAAATGCTAAACAAAATACGTGCATAGTATATGCATAAAGCCAGAAGAAACAAAGGAAGAGAAACATAAAAATAAACAAATAAATATTTTAAAATCAAAAGTGGAAACGAAAGAAAAATAAAAGTAAAAGTAAAATCTGAATCTTGGGGTGAGAAAAAAATAAATAAAAAGGAAAGATTAGACATTGTTTTTAAAAAAACAAGGTTTAAAAATATGGTTAATTTTAAAACTTTTAAGTTTTTAATTAATATAATAAACTATATAATTTGGGATTTCACTGTTGTTGTTTGGCTATTTATTTATTTATTTATTTATTTATTTATTTTTGGAGACAAAGACAGTAGTTGTTCTGACACTCCATGTGCCCTGATGTTTCAATTATTTGTTCATGCCTCGTTTTGTTATTGAAGTTTGTTTAACCTGACATTTCGAGAACAGAGGCTTAGCGATTGGTTCAGCTTGATCTGTCCTGCGCGTGTCCTGAATATCGGGCAATTTTGCACAGGCCACTTCACCTCCTGACTGCCTCCTTTGAGAAGATGAAGTTTGCTATTTGGAGTCTTTTTATCAGCTGACCTTTAAAGCGCTCTGGATGTTGAACCAGTAAAAGATCTGTGTGTATGACCCAGCTACTTATCTCTGTGGTTTGTCCTCTGTATTTCTTTACACAGCTTATGCTTTCCATGCTTTAAATCCATGCCCTTGTTACTAAAGCAGAGAATACCAGACACAGGTGCTGCATTTGAAGTGGGGATATTCCACCACAGTGAAATATAAGTCATCCCACAACAGAGCTTTGCAGGAAATGTTGTGGAAAGCATTTTCCCTGACCGGAAAGCTTTGAAATTAAGATGACCGAGGTCTGTTTAACTGTCATGACAAACATTATTGGGGGATCAAACACTCTCAGTGTGTATACCCTGGTAAGATAAGACAGGCTTATTTTTCTTTATTTAAAGGAGGTGTATCAGGAAGTGTTTAGTGGGCCAATCCTGCAGTTTTGTTATTGGCAGAAGTTACACTATCGTTTATTTAGTTGGTGAGTAGGTCTGAGGTGATCCATGGGTTTGGATTTCTAAACAGCGATTACACAAATAACACTAGAAAAAGAGGTGGACAAACTTGTTCGTTTAGCTTTGAGTGGGAGCTCACACATAAGCTGTGTCTCTTTCCCACGGTGTGACAAAAAAGACATAAAAACAGAAAATATGACGAGTTCAGTCATGTCCAGAATGGTTCATTTGTGAAACAGAAAGGTCATAAAGTCTGAACATGCTTGCTAAACCATGACTTCCCAACAGTGTTATTAACAGTACTTAACTCTACAGTAATTAAAACTGACATAGATCCCTTTCAGCTGTTTAAGAAATCTATACTGGCTCAAAGATTAAGCAGTAGATTTGGTGAAAGACATCATTATTGGCAACCTTCTTTAAAATTTTCAGTACATGAAATGTGTAGCTTATGCAATTAACATGAACAGTCAGAGTGGAAACCTCTGCCAAGCTGAAAAAATAACACAGCACCCTCTACTGGATGTGCTGTAATATGACAACTCCCAAAAATCGTCTCACAATGTTTAAGAATCCCGTAAAAAGTTTCCCGGGGCCAGAATTTCATCTGGATCATCTCTAAAATCTAATTTAGTTTTTTTTAATAATATGAAGGTCGGCTGATCAGCTGCTCCTGATTGTGCTGGAAACTAAGTGTTAGCACAGAGGGGACCGTGCTTTCGCTGTTGCAGCTCTGAGATTGTGGAATGACTTGCCCCTGCACGTGAGACAAACCCCCTGATTACCTATTTTTAAGTCATATCTTAAAACATATTTCTTCTCCCTTGCCTTTGGGACCTCGTTTGGGATTTGTATTATGGTTTTAGTATTTCTGTAATTATTTTTTCTATTGGTTTTATATGGATTCAATTGTTTATTATGTTGTAGTCCTTGTGTTTTTAATATGCTTTTTTAAATAAAGTTATAGATTGGACTGAAAAAGACTTGAAAGCTATGAACTACAGGGATCTTTTTTC
>JAQMYF010000024.1:30100103-30106736 GCA_030014195.1 Neosilurus mollespiculum | reverse complement strand
TAGGAGAACAATTGTCAGCAACTAGTACAATGACTATGCAAAACAGACAGGCACTTGATTGGCTAATGGCAAAGGAACGCCTTCAACGTATATCATCGAACACTGCTGCACATACATTTCCAACAACACAGCCCCATGAGGTGCTTTCTATGAGGCATTGCACAAAATCAGCACATTACGTCAGGAGGTAAAGCAGAATGCCAGCTTTGCCTTGTTTTCCACAGAATGGTTCAGCAGTATCTTCAGAAATTGAGGCGGATGGATTATGAAAATGGCAATGCATGTAGGGGTAATTTTAGCAATCTTGGCTGTTATGATGTGCTGTGTTTTCCCTCTTGTAAACAGCCTGTGAAGAGTGTCCAGACAACAGTCAAACAGATGACAGTGCTAATTCCTCCAGCCAACGCAGGCTATGTTCTGACCCCAATGGTAGACGACATGTATAAAGACATAGCCGAAGTTCCAAAAATTAGTAACCCGGCTCAAAATCTGACCTACGTCATTATAGATGACTTGGTTTATTACAGTTAGTCCTTCGCCTGCACTATAAAACGTTTGTCTTGTATGTTGTTTACATGTGTCCTGTCTTGTGGCTTTGGCCGTCTGGCCTGTCCCTACCGTTATATCTATGTGTCCCTATGTGTATAAGTGTGGTGTGCAGGCACCATGGCAACCTTCACAAGTGTTGGCAAACCTGTCCAATGTCTAAACTGCGTGCATGGCCACCACAAGTGGAAATTCCAACTGTGTACACACCTGTGGATAGAGGCAGATGGACACCTATATATAGCCACATCGCTGACCGACTGTGCAACATGCTCCATAGTACATGACATGCCTAACGCCTGACACTACTACCAAGGGGACCCCTGCTGGAAGGTCTTCTATCCCTGCTGCATGGACACGGACTGGATATGCGATATGTTGCTGGCTCGTCCAATCTATCATATACTCGCACACGCCAACTTTTACTTCATCGAAAAGACATGGCGGGTCCGAGACTGCGTCATAGACATAACACTACCTCAGGGACTTCCGATAACAATTCATACCTACCACCTTCGCAGATTGATTGCACTAGCAGAATATTACGGGACAACCATGGCACATGGCTATCTTATTACCTGCAGTGTACTTCAGAGCAGGATCATTCAGGTGGTAACTATCTCTTTCTGTGGATATGTGTTGTGGACGTCCCATTCTAATCAAAGTCATGAACAGCTTAACAAACTCAAACAGTTGCAATGAGATCCCTGGATCGCCCAGAGTCAAAGACTATGGGAATTGTATGTTGTTGCCTCTCACGGTCACAAAATCTCAATGTGAACAAGACTTTGGGTGCAATTGCGCGCACGAGAAGAGTTGCTATGCCGTTACCAAGTTGGATCCGTGAGCTTCACAAGACCCACCATTGGTGATGGTATTAAGTTTTATGCTTTTCTTTTTCATGTTCTATGTTTATATGTCACTATGTGTATGTATATGTGTTTGGTGACCCTGGCTATACTATGCTGTTGTGCAAAACATGCGGGCAGAGTGGGAAATTTCCCTCACAATTGGCACACAAGGGTTTTTTACCCACTCCTGGTTCACCTTAAGAAGGAGATATATGCCTGTTTTCTAAATTATTGTATCAGGGGAAAGTGATGTGGAAATAATGGAAAAAATGTAATGCATGTTAAAAGCATGTTAAAACTTATTAATGATAAACTTGGAACTTAGACCAATCAGGGAAATACAAACCATGTGGACCTTAGAGTAGTCTTAGGGAAATATGGATGCTGCGTAAACCCTGTAGTGATGAGAGGCCCAGAGGGCTTCTCCCAACAAAGACAGCTCAGAATAATGTTTAAGGTGTCTTTGAAAGTGAAAATGCCTCACCCACAAAGTTACTATAGAATAAGGGTGATGATAGAAATTAAAGGGATCATAACTGAACTGAGTCTGGGAAGAGTCTCAAAGGGGGGAGTGATGTTGAAAAAAAAACATATCCTGTGTGAAGTAGTCTTTAGGTAATATATCATGATATAAAGTAAAATATATACTCCGTGTAACTTGGTCTTAAGAAGCTATATAATGGTTTAATCAGCATTTATGGCAATGTGGTTTGCCTGGTTTACCATTAGAATATGATATGAAGCTGCTTAGCATGTAAACCTTAATTAATAATAAATGAACTATGTAGCCTAATGTTTAATACTATAGAACCATGGGCCTGTGTATACCAGTGAAATAACCACACTTAGAGACAAAACATTGCAATAGCAAGTTTATTAAAGGTCTCAGATCAGTCAGCCTGTCCAGAGATGGTTATGTCCACCCATAGGGGGCTCCGGGTTCCGACAAGTGTAGGGCCTTCTAAGCTGGCAATGTCCCGAAAACTAGCACGTAGTTGTCCTCCATGAGATCAGCATCCCAAAACAGATGGGTAGGTCCCCTCCAAAATGGCACCATCCCAAAAACAAGCGAATATGCCCTCTGGGCGGCCAGTGTCCCAAATATTGGTGGGTCACTGAACCTTGACCAGGCATCCTGTAAACAGGCAGGAAATTGCCATCCATGAGGGCAGGTGCCCGCCGAATTCTGAAAAATCAGACAGGAAGGTGCCCTCTATAATTGCACCATCCCAAAAACAAGTGGGGAGGGTGCCCTGTACACTTGCAGTGTTGTAAAAACAGGCAGGTAGGTGTTCATCATGAGGTCAGTATCCCAATAATAGGTGGATAGGTGTCCTCCATAAGGTCATCATTGAAAAAACCTGTGGGTAGGTGCCCTCAGAGCAGGCAGTGTAACAAAAACAACTGGTAATTTCTTGTCATATGGGCTGTAAAACAAAAACATATGGGTCAAGATCAGGCAGCATCCCAAAAACTGGTGGAAAGGTTCCCAAAAACCTCCCAAAAACAGGCATGAATTTGCCCTCCAAGCTGGCAGCATACCAAAGACAGGTGGCTAGTTCCTTTTAAAATGGCACTGTCCACAAAACAGGTGGGTAGGCGCCCTCCAAACAAGCAGTGTCACAAAAACAGGCCAAAAGTTGAACTTCAATAGGTCAACAAATTAAAAACTAGAGGATAGGTGGCCTCAGAGTGAGCATTGTTCCCAAAACAAGCAGGAAGGGGCCTTGCAAGCATGCAGGGGGAACAAAAAAAGTTGGGCACCTTCAACAAAACAGGCAAGTAGTAATGTGCCCTATGAGCTGGTAACATCCCACAAACAGGTCGGTATGCACCCTCCCTTAAGTCAGTGACCCACAACATGTGGGTAGACCTTACAGCAGTATAAAAACAGATGGGTAGATGCCCTCTGAGTCGGCAGCTTCTAAAAACTGGCATGTAAGTGGCCTCAGAGCAGGCAGTATATATTCTGTCCTACGTGTCTGTGTCCGTGACGTAAAAAGGTTGACAGATAGTTAACATGGGAATCCCAAAAAAAAGAGTCAGAGGTTTATCCTTTAACGCTTTAGTGATCTTCCTTGAAATCTTTTTTTTTGGAAAACTGTATAAAGACAATACAGAGAAGAAATGTTCAAACATAATAAAATTGTTATACATGTCTGCTGTGTACCATTACTGAACACACACATGTAAATGTAGCCTACATAACTGCATGTAAATAAATGTACATGAACTTCTGTAAATAGCCTCAAAATTATGAAATTGCACATGAAATATGATTTCTATATGAATTAATTGTAAACAATGTAAACACAACACAGGTTATCATATGCTACAACCGAAAAGGAAGAGAGAGAGATAACATCATAATCTACTTTGAAAGAGGCTAACTAGCAACAAGCTTAACAGAGAGTGAGCCAATACTACACTTCACTACTTCCACATTACACACACACACACAGTGTCTCTAAAACATCAAACAGGAATAGAACTTACAGACGATGCTTTCCAAGGCACAACATGGAGAGAAACAACAAAAACGGGACTCTGGAACGAAGTGAGATCTCTCCCGAGAGGAAACTAGCATACCCCCGACTGCCGGAAATCACCTTCAAAATAAAAGTCCCTTCCCTTTTCCTGATAATGGAACATAACAGTAGACTAAAACCAGGCACAAAGTGCCTTTAGAGCAGGCAGCATCACAAAATAAACCAGGTTGGTGGTTTCTGGAAGTATCCCAAAACAGGTGGTTTAGTTCATTTTCAGATGGCAGAGTACCATTCAAATGGGCAGTGTCCCACAAACTGGAAGGAATATGCCCTCAGAGTGGTCAGTGTCGCAATATCAGACAGGTACATGACCTCCATTAGGTCAGCATCCCAAAAACAGTCAAAAAGGTGCCCTGTACACAGGCAGCTTCCCAAAATCAACTGATAAATTTCCTCTTTATAGGCCATGACCCAAAAACAACCCAAAAACAACTGTTAATGTCTCTCCATACGGGCTGTGACCCAAAAACCAGTGGGGCATCCAAAAACTGGTGGAAACATGTAGTTGTCCTTCACGAGGTCAGCATCCCAAAAACAGGCAGATGGGTGTCCTCTACACAGGCAGCACCCCAAATTCTGTGCATTTCCTCCATATGGGCCTTGACCCAAAAATGCTATGAGCAGGCAGCATCCCAAAATCTGGTGAAATGATGCCGATAAAGTGGGCAGTGTTGCAGTAATCAGATAGGTAGGTGTCCTTTATGAAGTCATCATTCCAAAAGCAGGTGGCTAGGTGATTTATAAGATGGCACTGTCCATAAAATAGGTGAGTAGGTGCCCTCCAAACAATCAGTGCTCCAAAAACAGGTCGATGTGTTTCCTCCAATAGGTGACCCAAAGACTAGCAGATAGGTGGCCTCAGAGCTGGTATTGTTCCATAAACAGGAGGTCAGCAACCCAAAATGCAGATAGAATGGCCCTCTAAGTGCAAAAAGACACAAAAACAGGAAAATAGGTGCCCTTTGACCAGAAAGCATCCCAAAAACAGGCAGATAGGTGTCCGGCAAGCATGCAGGGTTATAAAAACAGGTAAAAAATTCAGGTGGGTATGTGCCCTTTGAGCAAGCAGTAACCCTCAAACAGTTGGGTAGGTCCCCCTTAATCCTGCCACATCCCAAAGGTAGAGAGGTAGGTGTTCTTTAAGCAAGTAGTGTCCCAAAAAAAGATGGGTAGGTGTCCTCCAAGTGGGCAGCATCCCAAACATAGCCAGCCAGGGGGTAGGTTTGGTTCCAAAGGGCACTGTGCCCAAAACTGGTGGGCAGCTCCCATTTCAGCAGGCAGCATAACACAAACAGGAGGTTAGGTGACCTCTAATCCTGCCGCATCCCAAACATACATGGGTAAGTGCTCTTTGTGCAGGCAGCATCCCACAGACAGGTGGGTAGGTTCCACTGAGTAGAAGTGGAATAGGATAAGAAGTGAATAGGTCCTTTTTGAAAGGGCAGACTTCCAAAAACAGGTTGATAGGTGCCCTTGGAGAAGAAAAAACAGGAGATTAGCCTGCAGCAGTATACAACAAACTGTTTGGTAAGTGCCCTCTGAGCTGGCAGTATCCCACAAACAGGTGGCCTCCCTTAGGTCAGAGACCCGAAAAATGTGGGTAGGTTTCCTTTGATCATGTAGCATATTGAACATAGTCATGTAGGTGCCCTCTGAGCAGGCAATGTCAAAAAAAACTTTTATCTATTACCTTAACCACTTTTCAAATAGTAATAAAAAAATGATCCATAAATAAACATCTTTACATCTCTGAAATAGTGAAGTTTAACAGTGAAATTAACTTTTGTGACAAACAATTATTGAACATTGCAAAACAGGTTTTTTTTTGGTTCTGGTGCTGTTCCCTGTCCTTGAGGAACCTTATCCCCATTGATTTTCAACGACCTCTGAAAGCACTTCCCAGTGACCTGGCAAACAGCAATAATACCAGTTGATGGTTTCTTAGGCCACCTCTGTCCTTCAACAACAGAAAAGTATGCGTGGAGTCCAAGTCATCTGATGTCAGTGCCTGTGAATATAATGTACAGGTAACCTTATGCTTCAGCTTTTACATGATGAAGCCTGTGATGTAGTTGATAGCTGCCTCCTTGTACTCTGAGAGGTCTTCTACATCCTGGAGGTCAGTGATGGTGTCTTCTTCAGGCAAAAGCACTTCCACTGGCTCCAAATCCATCCTGTGTGCAATGATGTCATTCACAGGTCTTCAGTCAAGGATTGTTGTATTGTCACAAAGAAGACAGTTGCCTGTTCCACTTTTTACCTGGTGCCATACAAGGAGGCACTTGTAGGCTCTATGGAACTGCCTTGCATTGGGATTGTTGTTAAAACCTCAACTTGCTCTGACTGCAGAGAACAACAGCTCCAGGTGATTGATCCTGACTTAGCTTGGAAGTCAAAAGGTATCTGCATGATGCACTTGGGCTCTCTATATGATCTTTTCCAACAAGCAATGAAGTCACACACAGGTGTCTTCTTTTGAGTGGCTTGCATGTGAACACATTTGTTTACCTTGTTTTTAACCTTGAATCCACTGAGACATGACTCTGCCCTGGCATGATCTTTGCTGCTGGCTTGATGGGTGACTCTGCCCTGGCACGCTCTTTTGTTGCTGGCTTGATTGGTGCTTTGAGTACTTTCCCAAGTGTATTGTGGCTGGTAAAGACGTCAAAGACTAAATCAACTGTTCA
>JAQMYF010000024.1:30090103-30095103 GCA_030014195.1 Neosilurus mollespiculum | reverse complement strand
TTTGATGCTAGCATTTTTTTTAATAACATTTATGAGGACATTATAGACTATGACAGCCGCTCTGCATAAACAAATTATCTTCTTTCCTCGTTTAATAAGACATTTATTTAACATTTATGAAAGAAGACTTCAGTCATCGTCAGTGCTTTTTCCTTCCGTCTTCACGAGAGAAGAAGTGGTTTCTTACTTATGTAACAGGCAGGGTGTTTTTTTTTAAATCATATTATCAACTTTTACAGAGAGAGAAAAGAGTCTTGTTTTGAGAGCAAGAACTATCCGTGTAGCTATAAATAGATGAAACTTGGAAAATAAACAATTCAATTATGGCAAGCTGTTGTTGTATATGGATAAGGAACGTGGGGTTTTTGGGGATGCTTTAATATAGGGATATACTCATTGCTTTGCAGGTCACATCAAACAAATTCTTAATGGGTTTTTTAAAGAACTATCCTCAGCACTTAAACTTTATAAACACTAAACATTAAAATTACCACCTGTGTATTTAAATACTGTGTAATATAATATAATAATATTCATTCATTCATTCATTTTCTGAACCACCTAATCCTAATCAGGGTCGCAGGGAGGTTGGCGCCCATCTCAGCCGACTCTGGGCGAGGGCAGAGTGCACCCTGGACAGCTCGCCAGGCCATCGCAGGGCATATAATAATATTATTTTGTATAAGTAATAATCTAACTAAAAAAATTCCTGCAGAAATTTTGAGATGTGGCTACAACTGCTGCCAGAAAATACATTAAAACTGGCATGCTGAACTGTAGAACAGAAAAAATCCTCACAGTTTACACAGGCTTCTAAATAGCTGTGGCAAAACAGGTGGTGATAACTCAAAAAATGAAAGCATATATGCTTTAACTGTTACCATTATTGTGGGGTTTAAGCCGAGCTCAATACCAGGGCTATTTGATTAATCTGGAATGAGGGCTCGGTCATGAAAACAATCCCAAATAAGGGAAGGAGAGCGGATACCTCGTAAGGAGAAAATAACATCCAAAATGCGAACTTACACCATATTTCAATTATTTCATGCAAAAGCAACGTGTTTTGAAAAGTCTTGTTTTAGTCTCTATGCAATAAATATATTGCTGTGAATAGCCTAATTTGTATTGGATATATATATGAAGACAGAGAAATATTAAAGCTGGCCATATTTTGCGACTAATAACTGGTAGCTTGTTCCACAGGCAAGGTATGCTGTGAGCAAAGCTCCATCCCCAAATACACAGGTTATAGTTACTAATACAGTAGTTAACTGTAACAGACACAATCTGATGTGTGAAAGGATTCAATCCTCATATAACTACTTATGTATAGTTTACTATATTGGTAATTAATAACTCATTTACTCAAATAAATGACTGTAGTACAGAGTAGTGTATGACTGTGTGTATTAAACAATAAACATTCATACAAAATGAACCTAAGCTGCATGATGCATCAAGAAATCGTCCTTTTGTTGCAGATTATTCTGTGAGGATTGGGTGATGATTTAATGATTTTAAAAAGCTCTATTTTGTATTGGAGTAATTTACGGTACAGCTGTCAGTCAGAGTGCTATTGACTCGAAAGTTACATGGTCAGAACCAGCACATATTTTCCTCCATTTTGATGTCGTTTAGTGAAAATTATGGGAGTAGGAGTTAAAAAACGTTTTCCAAGATAATCTGACCTGTGCCACTCTGCTGATGACATCACGCACTCTAGGCTAGAACATTCCATGCAATAGACACCCATAATAAATACACAAACTGACTCAGAAATCCTTATGACACTTGATCAAAGATTAAGAGAAAACCATAAAAGCTAGCAAAAAGCTGTTTTGACCATCGAAATGTCAACTTCAGTGTCTACATTTTAGAAGTTCAATCATCTTCTTGGCGAGGCGTCAAAGTGAGGGGAGTTTCATTATCGTTTGTTGACCTCTCTCCATTCATTTCAACAGCAATTTTTGGACTGATTTTTGGCTAATTGTGGTACCATGGTAACGTGAAACGCCAATAAAAGTAATAGCACAATTTGCGGAGCCGAGACGCACATTTTGATATACACATTGCGTGGGTGCACCTAGAAGAATAATACGGAAAAAAAGGAAAATAAAGAGCCCCATTTTTCTAGGGTGAATAGTAATATGTGTCTGCTCTTAAGCAGCCACATATTAAAAATAATAATAATAATAATAATAATAATATGGTTTCAGGGTTCTCTAAGACACTAAACAGAAGCATCACCATTAATTAAAAGCTTGCAGTTAACATAATAACAATAACAAAAAGAATAATAATAAAAACAACAAGAGCATTCAGAGATCGGAAACCTCCACTACGCTAAAATAAATAAATAAATAACAGAGTACCCTCTGCTGGGCCTGCTGTATTACCACATTTCCTGTTCTATCTCACAACAAAACAGAATCCATTCATTAATTCATTTTCTAAGCCACTTAATCCTAATTAGGGTCACGGGAGGTTGGCACCCATCTCAGCCAACTCTGGGTGAGGGTGGGGTAAACCCTGGACAGCTCGCAAAGCAATCCCAGGGCCAACACTCGCACAACCATTCACACTCACACTCACACCTGGGGCATCTGGAACAGCCAGTCAGCCTAACGTGCATGTTTTTGGACTGTGCGATGAAACCAGAGTACCCAGTGGAAACCCACACAAGCACGTTTAGAACATGCAAACTCCACACAGAAAGACCCGAGCCCGGAAATCAAACTATTAATCTATTAATCAAGTTATTCTCTTCTCTGCACATAGTTTAGTAAATTATTAAAAAACCCACAGTAATATTGCACACCCCCTTTTTTTTTTTCAACATAATGCCTTACCACCTTTCTGTTTGCATTTACATAAACTAAAATCTATTCAGCCCTAGCTGGTGGTGCGAGGAGATCTATGAGGCCTTACCACTCCTTGTGCTTTTGGACCCTGTATTGTCTCTGGCTCCTATGAAGGAAATGATTGAGTGGTGGTGAATCTCAGTGCTGTGTTACTGGGATTTTATAGCATCCAGATGTTTCAATGCTGCACTAGCTACACGCTATAGGATCCAGATGGAGGCAGTCGTAGATGAGGGACATGTTTGTTATGAGACAAATCGTGGCTGCGTGTGGTGCAGGGGTGATGGGTAATACCAGTGTGAACTAGGAATTCCTTTAACACACTGAGAGCTTTATACTGTAGGTGAACAATGAGTCCATCAGGTGTCTCACTAACACTGCGACCTAAAACTAACACTGACCAAGAAGATAATCAACAAAAAGATGCACTATCATAGATAGCTATTTAAAAATATCATGATGACGAACACTGTATGTGAAGCAGTGCATTTCAGTTTAAATTCAAATCCAAAAGTTGTTAAGTGATATTATAAATAAGACCTTTTTTATTAAAGGTCTTATTTCTTAATGCACATAAAGCATAATTTTCCTCTCAGATTCTCGAGCTGTTGCCACCCACCCCTGCATGTTTTAGCATGTTTGAAATATTTTCTGTTTACCGTGTTTTTAATGAATAGTTATTACTTCCGTCAAAGAGGTTATATTTTTGTTGGCGGTGGTTTGTTTGTTCATCTGTTTGTTAGCAACTTTACACAAAAAAGTTTTGAACGAATTGTGAGGAATCATGTACGGCTCAAGGAAGGCTCTGTTAGATTTTGGAGACGATCCGGATCAAATTCTGGATCCAGGAACTTTGAAAGATTTTTTGACATTGAAACATTGTTTTGAGATTGAGACAATTTTTTGGATGAGTAGTATTATAGTAGTATTATAGCAGGGGGTGCTCTATTCTTTCTGTGTGTTTTTTTTTTTTTTTTTTTTTTTTTTGGATGAATCAAGATCAAAATCAGAATCCTATACGAATACTTTACTGATCCCGGAGGAAATCGTGTGCCCACAGTTGCTCCGTACCAAATAAAGAATGAATAAGATAAAGATAAAGATAAAAGTCTCAATATAAGAAAATTACAAATATCTATATCTATATATCTATTTATCTGTATGTGTGTGTATATATATATATATATATATATATGTTATATAATGTTAAAGAGTAGAATGTAAATGTGCAAAATGCAAATGTATAACAGAGGATGTTTTTACTTTATTTAGGACAAGGACATTACTATATTAGGACATTAATTTATTCATTTTATTTAGAAGGTTTGTGCCCTCCGAGTGGCTCTATTTTGTTTGTTTGTTGGTGTGTTTCTTTTTACTACAAAAATATAATGATAATTATATTATAATTTTGATAAATAATTTTTTCAAGGGGTGGAGTATAGCCCAAGTAACATTTATTTAAATCATTAATTAGTAAACATCATAGAGATGATACGGATCAAATTCTGGATCCAGGAATTTCTAAAGGGTTCTTTAACATTGTGAGATGGGACAATTTTTTGGAAGTGTATGGGGTGCTTTTTGCTTTCTGGAATTTTTTGCTTAAATTTGGTTTGCACTCTCCAAATGCCCTTCTAAATTTAATTACTATAGACTTCCAGTCAGCTCAAACTGATTTGTCCATTCTCATTTGATTTACCTCTTCAGTGAAGGTGATTCTATAGTAGAACCGCTGCTCAGAGGGTGTTTTTCCACCCCACCATTCTATATAAACTACAGACACTATAAACACAACAGACTTTCTTGTGTTTATAATTTACCTAGAACCTAACTCTAGGTTGCACTTCATCCTTCTGATTTTTGATGTGAATTTGAACTAAAGCTCTTGACCTGTATGTGCATAATTGATGGCTGATTGAGTTGCATAACCATATAAAAGACGGGCCTCAAGCAGTAAATTGTGTCAAAGTGTTTATTAAGAAATGAATGCATACTATCTCTCTCTCTCTATTGCTCTCTCGCTCTCTCTCTCTCTCTCTCTCTCTCTCTTTCTCTCTCTCTCTCTCTCTCTCTCTCTCTCTCTCTTTCTATTTTATAAAGTGATCGCAGAGTTCACTAACTCTCTGACAGATCTGG
>JAQMYF010000024.1:30066373-30086323 GCA_030014195.1 Neosilurus mollespiculum | reverse complement strand
TCTCTCTCTCTCTCTCTCTCTCTCTCTCTCTCTCTCTGTCTCTCTCTCTCTCTCTCTCTCTCTCTCTCTCTCTTTCTAGGTTCTAAAGTGATGGCAGAGTTCACTAACGGTCTGCCAGATCTGGGTTCTCCAGTCAGTATGGGTCCGCTGCAGGTGCTACACTTAGCAGAGGAGCTACGTTTGGCTCTGGAGCTTCACGGCAGACAAAGTCGAGATACCCTTCGTTCACAGTTGCCCTGTTCCACTGCACAGACCCTGCTGGAGTGGCTAGACAAAGACATGGTGAGTCCAAGCTTACACGTCAGGCTCAGCTTCATGTACAAAAACATACAGATACGAGTATGTGTTTGTTTGATATTTGTCATATTTTTCAGTCTTAGTATGCATGGGTTTCATCTGGAGGTGGCATGGTGGCATAGTATTTAGCATGTCCGCCTCACAGTAAAAAGGTCTTGTATTCGAGTCCCGGGCTCTGTGAGGTTGTTTCTTGTAGAGTTTGCATGTTCTCCCTGTGCTTGCATGGGTTTCTCTCTGATGCCCCGGTTTCCTCCCACAGTCCAAAGACATGCACATTAGGCGAAATGGCTGTTCCAGTTGTCCCTAGGTGTAACTGAGTGTGAATTTTTATATGTTTGTTGCTCTGTGATAAACTGCTGAGCTGTTGTACCCCACCTTCGCCCAGAGTTGGCTGTGATTGGCTCTAAATGTGAACGAACCAAAGGGTTTCATTTGGGTTCTCCGGTTTCCTTTCATAGTCCAAAGACATGCAGATTATGAATGTGGGTGTGATTAATTGTTTGTGTCCGTATTAGCTCTACCATAGATTGGCGACCAGCTCAGGGTGGACCTAGTCTCTCAGATGACGTCAGTTGAGATTGGCTCTGTCTTCCCGGTTAACATGAGTATAGATAATGGTTGGATGAGTGATGAATGGATTGTTGTAAGATGCTCGTGTTGTTTTCACTGTGTACACTTTTCAGTCTACTTTAATTCCCATTATTAATCATGACATCCTTCTAAATTGCTGTCATTTAGTGTTGTGTTCATTAGCAGGTCACATTGATTCGTGTGCTAGCAGATGCTGCTAATGGAACATTTCTACATGGATAATTAATTAATTAATTAAATAAATAAGCCCATCTCTAATAGGAAATGTGTATATATGTAGTAAATTGGTGAGGGGAAAACTATTCACAGATGGAAACTACTCAATGGTAAATGAGCTCTCCGCATATCCATATGCTGAAATCTTTACAGCAGGGCTGGGTTTTTTTTTGTTTTTTTTATGTCACATGCATTTTGATTTGTTTCTGTAAGCCTGGATTTGTAGTTGTGCTTCAGAACAGTAAGAAGAGTTATGAGAGAGTGAAGAGCCATTCATGAGCTGTGTAAGAAGGATCATGGGTTTGTTCTGCTCTGCATAGCAGACAGTTTTTCATCTGTGTGTATATTTAATCTGGACTTCTTTAAAGTTTGGATGCTCCTCAGAGATTCAAAGAGGGGCTGTGCTTAACTTCCTGCCTCCTTCTTTCTCCTTTCCCTTTTTTCGCTCCTTACATTCTCTGTCAGTCACTCTCCCCAATGTTCTATCCTCACTCAGTACCATCCCCGAGGATCACCAGGTCTCATGGGTAAGTCCTGGCTGACATCATGACCCAGGCTTTTAGTGAAGTGTAGTGTAGAACTGGCTTCAGCTGGCTGCTTTTGCAGTCTGTCTTTTTTTCTTTTATTTTTTCCTTCCTTTCTTATATAGTAAATAGAGGATTTTCATTTTGGTATTTGGTGTTACTTAGATTCTGAAACAAGTTGGTTGTGTTTCTGTTTGTAAACTGGCAGTGTGGTGGGCTTGACTGTATAAATTGTCTACCGGTAGTGATTTTTTGTACCTTGTAAGTAATATATATATAGCGGAAAATCGACTCAAGATTTTATATATATATATATATATATATATATATACATAAATTGCTGATTAAACATGGATACACCACTGTGATACATAGTGGATTTTTTTAATTTGGTGTGAGCATTTTTGTGCTAGATTTGTGAAACTGATTAAAGGCCATAAGTACACAGAGGCAATCCATATGATAAGAAATCTCAAAGGAAGTAATTACACACGCCATAATGACACATATGTAGGCACATGGCGATGTGATTTTTATTTTGCATTGGCTGCCTGTAGCCAGACTAGTTTAGTATTTTCAGTTGTGTAGAAATATAACTTCCAAATAAAAGAAGAAAATAATCAAACATGATGAAAGCGAAGTATGATCATTTAAACCATTAACTGAATTAATGGGGGGAACTATATCATGATGTATAACTTCACCATGATATAAAGGTATTTATATCGCAATCTTTACCATACTTCCCACCCCAAAACAGTAGTGATACAACAGTCAGGACATGTTTTGTGTTCTTTATTTCATCACAAAGTAAATTCTGTTTCAGCCTAATGGATATGTCCGTGGTATTTGGAAAGGTCCTGTGAAGGGTGGAGCTGACACAACCAAGTGTCAGTGAAACCCGTTAACCAGTAAGAAAGCATCAAAACTGCTTTTTTTTTAATTGAAAATCAAATTCAAATCAAATTCCAATCAAATTTCAATTACTTCCCTTCAATTTGAAAATGTGGATGTAATGACATAAACAAAATGACATACACACACTTGTAGTTGCACTTACATTAGTTTTTGGTAATAAAAATAAAATAAATTCTTTTTAAAGATTTCTTGTTTGATGAGAAAATTATAGTGTTTGACATCGGTGCTATCTGTAAAAGACAGGACAGCTGTCCTCTTGATGCTAACACACCGATACACACACACACACACACACACACACACACACACACACACACACACACACACAGTGTCTCCCTCACCCAAACAGGAAATGAACCAAGCCAGGAGAGGAGAGAGAGGAGAGAAAGACTGTATTAGACTTCAGAATGGCACTCAGTCAGCTCTTCTCTTCTTTTCTCTTGTCATTTTCTCTTCTTTTTCTTTTTCTATTTCTTCCTCTTTTTACATTTTTTAATACAGTAAGTTACAGGACCTGGTTCATTACTGATGAAAAGCAGTCCACAAAACATAGTTATATTTCATTTATATAATAATATTAATAATAATAATAATAATAATAATAATAATTATGATGATGATAATAATAATAACAACAAAAAAATTACATATTTTTGAGATATATATGTGTAAATGCCAAACAGTGAATGCATGGCAATGGAGTGGGGGTCATGCCACTCGCAGGACACATACACTATCAGCACTCTTCTTATTTCTTCTTTTTTCACATTTTATTCTCTTCTCTTTTTTCTCCTGTTTTCTTTTCTTATTTCTTCTCTTCTCATGTATTTTCTTATCATTTCTTCTGGTCTCTTCTTATTTCTATTTTTCTTTTGTAAAATTCATTCACGATTCACAGTTTGAATGCTTTTTTGCTTGTTTGTTTGGTTGTTTTTTTTTGCTTGGTTGACCCTGGTTGTCCAGTAATGACTAAGAAACTACAAACAAAATGCTCAATCTGCTGTTAAGTGTCCATGCCCTTTATTTATTCACCATTAGAGTATATAACATGTTCATTATTTTATTAAAATATAATCTCCTCCCTAAATCTAGCTGTGGTGTTATGCAGAAGTGTTTATGGAATGGAAATAAAACTGTCGATTTGCTGTGTGTTTATCTTGTTGGAAAGATTGTGATGGTGCTGTTTGGGTGTGAAACAGGAATGGGTGTAATTTTTGTTTGTTGATGCTGAAATTGTGAGGCAGGGAGTCTTCTTCAGGAAATAAGACATTCACCATAATCACTTCCACACGCACTGTGTGTGTGTGTGTGTGTGTGTGTGTGTGTGTGTGTGTGTGTGTGTGTGTGTGTGTGTGTGTGTGTGTGTGTGTCTGTCTGTGCGGGAGGGTGGGTTGGGGGTGGTTTTTTCTGTCTTATCCTGAAATAAATCAATTGGTCTGTTTTGTTGAGACTTGCGTGGCAATTTTAATAAAATTAAGTAATGCCTTGTGACAACAAGGGGGAAATCCCAGTGCGATCAGAGCGAGAGCATAAAACTGTGCAAGCATGAAGCTATAAACTCTGTTTTTACAGCTGTGAGAAAGTGTTTGTGTGTTGAACCCAAGGATAGTGAGAGACTCTGTGAGCATGATAATATTGTAGCTAGCACACATAGCAGTATTGCGTGACTGGATTAATAGCAGACGTGGGGTTCGGGGTAGACAGCAGTCGTTGTAGCGTATCGAGAGCTCGGGGTTCCAGCGGCTGGAATGAAGAGGAGGAGGAGGAGGAAGAAGAAGGGAGGAGGATAAGAAGAGGAGGAGGTGGAAAGAAGAAGGAGGAGGGGGGTAGGGGTGGGGGTTGTTGGAGCTCCATAAAGCAGGCTACCATCAGTACTGTGAAGCCCCATAGTGAGTCCTCCAACCCCAGCTTGCTGCTTCTTCTCTCTCCTACACACACACACACACACACACACACACACATGCACATACACACAGATGAGCAGACATGGGCCTTCAGCATGGAGCAGGATATTGACTTCTACAAACATTTCTCATGGCTTAAAGAGGTAAGAGTTTGCTTTGTAAGCCTAAACACTTTCTATTTAATTTTTCTATATCAGTTTAACTGCATCCTTCACGAGATGAAGGAACTCCTTGAGAGTGTCACTGCAGATACTGTGTTCCGGATTAGCACTTAACGTCAAGTCTATTCACACCAGACCTTTTTCCTGAAAGCTTCAACCAAGATCCAAACAGTTGTGATACAAGGCAGCATCTAAAACCTAGTGATAGTTCAGGGTACTGTGTTAGATGCTGCACTGTTGTGACCTGCAGGCTTGTGATTAATCCCAAAATAAAAAAGAGCATTTATTTGTGGAGTTTTCATGTTAACCCTGTGCTTGTGTGGGTTTCCTCCAAGTACTCTGGTTTCCTCCCACAGTTCAAAGCCTTCATAATCCCTTATCATGGAGTCTTGAACATGTTGAAAATGTGTCTGTCTCATAGTTAATTCTTGACGTCAGATCTATTTCTCGGGTCTGTCATGTGATGTCCTAGTGTTATGATAGACATTTGAATTTCCCATGCTTTTTGGTTTATCTGATGTGCTCAGAATCAACCCACAGGACTGCCTTATATAAACAGGTCTATTGTACCTTGTTACATTGAATCATACAGCTACCGTACGTCAATAGATTGTGATAGGAATATCATACAAGGACTTCTTTCTGTCGTGCAACAACTGCACCACTTTCGGATAAATCGTGTGATTTGACTTACTGACCTGACCTATTTTCCCAACAACCGACATACAATACATGTTGTATCTGCCAACACAACCACGTGACTTTCAAATCCATCTTCACTAATTTCATATGACCAAAAATAATAATAATACAAAATCACAGGTTGTTTGGCACTTTAATTCTTTAGTTTGTCTATCTCTCTTACATCCACATCTTCTCAAACAAATGAGCTTCCAAAGCTTCCTCTCTCATGCCAGTATCCCTGTCAGCTTCATCCTAATCTTGATCTCTTGTGTATTCTTAAAGTTAAGGTCAGACGTTTACTTTCTTCACTACTTTCTCAATTCCAGTGATATTTTGAGTTGAGGGCCTCTGGAATAGGTTGAGAGCAAGAAGCTCTTTTTATTTTTAGAAGCTAACAGTAAAACCTGAGTTTTACTGTTAAGCTTTGAGATTAAGCTTAATAAAAGGTTTCTCGTGTTAAACATCATTATAACTTGCTAGCCATGTCTGCCCTAGTCTGGAAAAAAAAACCTAGCAAGTCACATTTTGGTCAAAATTTTGTTTAAAATGAGACTCATTTTAGGATTTATGAAATTTAGCCTAACAGTGAAAGAATTTCCACATCATTAGCCAAGATATTGATTAAGCACAAAATTCTGGTCAGGGAACATTTTAGTGACTCTCATAAGCCAGTCAGGTTCAGGTATTTTTGTCATGCAACCTGCATACAATATTCATTCATTCCCTGAACCTCTTAATCCTAATTAGGGTCACGGGGAGGCTGGCGCCCATCTCAGTCGACTCTGGGCGAGGGCAGAGTACACCCTGGACAGCTGGCCAGGCCATGACAGGGTAGAAATACTCTATGACGGCTATGCAGCCTACTCTCTGTATACAGTATATAGAGGATATTTTCCGAAGTTAGTTTAAAGTACCTCTCCAGAGATACATCGGCCTACTCACGATTAAGAATTACCCCTTAGAACTATTAATTATTTCATAAATACTTGCTTTATGGATGGAATATTAGCATAAGGATATTGCTAGCTGCTAGGCTTTTATTGTGAAATGGTTGAACACTAATAGGAAGATTAAACCCAGTAAGACCTTCTGTAAACAAATAAACAATGAAAAAAAAACCACTATATTTTTATATGCACCTGAAAAATTACCTCCCATACAGCAGAATAACATGCTCTAATTTCAGTTAATATATTCTACACAGAAACAGTGTGATCTGATTGGGCTGCTGTCTCAGGGTTAAACCCTTGAACCAAAATGACAAACACTCACGGTTTGTCATGGGGACTTGGAGCAGATGGTGTTCATTATCACATTTTAAAAATGGGAAAAGAAACCATAAAAATCTAATTTTCCTCTCTTTTTTTGTGTGTTTTTGTGTAGTATATACCAGAATTTGAATGAGTTAAAAAAAAGACACTGTTAGCTTCACAGCACTTATGCTCTGCTCCATTGATCACCTTGGGGATCTACTGGAACACCAACTTCACATCTCCAGTACTTGGATGTTCACATACTTTTGGCCATGTAGTGGAGAAGGACAGGAGGGCAGGGTGGGCTAAATGGCTGTTCCAAAGTGCCCCTAGGTGTGAGTGTAAATGGTTGTGTGTGTGTTGTCCTGCATTGGTCTGGTGAGCTGCATTGGTTGTACCCCACCTTCTTACAGTGTCGGCTGAGATAGGTACCAGCCTCCACGCGACAATAATAGAATTAATTGGTTGAGCGGATGAGTAAGAGAAAGTGTAGCAGAACCCATGTGTGCAGTATAAAAAAGCTCATTTATTTTATATCTAATGTACATTAAACCTGAGAAGTCTTTGCGCTTCTGATTCAACTTCATATTGACATTGAAACTATTTTAGCTCTGTCCCTTAATCCTTTAGAGATAACATGTTAATCCAGATAAACAAGTCTGATTGCGATGAAGAACTCGACACAGCTTGAGATCAATTTTGCACAATACTGGCTATTAGCATCCTATACTTGCTGCCAAAATTACCCTCATAGCTTCAGGGCTAAACTCCAGCAGCAGATTCCAGACCATTCTAACTGAATGACTGCACTTGGGTAAGAGGAAGCATTGTGAAGTTTTTATAGTTTCCTTAATAGTTCTGTTTAAAATCACTCTTACTTAAACATGTATAAAGCTTTTTTTGTTTCCTTTTTTACATTGAATAAAGGCTAGCCATTATTTTTGTTTATGTGCACAGGAAAGGGGATTAAAACGTCACTTGAACACATTTCAGTGTGGCATGCAAACATTGTTGGGTTCCTATTTAATGAGCTTAGGTCACCTGGGCTTCTGTAAGCAGTACTGACACAGTAAGTCATTTGGGCCGTTGACCTGAAAGATGATTTCCTGTTGAATTGCCTCCAGAAAGCAGAAATTAGAGTAAGAACAGACTGCTTTACTACACTCCAAAGAATGGGCACAATCATGAGCACTTTTCTACAAATGTAATCTATCAGCCAAGACATGTTTTGTGCCTGATGTTTGCTTTTGTAGTTGTGTATGAGAGCTGATGTAAGCCTCGTGCAAAGGATCCTCACAGCTGCCCAAAGAGGTATAAGCAATTGTCAGGAAAATTGCTTCAGGAAAAGGAGACATAAAGAATATATTAAGGAGATGAAAGTGAAATAGCTACATAGCCAATTTATTAAGGAGATAAAGGAAATAGCTAGTGAAAAGAGTTGGGTGTGGCTAAGGAAAGTGCATCTAAAGAAAGATACTGAAGGTTTAACAATTGCTGTGCAGAGCCAGTCAATTTGGACGGATGTTATTAAGGCAAAAATAGACGAATCCCTGGAAGAATCCTGCTGCAGATTGTGCAGAAAGAATGATGAAACTGTAACCCACCTCCTTAGTGAATGTCCTAAACTAGCTCAAACAAAGTACAAGCGTTGCCATGACAATGTGGCCAAAGGTATACACTGGGACATCTGCAAACAGTTTGGAATCGAATGCAAAGATAAACGGTATGAACACGAACCTGAGCCAGTAATGGAAAATGCAAAGGCAAAGATTCCTTGCAATGTCACTATACAGACTGACAACACTTTGCCACATAATAGGCTTGACATAGTTGTTGTTGTTGATAAGTCCAGCAAGACCTGCCAGGTAATTGACGTAGCATGTCCAGGTAAATTTAGGATTGTCATAAAAGAAGGGGAACAAGATCAACAAACATCGAGACAGCTCTCAAGTGAACAAGTGAAAACCCTCTGTCGCATGAAGAAAGTTGGTATCACCTCAGATGTCATAGGAGCACTAGGGAGCTTTACTGAAAGACTAGAGAAGGTTTTAGAGGATTCCCATGTTGTCTCAAGGTTCACACTATGCAAAAGGCGATACTACTGGGATATGCGAAGATCCTCAAAAAAGTTCTAGGATGCTGAGGGGGGCTTGTTGCTACCTGTGGTAGACTTTCTTCTGGTGTGGAATTACTGTGATTTTAAAGAAGAAGAAGAAGAAGAAGAAGAAGAAAAATAATGCATTTTATTCATCAGCACCTTTCAGAGTAGTCAAAGACACCCTAAATTAATTTAAATAGCAAGCAACAACACCATCATAAACTTGGTAGGGTAGTGTCTCCACCATATTTGCCATATATAGGTCAGTGCAAAGACAGGGACAGGATTAATACGATACATTCACATTGTCCAGGATGGCCACCCTGTAACATTCTAGTGTTCACCTACACAGTAAAATTTTATTCCTGTTTCTATGTAGGGAAAATTTAGTCATACTGTTTCAGACATCACTGAACAACTGGACGGAGATTCAGTATCTTCCATTACTACTTACTAGCTCCAGTAAAACGCACTCCAAAAGTAACTCAAGTGCAAAACTAAAGAACACTTCCTTTAAAGCTCTGGTGTTAACAGATGGGGCTTTTTTAATGGCTTACACATTCTTCATTATGGTTGTTGAATTTACAGGATTTTGTGGTTTGGAGGAAATGGGGGTATAATGAGATCTAGCAGCAGGGTGCACTGTACACCCACACGAGCATTACACATTGTACGTTCTTGTAGAAACAATTATTAATGATAGGATGTTAAATTCCAGTCAGCAAGCTGTTAACCCTGGCTTGTGAGTGGTGAGTAAAGGAGTTGCCTGACTGTCATACCGGGGAGGGGTTCATTACAACATACACCATCGGTTCAGTCATGCATTCTTTGACACTGCCATAATAATAAAATGTCCTGAATTGGATTTTTTGGGGGGAAAATCCCAGGCCCTGTGTTTCTCTCTCATACACACCCACACCCACAATCTCTCTTTCTTAGTCTGTCTTGGTAGACAATAAACTACATTCTAACTTCAGCTCTTACACTGTGCAAACAGGAAATGGTTTCTTAGGTCAAAGCTCAGTGGATTGTCTTAATTATTCACAAATCTGTGGGACGTGCAAAAATATGCATTTAAAAAGAAAATATATCCATACATTTTATATTTCAATTATGTATAGCATGAAGCATGTTTGATCATTCTAAAAACTTAATAACAATATGCTTTTTCAGTAACAATTAACAATATTGTCTACATCATCCAAGCAATATGTTAATTCCAAGACTGGTAACATGTTACTTTGGGTTTATTTAATTAACATTATGATTAGCTAACTGGTTTCAAAGGACATTCACCTGATCTCTGCTAGCACCCTCCTCATAAATAACCCAGGCATTCAGGACGTGGGATTCCTGTGTATAATCCACATTCACGTATTACTGTTTAATGTGCAGGTTGAAATTGTAAACTCAAAAAAAAAAAAAAAAAAAAAAAAATTACTAATGGAGATACATGAATTTTAGAATGAAACTCACATAAAAAAGTTTAAATGCTTGGGTGAGATGGGTTTTCAGATGACTGGACATTTGGTATATTGAAATTGAATTTTTTTCCATCTATAAGTCACATGACACAACATGAAAAGTCCTTTCAAGACATGGCGCAGTACATGTTTTCCTTCACCATGTTTACTGCGAGGGGATAAAACCCCCAGCTTTAATCATATTACATCACTCAGTGGAATTCAAACCATTCACCGCTAGTTTTGTTGACTTGAATTTTGCACAAGGTTGCAGTAGAAACCTATGTAGTCTCCTTTGAAATGATTTGTTTATAGCATGATACATTCATTCATTTATTCATTTACTTAATCTGGTTTGTGTAATATGGGGGCTGGAGCCTCTGTCAGCCAATTCTTTGTGAAGACCATTACAGGGCCAACATACGCAACCATTCACTCTCGCAGCTAAGGGCAATTTGGAGCAGCCAGTTAGCCTAATGTGCATGTCTTTGGACTGTCGCAGGAAACCAGGGTTAGACCCCACCCCATCCACTGCGAGAACATGTAAACTTTGCACTTCCTGTTGTGTGGAGGATGTGCTAAGCACTGCACTACCGCCTAGCATGATATACTATATGGATACTGAATTTGAGTTCAAGTTTGAATTTGCTATTTTAAACTTGTCTGTTTCATTCAGTAGGAAAAAAAACCCCAAAAGCACTCTTAAGCAAAGTCATTTTTGCATACTTGATGGGTCTCTTAAGCAAATAAGCCAAATAATTAGCACCTCAATTAAGCAGTATTTATTCTTTGCACAAGAAAAACTATTTTCTTGACCAGTATGTTACCATTCGACTGTTTACCACCATTAAGTGGTTAATAACTGGGGCTCATCATTCGGTTGATACTCAAAGTTTTAACCATGGTGATGTTGAATTTTTAGAAGATATAGATTAGTATTTCTTTTGGTAGTCTCCAATTAGGCCATAGACAATAGATGTCTAACCACTGGCTGTTTTATGTGTTATCTTTTAGTAGAAAGATGCCACACTATATCCAGCTAGCTAGTTAATATTAGCGTCACATCTTAATACAAATACTTTATATTTATGACTTCACAAGAAAGAAGCAGCATCCAGTGAGCACATCAAGGCAGCATTAGGCTGAGGTGCCTAATGTTTGTTAGTTATTTTTGCAATACGTA
Source organism: Neosilurus mollespiculum (assembly GCA_030014195.1). NCBI lineage: Eukaryota > Metazoa > Chordata > Actinopteri > Siluriformes > Plotosidae > Neosilurus > Neosilurus mollespiculum. The sequence goes on along the minus strand of JAQMYF010000024.1, from coordinate 30,075,031 downwards.
TATCATAAAGGCTGCCAAAGGCGGCGTCTGACCTATTTTAACTGATCCAGTTAAGAATTTAGGAAAAACTCTGTTGTATATGCATTACTATACAGTCAGAATTCTTTTTCATTACATATCCCAGCATGTTAGGAAGGTGATGGTTCAGGGTTAACCATTATGCATCACCATTTAAGCAGAAAGGCTCCCAAAAGTGACAGAGCTTGGACTTCAAGCAGTAACAGTAACCCAAAGCCTTAACCATTGCCCTAGAAACAAGTCCACTGACCGATAATTGAACCTGGGTGGTGGTGGTCAGCGCACTGAATCCTAGCCACTAAACCACTAGGGACATTGAATTCTGGTGTGTTTGAATTTTTCACAAGCACAAAATATTTTCCAAACCAAACTCTTACTATCAAAGCCTTTTAAGTGCAGTTCAAATGTTCAAATACAATGCAATGTCAAAATGAAGATGATGGTTGCAAGCCAAGCTAAGCACAAAGCCATCAACTCTAAAACCAGACAGAAGATCTTCAAGATATGGAGTTCTGTTATGCATGAGGGTACTTCAAAAAGTTCTCGGCCTCATATGGAAACAAGGGGTGTACTCCTGGGGTGTAATTGGTATTTCTGGAGTTCCAGCCAACCTGTTGCTAAAAAAAATAAATAGGTAATTTATATACCAATGCTTTTATAAAAAATAAAAATAAAATACATTATTAGTTAATAGGACAATTAAAACTAGTAAATTTCTCCTAGCAAAAGTCTGAGTATCTATTAGAGGAATATCACTCAGCAGAAATAGAAGACTTTTCTCTTTTGGGCAAGAATGGAAGCTCTAAACACATAAATACCTTGGATGTGTTTTTCAAGAGTTTTAAATATCTTCTGGGCAAATAAATCCCTTACTGGGGATTTTGGATTTTTTTTTTCTTACTTTTGTTTAAGACAGCTGTACCAACTCAGCAGCATTTTTATAGAGATTATGTGAATCAAGTGCTAGTTCTGCTCTCATGGTGCTAGCTCAGCTTAGCTTAGTGCTGACAGGCACTGATGGTTTCGTAATCTCCTACGCCAGCAGCAGAGCAGTATTTACTGGCTTAGCCAATAAGCGTGACAATATGGATGTCACTGATGACTCAAAAAGTTGCTAATAAGACATGGTTACAGCTAAAGATTGTTATTTTTTGGATGATGGATTAGGAGCTATGTTTAAATCAGGTCTTGATGTCTTGGAAACAGGCATATAGCTAAGTTTGTCTAATATTTACTACTCTACAGTACATTCAAAGATTTTTAGAGTAGAACAAAGTTTACAAGTTGTGTTGATGTGCTGGTTTTTCCACATAGTGACACCTATGGAGGTTCAGCTAGTGCTCGATGCTAACTGTAAATCAGGTGTAATATTACTCACAATGAGTATTTTCCTTCAAATGTATTATTATATTTGAGGAAGATGATGTTTCGACTCATTTACAGTCACTACACCTTTAGTTTATTGTATGAAAAATATGCATGAAGTAGTGCTGGCTAGCTGAAATGTTAAACACACTTTCAGTAGCTTGAAGTGTTTCCAAGGTACCTAAAAACAGGTACTTATTGATTTTCGCATGTTGTGTGTTTGCTTTCGTAGTCTGCATATGTAAACTTTCATTCTTTATCATGAGACAAAAAAAGCATAAATTTTCATAACATGCTAATTATTGAATGCGATAAACAAATGAGCTACCCTTATGTTTATATTTGTGTGACCCTTCTCTGTAATTTACATCTTTTAATGCTTTTTTCTTGTCCAAGTGTTTCACGTGACACATTTATGACACTGAACTGAGCCTTTCTTTATTGGCATTCATTTACTCTTTGGAATCATATCGGTGATTCTCAGTCTTTATGTGGAACTAGTTGGTTCATTCAACACGGCTTTTCCCCCTGTGTGTGCGTGCATGTGCATGTGTGTGTGTGTGTGTGTGTGTGTGTGTGTGTGTGTGTCGCAGGTCAACCGCCAGCCCTGTTCGAACAATGAGACGTATCAAGAGCGCTTGGAGAGATTAGAAGGAGACAAAGAATCACTGGTCCTGCAGGTGAGTATTTCCTCCTCACTCGACCACTGGCGCTTAATTGCCACACAATATAGAATCAGTCAGGCTCAGAGTCATTGGTTATACTTCTCTGTAATTACAAAAAGTTTTATATATAGTATATATTAATATATACTATATTCAATAAAAGAAACAATAAAGCAGACATATTAGCTCTGATCTCAGGAAAATATCAGAATTTAGAAAAAAGCAAACAACCAAAACATACATAGATTTATTGGCCAGTCTAAAGGTGCTCATTATCAGCTAAACAGGTCTTTCTACTTTCTGCAAACTAGTTTCCTGTTTCTATTTACTAACATCTACACAGCTTGGTTTAAGTCATATCCGTTTTCATTTTGGGGAGATTAACTTGAGGCTTTTTTTTTAATACTTCAAGTTTAACAAGCCATGACTTCTTCTCTGACCTCACGAACACCTTTCAGACATTGTGGTGAACTAAAAAGTCATATTTCTTGTATTTGTGTCTGTTGGAACACACACACACACACACACACACACACGTGCATACACACACACATGCAACTTGTACTCCTATCTTTAAGAGACTCATTAGCATAGTCATTAGCATTATGCATTCCTTAACCCTTAACCAAACCTCAACCATCACAACTAAATACCTAACTCCAAGCTTTACCCTAACCTAAAACTACTTCCAATCTAAACCCTAAAACCAAGACTTAACCCTCAAACAGCCCTTTGAAAAAGTGAGGACCAGCCAAAAGGTCCTCACTTCACAAAAATATACAAACTTGGTTTAGTTAAAAATGAGTTCAAGTCTTCAGTATGTACTAAATACAAGTACACACACACACACACACACACACACACAGGCGCGCACAGTGCCTGCAGTCACGCTTCTGCCACATTCCTCAAGCTTCTCCACAATCTCTTTACCCTGATTGGTGGAAAGTTTTGTGCTACGAGTCACTCCTAACTCCTATTGGCTCTCACATTTTTTGCACTTCCCCCTTTTACCTGTCTGGCAGCAGGTGGGATGGATTTTTGGCAAAAAGAAACAACAAAGTGAATGTACTCAGCATTTATACAGAATTTGGAAAGTTGGTGTTGGTTGGATGTACATGATTACACAGAGTTTCATTTCTGCTTTTAAGTCTGTTCTGAAGTATTGTGTAAAAGGAGTCTGAAACAAGGAGTGAAAGAATGGCGGGTTAAAGAAATGTGAAGTGTGTTGCAAGAGAAAGAGGGAGTATCGGAGTGAAGATAAAGGAGACAGAGTGAATGAGTGGTTAACAGTGTGTGAAAACAGGTGAGTTTCCATTTAAGTGGAAATATCTCAGCCGAGACCCAGCTATGTGCAGAGCGTAGTGAGCATGAAATCATTTTTATTTTAGAGTGAATTTATTCACTTCACATGAACTGAAAAGGTGAAAATTTGCTAAAGATTTTCAATAATTGGTTTTATATATATATAGTAGTGTGTAGTGAAGATTATACCCCACCACTTTTGTCTAAAAGGGCTACTAATAAAAAGAAGTAAAAGATTACTTTACTATAAATTTTTGGTGAAAATGTATTGAAGAATGCTATTGTAGGCAATGAAAACCAAAAAAAAAAAAAAAAAATCATTCCGACAAGTATATTGAGGTAAAAGTATGGCTAATAAACAAAAACACTGAAAATACCAATTTTTCAGAAACATTTAAAGGTGCCACAGCAAAGCACCACAATAAATAAGCTATTGACTTGGTTTTGAATGGCTTGTATATCCATCCATGCCTGTAAGCATCACAATGCTTATTGGCAGTTTGTACTTTTGACCGGAAATTGACATGTACTGACATCCGGGAGTGTGCGTGTTTTTGAATTTTTTTAAATATTTTGTTTATTACCTAAACAACATCCAAACGACAACAAATAAAAAATATTTTATAGTGTATTTTTGGCAATGCTTCTACTGATTTTTCTGGAGAACATGGCTTAAACTTTTACAAATTGGAATTAGAATGGAATGGAAAAGAAACACAACCCACAAAAATCTCAGTGGGAGCTCTGCATTTAGGCCGTTCTTAAATCAGTATATTAATTATATTTTAATGTTGTGAAATATGTCATGCAAAACATACTCACTGTTACACTGGTGCCTCCTTACCTAAATGTTACATCATTACATTGATGATTATTCATTTCCTTTGCATCATGGGATTGTTTTATGTTTCATTAAATATTTATATTTTCATTTTACAGTTTTTTTTAGATTGCTTACACACAAAAATGCAAATTGCACAGTTAATGAAAGCAGACATTTAAGGTGCAAAATCTTAAGCACAACTATAAGCACAATCTCAGCCATGTTTGATGAGGGTATTTACATATTTACAAAATTTGGTGTGGGTCTGTGTGTGTAGGTGAGTGTTCTGACAGAGCAGGTGGAGGCTCAGGGAGAAAAGATCAGAGATCTGGAGGTCTCTCTGGAGGAACATCACCACAAACTTATCTCCACAGAGGAAATGCTGCAGCAGGTACGAGCATGCTAACAGCTTGGCCAGGAACTGTACTGTCAATCTGTTCATCTGCTCTCCTTTGATAGAGCAGAAGTTTGGCCTATACATGAATTTACACAACTTTCTCTTTATGCAAAATGTAGTCGGTTAGCTAGGACTGGTTTGCTGTGTGATGTTTGCTCCTTTAGTTTTGTAAAGCTTTCCTAAATTACAGTATGTACTGAGGAACAAAACTAGCTTTGTGACTTGCTCTGTGCTATATTTATTTTCATGTTGACGACTGACAATCTGTTAAAACAGAAAAGTTTTAAACAGACATTTAACACTGTTCAGTAACTCAACATGGTTCTTGGTGTATTATATGATAACAGGTTGTAGTTTACATGATAACTGATCTGGTCCTGATCACATAAGCATCTGTAACATGTTAACAACCTTATCACTGTAGCAAAACTTCAAGTTTGAAGTAAATGACATATCTTTGTGTTAGGTTTTTACAGAGGGAAAGGATCCACTAGCAGACAGAAATGGTGAAGAGCACTAAGTTTAATAGATAGGCAAAAAACACAAAAACGGCAGGCAAGCTCGTAGTTAAAAAAACAGACAGTGGTCAGAGAATTCAGAAAGATAAACAGAGTACAAGGCAAAGGTATCCAAAAATCACAGAGACTAGCAAGAATGGTCAAGGAACAGGCAAGGTCAAAAACTACAAGGCAACAGATTTACAACCGCTGGAAAGGCTCAAGAGAAAACTCTAGCACAATCTGGCAATGACTGTGGGGAAATGCTGGGCTTAAATCCCAAAACACTAATCAAACCAAAAAGGCAACAGGTGAAAACAAATTGGAGGGCACTAGGGTGGAGTCTAAATCAAAACAAAAGCACATGGCACCATAACAAAAACAACCAAAAAATAAAAAGCACATAATGCCAGAAAAAACAGAAGTACTAACACTTTGCATATCTTGGCTAATCTACTCCATTTTGTGTATGGTATGTGAACCCCCTAAGCATCAAGACCATATGTGGTTCTTCCCCAACATTTGGAAGTACATAGTTGTATAGAATGTTGCTGTCTGCTATAGCATTGTAGTTTCTATACACTGGGAGTAAGAGACCCAAACCTGGTCCAACTGTGCACAATAAAGAATCAGATATACAATGGAATTTCAGGAATCAGTGACACAGACAGATACAGAGACACAGATAGGTAAATAATGAGTCCTTGTGGCTTTCTCAGCTTGTCTGGACAGGTTTGGGTGCTGCCTTTTTTCACCTGAGTGTCAAATGGACTAAATTGAATGAACTAAAAGAAATGCTTATTAGTTTGACTGGATTAAGGGCAATGCCAGTGTACATACAAGTCATTGTAAAAAGTTTGTAAAAGAATAGAATGACTCCTCGCTAGTCAAGTGTTTGGCTCTGACTCCAACTCCCTTATACTATAATGAATGTGATCAGTTATATCATACAATAAAAATAGCATCTCAGAAAGTTTCTTTGGATGTTATATTGGAAATTCAGGCCATAAAATGTACATTTTCATATAATCTTTTATTGTTAAAAACAATCATTCATAATACAGTCTTCTGGAAATGTTGGGTCAGAATACACATTGTAGCTAATTCAATTAATAAGCATAGAAAATTGTAGTTTCACTCAGGACCTAAACTGTGGATAGTTGCTATGGATACAGTAGTCTGAGGTGCTGATGAATTGTTTTTCTAAAGGTTTTTTTTTATTTTTATTAATATATTAATTTATTTGCCAAATTGCATGATCGTACTAATGTTGCGAGGAAGCTGGGCCCTGTCTAAGGCAGGATACACCCTGAACAGCTCACCAGTCCATCTCAGGGCCAACACACACAACTGTTCACACTCACACCTAGGAGCAGTTTGAAAGAAATTTGAAAGAAACTGGAGTGTCCAAAGGAAACCCACACAAACATGGGGAGAACATGCAAACTCCACACAGAAATGTCCTCACCAAGCTCAGGACTTGAACCCACTACCTTTTTGTAGTGAGGCAGACGTGCTAACCTCTACACCACTATGCCGCCCTGTATTTCTTTTTTAATAATCACTGTGCAAAGTAATATTTTTGAAATCACTGGTTTTCATCAGTGTGCAGTGACATTAACATCGACTGCATTGTCATTTGGAATAACAAGTTTATTATATATTGGATTATTCCTAGCCCGACTGTGAAAAACAGGACTGTAGTGCTAAAGTCTGGAGAATCGATTGTCTATTGTCTTGAACTTGTCTTGGACTTGGATTGGTATTCACACACAGATGTATCTCGGTCTTAGCCTATTGGTCTCGCCAAATATTGTAACATCTACTCGAACTTGGTCTTAACTTGGTCTTGATTGTTCTGGTCTGGACTTGTCATAGACTTAACAAACGTGGTCTTCACAACAGCTTTGCCAAAAAGTCAGAAGCTAATGGGAATATGTTAAGCAATTATTTTATTCTGTATATGTCGAGAGTATGGGTGAACCTGTAGGGCATGCTGTAAATAATGATTCATTTCTAATCTATCTGATACAGAAAACAAAAACAAGGTAAAGTTAAGTTCTCTCATCCTGTTCAGGAGGTTAAACTTGACTAGTTGCTATTATGAGTTAGTGGTATTACTAATTGGTAATTTTGTATATAGTGTGAAATCTTAGAATATATATATGGGAAATCTAATGCGGTAAACTCAATTTGGGCTATAGCTTTGATTAAAAAAAAAAAAATTATAAAAAATAATAATGTTAATGCTGCTAGAGTTCATACACTAATTACTGTAACTGATTTTCAGCCATGTTTGTTTTTCCCATGTTGCACTTACTCCGAGTCATGTCTCACCATTATGTAGAATTTTTTTAATTGCCTTGTAAGCAGTGAGTCATAAATTGGCTTGGCGAAACCCTGCGTTTAAGGCTTATCGTGCGAGATGGACAGTCTGAGAGCGTATTTACACAGCCGCTGGATGTGTTCTGCACAACCCGATAAGCCCAGTCATGATTCACCCTGATAAGCTTGAACTTGTTTCAGTTGTTGCCCTTTGAAGCAACAGCAGTGTCCGGTTGCAGCCATGTGTCACAATGAATCCCTAGTGCTCTCGGTTAGTCCTCTGTAATAATGCCCATGTTCAAATTGGATTTAGACTGGAAGTTGATCTCTGATAGTGGACTGTACTTTTGCAATTAAAGACATGATCGTCATTTTTTTTATTGTTAATTCTATTTAGTTGAATGTGTGTTGTAAACTCATTTGAACATTTCAGACTGCACCTTTAAATGTTACAAGGCAATAAACAGTAAACCTTAAAAAAATGACAGACTGCACCCTTCAACATGATATACTGTACCTTTAAAGGTTACAGACTGCAACTTTAATTTATTATTTACTGTCCCTTTAAACATTACAGACTGCATCTATAAACATTACAGGCAGCACCTTCTAACATTACAGACAGCACTTTGTGCATAATATACTGCCCCAATAAAAATTACAGACCGCATCTCTAAACATTATAGACTGCACCTTTAAACATTAAAGACTACACCTTTAAATATTTTAGACTGTTCTTTAAGACACTACTTACTGCACCTTTAAACATTACAGACAGCACCTTTAACCATTATAGACCTTTGAACATTATAGACTGCACCTTTAGACACTACTGATATACCTTTAAACATTACAGACAGTATACTATCAAGTGTTAGATTGCACCTTTAAACATGACTGACAATACCTTTTGATATAATATAAAGCACCAATAAACATTACAGATGCACCCTTAAACATTAAAAAAAACGTTTTTACATTACATAATGCACCTTTAAACATTACACACAGCATCTTTAAACATTACACACTGCTCCTATAAACATTACAGACTACCCTTTTAAACATCACAGACTGCCCCTTCAAGTATCACAGACTGCACCTTTAAACCTTACATACTGCACTTTTAAACATCACAGACTGCCCCTTTAAGTTTCACAGACTGCACCTTTAAACCTTACATACTGCACTTTTAAACATCACAGACTGCCCCTTCAAGTATCACAGACTGCACCTTTAAACCTTACATACTGCACTTTTAAACAT
>JAQMYF010000024.1:30033045-30048647 GCA_030014195.1 Neosilurus mollespiculum | reverse complement strand
CTCTCTTTCTCTCTTTCTCTCCCTCACACACACACACACTCTCTCTCTCTCTCTCTCCCTCCCTCACACACACAGACACACACACACACACACTCTCTCTCTCCCTCACACACACACACACACACACACACACACACACACACACACACACTCTCTCTCTCTCTCTCTCTCTCACTCCCTCACACACACTTTGTCTCCCTCACACACAAACACACCCACACACACTCTCTCTCTCTCTCTCTCTCTCTCTCATTTATACACACACACACACACACATACAGTCAGCTAAATGTTTACTCTGTGATTAATTTTATAATCTTATAATAATTAGTAAAGTACTCAGAGTTGAAGATTCATTAATTAATGCTTTCATAGAAGATTGATTTGCTGTTTGATAAATTTTACTGCACTGTATTTTCTCACTGAGCAGAATTGTAGGGTGACTCGTGATTGGTTAAAAGTATCAGTGAGTGTGGTTTAGAATAGTGACTATTATTATTAGATAACTCAGAAATACCTGTTATTGTTTGAGTAAATAATCATTTAACACATATCTGTTGTGTTGCTAGTTAATTCAGTGTGTACACTGTACTGAACACAAAGACAGAGACCAGTTCTTATGTTTTACTCAGGAGATCTTTACTCAACGCACATGTGCTTCACAACACAGAACGGAACTATCCATCTATGAAACTGTTTGGCAGGTGGGGGGGCTTAACTCTCACTAGCCTTAAAGGTACAGTTCAACTCTCCTTAATATATAACATATCTCCTCCCCCTTAAAAGATGAGGTCCATAAACACACACTCAAAAAATCATCTTAACATAACTGGATGAGAGAGTAGACTATCTTAACATCCTGCTTAACCCAGAAGGTATTATTCTGTCCTTGAACATCTGACTGAACATCTCTCTTAAGGTCTGAATCGTTTTTGCCGATGTAATTGTAGACATGACATGGCTGTCACGGTCAACTCCTTCCCCCGTGAAATGTATGGTTCTAACTCAGGCGATCTCCCTTAATGGCGTGTTCAAGCACCTGAGAAAGGGTAGGATCAACTTTTGTGGCCCGTTTAATCTGGTGGGCTGTCTCCGGGGTCGTGTCCACCATCTAAAAGTAGAAAATTTTACCTTCCTTCCAATCAGGTTGTACCAGCAGCGGAAGGCAAGACGGGCCATCCGCATTGGCATGAGCAACAGTTCCCGTGTATTTTATCTCATAGTCACGCGCACTCAGTAACAAGGCCCAGTGTTGCAGTCTGCTTGCTGCTAGTGTCGGTATGCCCGTGTATGGCCCAAATATGGAGGTTAAAGGTTGGTGATCAGTCAACAGCATGAATTTCCTACCAAACAGGTAAGAATGAAACTTCTTGATGCCAAAGAAGATTGCTAATTCTTCCTTCTCAATCTGAGGGTATTTCTTCTTAGTGCTGTTCAACGTCCTCGATTTAAATGCTATGGGCTTTTCACCCAAAGAGATTATGTGTGCTAATCCATAGGGTGATGCATCACAAGCCAGCTGAATGGGAAGAGCTGGGTCGAAGTGTGTTAACACTTTCTCGTCCATCAACGCTGCTTTTGCCGCCTTATATGCCGCTTCACATTCCTTAGTCCAGGTCCATAACTTGTTCTCTCATCAACTCATGTAGGAGTTTCAGCTGGGTTGCCAGATGTGGAATGAACTTTCCATAATTGTTAAGGAGACCTAAGAAATACCTCATCTGTGTAACATTCTGAGGTGCAGGAGCCTCTGCAATGGCTGTGACTTTTGATGGAGATGTATATAGGCCCTATGTGTCAATAATATGGCCTAAGTACTCCTCTGATGGCTTGAAAAATTCACATTTTTCTTGGCTAACAGGTAAGCCATATTCCTCCAGCCTCCCCAGTGCCATGTCCAAATATTTTAGGTGCTCTTGCTCATCTTTCCCGTGATAAGATGCCAAAGAGACCACTCAGGACCTGGTCCATGGCTCGTTGGAACACTGCAGGAGCCGACATGATTCCAAATGGCAAGCAACGGTATTTGAACAGGCCCTTGTGAGTTGTAATGGTCAGCAAATGTTGTGAGTCCTCATCCACATGCATCTGCAATGTGGCAGTGTTGGCTTAGTGGTTAAGGCTATGGGTTACTGATCCAAAGGTCAGTGGTTCAATCCCCACTGTCACCACTGTTGGGCCCTTGAGCAAGGCCCTTAACCCTCAATTGCTCAGATGTATTAAAAAAAAAAAAGATCATTGTAAGTCGCTCTGGATAAGAGCGTCTGCCAAATGCGGTAAATGTAAATGTAATGTAATGATGATGCTTCTCGTTCCTGCTGCATGTGCATGACGGCAACACGCTGCATTCATTCGCAACAGGAACAGTGTTGTTAATTGCATCTCATAAACCTGTGATTTGCAGCGGCACTATTGTCAGAGCTTCTGACACCTTCTGACCAATCAAAATTAAGTGACTTTAACAGCTGTGCAGTATAAAAAAAAATTACCCCAGGCAATCAGGTCAGGATAAATAAAATTATTTGTAGTGGATGGAATGACTGATCTAGTATATACTGGGAGCAAAAAAAAAAAAAGAAATGAGACTTTTGTGGTTTATTTTTACAATTTTAATGGATTCAAGCACTATCCCAATTTTGCAGGATGGATAATATCTGTTATCCCAAGATTGTGAACCAATCAGATTACACCATTCCTGTGTGGTATAGACTAAGAGTCACCTTGCAAACTTGGGATAATAGTTTTTGTGTTTTTAAAGGTAACAAAAAGCTCTATTTTCAAACTGCTCCTTTGCCACACTATAAAAATAAAAATAAACCATAAAAATCTTTTTTTTTTCAATTTGCTTTTCTTTTTACTGTTTTTTTTCTCCCCTTATTTTATCGTAGTCAGTCCCACCCATCAAGTATGCCTCCACATAACTACTTCAAACCTTGCTTCCTCTGAGACATATAATTATAAAATAATAACCTGAATTTTTTCAAAGTGCTGAATACGCATATTTGGAGAAAACTGCTATCCTTCCCCTTGTATGCATGAGCCCATAGATGCCCATGGCCAGTGGTCATTTTGAGTGACAGGGAAGTGAGCATATGCCATCCCTTCCCCCTGAGAGCTTGGCGCTTCAGTCAAACTCACAATCTCCAAGATGATAGTGGAGCACCTTGTTGCTACACCACTCAGGAGCTACTTTGCTTTTCTTATGTTCCCATGTATTACTAAACAATTATTCACCTCTGACTCTAAGGATAATTGCTGAATAGTCACTGAGATGGAATGTCAAATAACTGTTAATAATTGCTTATTGTTTGTATTAACAGAATTAACAAAATTTACAAAACTAATTTTCCCTTATTTTCCTTTTTCCTTACCGAAGCATGTTATAGGGCAACCTGTAGAGACTGTTGTAGAGGTACTACTGTCAAACAAACATTAACCTTTAACCTCCAACGCACACACCATTAACCTCTAACACACACACACACACACACACACACACACATACACACACACACACAGAATTAAAGAAATAAACTACTTGAATCTTTTACATAGCCTGATTTCCATGTAAAGCCATATAAAAGGTGAATATAAAATCATAACAGTAGAAAGAGAGAGTTGCCACAACTGTTCATTTTACTCCACATAGAGCCGCCTCATATCAGACAGCAGTAAGTATCGGACTCTTCCAGGAAAATTGTCCAGACTGGAACAGAACGGAGAAAGTGAGCGGCGCACATCTCCACTCCAGCTGTCACCTGATGAGAGTGAAGAGAGCGAGATCAACCTGAGTAAGTGGACGTCTAAACACCACTTTCCGCTTTAACACACATATTTATTTCTGATTAAACCCCAGTGTACCTGTGCAAGGTTCAGGAAGTGTACTCAACACTGGGATAATCCTCACAACCTTTGATTTCGCTGATTCCTGCCTTTTCACTTTTGCTTCACGGGCCTTTATTTTGAAAAAAAAAAAAAAGAACGGTAGTCAAACGCAAGAGAGAAATAATTCTTTGTACTGCACCATATAATGTTTGTCTGTGTAAAATATAATTTGTAAGTCAAGAAAGTCACCATTTTGCTCAGTTTGTTGTCTTAATCCCCTTGCTCACTGGGGCGAAAGTGGTGGCGAACATCACGAACATGATTTTTCGTGTTTCAAATGCAAAATTGGGGAGAATTGTTTGCCAATTGTATCGCCAAGGTCTGGCAAAGGAGCATGTTTGACCTGTTACGTAATCACTGCCGTGTCATGAACGCCGGAATGTGCCTTTTGTACGCCTTTTTCATGTTTCATTTGCCACGTGCGTCTTCCCTACATCTCCCAATGTGTTGGCAAAGCTCACTTTTGTGTCCATTTGCCCCCTTGCTCGCCAACTCGTGGTAGCGAAGGGGGCCTTTCCAACACGCAGCTAGTGTGATGGTGGCGAAGGAAACGTGATGGTGGCGAATGCAACCCAGTTCCAACGCACAGTTGATGTGTACTCAACACGCTACATCTTACTAATGCCAACATGGCCATCAATGTGACACATTCCCCCTCTTTCTTCCAGAACAAAGGAAAAAGGAATAGAAGAGCTAAAAATCAGTGAAAGTCTGGTCGTGGTGAGAGCCGAAGCTATGCAAAAGGAGAGTTATTCATTATGAGGTCACTTGTATGACTATGAATCTTAAATTTTCATTTCAAACTGCAACTTTCTTGGCGCCATTCAGATAATTTGTCCAGCTCACCATTGACTAGTGGTCCACTCGAAGAGACTTAGGCTGTCAATTGCTAGGCTGCATCACACGTCATATCCGCCTCATTTGATGCACAAGACATGAGACAGTAATCTACCTAGTTCATTGTTTGTAAACGTATGTCAGGAAGACATAGGAAAAAAATGCTTTGCACTCATTTGTTTTTTTTATTTTTTTATTTATATTATTCTCAGACATAATTTCATTATTACATACACAATAACTTAAGAACACAACAGAATCGGAGGGGGGACACTTGTGTTGGTTTAGGCTGCTCGACCGACTCATTCCTTGTGAAGAGACATATTTCCTTGAGACCGCACCCTAAATCTGCCTGAATTTTTATGGAATGGAATTCACGGAATAATCCCAGCCATGATTCTCACACATTAACCAGTTATGTGAGACCTTAGCATTATTATTAAGTACCACCCACCTCCAGACTTTTACCTTCCTGTTGCTTGACACACATTTAAAAAATAACAAAACTAACAAATTTGCTAGCTAACATTGAAACCCCCAAATTCCACACCAGCATAACTGCCTGTAAAGCAGTTAACTGTCAAGCAGTGTGACAAAAATCCAGTGGGAGAGGAAGTCGATGGTAAGATGTGATCATCTTGTCTACATGTTAGCAAAAACTCTTTTATAATTTGAGGTGTGGAAATGAAAATAAGTTAATTTTATGCAGAATAGTGGCTGTTTTGGCCATAGTGCTTCAGGATACATGAAGTCTTTTCTTCTCTTGTTTAATGCCATCCTCATGGCTGAGGGTTGGTGAGTCTATTCTCATAGAGTTCTCTTAGCAGATTTTTTTACAGGGTAAGTTGTCAGGCTTTTCCCCAACCCTCCACAGCACCTGGTATTCCCAGGCAGACTCAGGGTCGACCCAGTACTAACCAGGCCCGACCCTGCTTAGCTTCCAAGATCAGATGGGATCGGGAGTTCTGGGTGACTGAAGGGATAAAGAAGTCTGTTTTAGATAATTTAACTTGATGCAGTTTGAAGCGTGCACTTTGAATAGTGGATTAAAGCCTCCATTAGTTATTAAAAACAATAGTTTGTCCAGTACTAACTAAACACTGAATCCCAAACATGTTCTGGCTAATCGACTTCTTTTAGTGTTAGGAGAGAATTGCATGTATGTTTATTGTATTTTCTCTAAATGAATGTTCTGAGGTTTTGTTTCATTTGCTGTAAAAACTGACACTCTGTTTGCCTTGCACACTTCTTGCTCTAATCTGCCAGCTCTAATTACAAGCCAGCTTCTTTTCCTCTTACTGTGTTCTAATGCTGTGGTGTTTCTGGATGGGCTGCTCTTCCTCTTTAATCCCTCACTCCATGTGGCTGTCTCCGTTCCCGTCTCTTCCCTGCTCTGCTTTGGCGCTCTGGGGTGAAGATCGCTGCAGGAGTGCCAGCGCCCCAGCGTTAGGTACCGTAATCTCACCTTCGCTTCTGTCTCAGTTTTGGCATGATGTACTAAAGGGAAAAAAACATTGTACACGCAGAATTACAGATCATATGAAAAAAATATATGCATGGAGTATTTCTTTGGCCCGTAAGGCACAAGAAACAAGTCTTATTGGAAATACTTCTGTGTACACATACAAATAAAGTAAATTCTTTCAAATGTATAACTTAATAAAATTATAATAATAAATTATAAAATTATTACTTACATACCAAGTATGTATTTCAAAAGCAATATATCCTGTGCAATATATATTTTATATTAAATTAATATAAAAAAAATATTTTATAAGCTTCTATAAAGCTTTGTAAACACGCCATTCAAAAATGCCCTTAACGCTTGCATGCCCCGCTCCCATCCTGTTTTAAATTTGCATGATTGCGTGGATACTCCGGTTTCCTCCCACCATCCCAAGACATGCACATTAGATCATCTGTTGTGAATGTAAGTGTGAGTAGTTGTTTGTGTCTGTGTTAGCCCTGTGATAGACCTGATCAGGGTGTAACTCCGCCTCCTGTCCGAAATCAGCTGGGATTGCTGCTTTTCTAACAGATAAGCGGTATAGATAGTAATAGTTGAATGGATGGACATATTTTAATACTTTATCATAACATGCTTGTTCCAGACATGGAATGTAAGGGGATTTGATATTTCTTTTAACCAAGTCATGGAATTTCTGGGAATTTTATCAATAGCATGTTTAAATTTTAGTAGTCGTTTATCAAAATTATCTGATTATTTTACTGTCATGACAAGTTCTGTATGGAAAATGTCTATGAACTATTAAATAAACCTCACATGCTGATAGTTTTAGAATACCATGTCTGTTTTGTTGTTGTTGTTGTTGTTGTTTTCTGCTTGGCACAAGTGTGGCCTGTTTGGTCTGTTTGTCCATCCCATCTTGCATCTATGATGCATTGGGCCACTTTCATCATTTCTGTTTGTAGGATTTTTTTACCTGAGCGGGTTGCAAGCTCCCTACAGAACATGTTTTATAGGGCAAAAATCCATTTCTATTCATTATAGGTCATGGAAACAATTTTTACAAGTCTGTGAAAGTCCAGGAATTTGACATTTAACTTTGAGTTGGAACTCTGTCTCTGATTTTAGTTGTTATGCCCATTTTTAAACATGTTATTTATATTATTGATAGGTAAAATTAGGCACACATGAATTGTTTTGTTTTATTTCTCTTCTTTTTAGCTTTTTGTAAACAAAGGCTGACGTATAACAGTCAGAAACTCTGCACAAATGAATGCGTTCTGACTAGCCACGCATCTACCAATGACCACTCTAACTATCCTTTCCTGTGAGCTGCATGAAGCACTTTATTTGCTATATTGCTTTACCACAATAACTGTTTTTATATATATATATATATATATATATATATATATATATATAAGCTGTAAAAGTTGTTAAATAAATGGCAGAACTGCTGAACAAAGAGCCTGTGTGCCGTTTTCCTGTTTCTTTCCCGGGGCTCATGAGGTAAGGTACTTTTTGAGTGCAGGAGGGGTGTCTATAACCCAGCACAGTTCTTTGTCTGCATTGCACTTGTCTTTTCCTCTTAATATTCAGTGTACACAAAATCAGAAAGGTAAAACCTAATAATTCTCCTATAAGTTCTTAACTACTGTTTTATTTGTTCAACTGCCTTTATCCTCTTGTGTATCATCCCATTAGCTTTTAGAAAGACCAACACAAAAGTAAAACACTTGGACATAGTCGCTGTGTGATATGGAAAATGTAAGAAGCTTCTGTATATGAGGATGTAACTCTCTGCCTAATCAGTCCAAAAAAAACTATTGATGATCATCAAAAAGTTATAAGGACTTTTATACAAAATGAAAAAAAGAGCCAGTCCACTACAGTTTTCCTGCTTAATTATCTAGATTAACATATACTTATCAAGATTTGTAACCCTAAATTCAACTTATTCAGCATATTTGTTTTTTATCACTTTGATTTTCTTCAATAAAATTTATTTATTGAATTATTCAAGCTTTAAAAGCCTCAAAATGTAAGACACAACACATACAGTACATGATGTAATTAGGACTCCAGCAAAATGCATTCTCCTAACAGAATAAAGCAAGCATTACGAAATAGCTTCAGCAGTATAACACTTTGTGTTTCTGTCCATCCTCTCATGCATGCCTGAGCACCACGCTCAAAGCTTGAGCTATTCACAGCCAACGGGTAAACATCAGAACGCTGAGATACGCAGTGTAAAACCTCAGAGAGGTTCACGGTTTGGTGTCTTTCCAGCTTTCAGGCAACTCATTAGGCACGTGTCATGGGTTATTCTGAGAGTCCTTCATGAGATGACTAAGAAAAAGAAAAGCACCAAACTGCAGGCTTTGGAGTTTTCTGAAGAAAATAAATCTTTTAAGATTTAAAATGAGTGCCTCTTGTTTTCTCAGCAAAGTCAGAGAAGATGGATGAGTCCACCGTGTCAGATGTGTCGCCGATGTCATCAGGCATGGACTCGGGCCAGCAGTCGCCTGTTTCTCCTGAGAATAGGAAGAATCACACAGGCATTAGGAAGCTGTGGGGAAAGTAAGCCATTTTCCAAGTTCATTCACAATGAGTAGGTTCTGGGTTTAAGTTTGCATGGTCTTACCGCGCCTGCATGGGTTTCCTCCAGATACACCAGTTTCCTCCCACTGTCCACCGACATGCATATAAGGTCAACTGGTTTTTCTAAATTGCCCCCGGGGTGAATGTGAGTGTGAATGACTGTTTGTGTCTGTGTTAGCCCTGCTATAGGCTCACTGTGTAATACTCGCTGGACGAATATTTACTGTGTAATCCTGCCTCTCACCTGAAGGCAGCTGGGATTGGCTCCATCTTCTCTTGCCGCCCTGTTCGATACGTGGTAGATAATTGATGAATGGATGGATAGATGGATGGATGAATGGATGGAAGGATTATTTTTCTGGAAACTTCATCATATTAATAATTGCACTTATTTTGCAAAATATTTCTTTGCAAAGAGCATCTGCCATACAATTCTCTCTGTAAATACAATAGAAATATGCATATAGAAAGAGTACGATCATACAAACCCACAATTTAACTTGCAATCAGATACAAAAATTCCCCAGGGATATGGTTTAAATGTAAGTGATTTGCAACTGTATTCTGTAGTAAAATAATAGGCGATAATATGTGGTCATGCCTGTTGTGTCAGGATCAGAAGGACACATTCGGGTGGACTGCCAGCAGATGTGATGGAAAGCAATGACTTCAAGAGGGGAGGAGTTCGTGCCACTGCGGGCCCTCGACTGGCAGGCATGGGGAACAGGGATTCAGGACGGTATGATTAACATGCTAAAGGCAGACAGTCAGGCAACACTGACCATAATAATAAAAAAGCAATCACTGCACAATGCACTTTTAATCAGGTGTCATTATTCTGTTTATTAAATATACCATATTGTTCAGTTTGTAGGCATAGTGTTGTAGCTCACAAAGTGAGATTGACAGCTGAGTGGATATAGAACAGCAAAATCCTATGATCTGAGAAAATCAATAGAAATGCAAAGCATTTAGGGTGATTACGTAACAATACTAAAATACAGATTGATTGTGTTGATTATTTCTAAGAAACTTTATTGTATTTTTCTTTCAGAGACATGAACAACACTTCTTTCTCAAAGTGGTCATGTGATCAGGTGTGTGCATGGCTGGAGGATTATGGGTTAGAACAGTACGTCCCCATGGCCAGTCAATGGGTGAGCAGCGGACAGACTCTACTCTCAGCCTCCCTGCATGACTTTGAAAAGGTATACTCAAATAAAACACATGAATGCACATACATAAAGTCCATTCTAGAACTTCACATGGGCAATAAAGATTTTTGGCAAAAAAAAAAAAAAAAAGTAAAAAATGCAAATGACCTTATCTGCCAGACTGAATGGGTTTGGTCAAGAATGCCAGAAGAAGCTGACAGGATTGTTCTTTAGTGTCTGGATGAGAGGGAAAGATTGGTCAAAATTATTATTATGGGTTAATTGGCTAAGAATGTGTGCGAGAGTGAACAGGATTGGAGCAACAGCAGACTGGACTGGATGGTGTTCACAGGAGCATTCAAGATTGGTAACGAGTGTCTGTAAGAGTGAGTGGGACTGATCAAGAGAGTCTTAAAGAATGGACAGGATTGGTTGAGTATCTGCTGGTGTTGGTCAAAAATTTATACAAGAATTGGCAGGATTGGTGAACGGTGTCTACAGGACAGGATGCTATTGCCCGAGAGTGTCTGCAGGAAAGAATGGTACTGTTCAAGGTTGTTTTCAGGGCAGGATTGGGCAAGTAGAGAGGTGGGGAGGATTAGGCAAGTAGAGGGGTGAGTAGGATTGTTCAAGTAGAGGGGTTGTTAAGATTGGTCAAGTGGAGGAGTGGGTAGGATTGGGCAAGTAGAGGGTTGGGTGGGATTGGGCAAGTAGAGGGGTGGGTAGGATTGGACAAGTAGACGGGTGGGTAAGATTGGAAAGTAGAGGGGAGGGTAGGATTGGCAAGTAGAGGGGTGGGTAGTATTGGGCAAGCAGAGGGGTGGGTAGTATTGGGCAAGTAGAGGGGTGGGTAGGATTGCTAAAGATGTCTGAGTAAATGAGTAAGATTCAAAATTTCTACAAAAGCAGGCAGGAATCAGGTTAAGAAATAATCTCACACACAGTCCCACATGTAGCTGTAGTACTGACCTGATCTCGCGCTGCCTTGCAGTCCAAAGATGTTACTACATCTCAAACCTTAAATCTCATCACATCTGTCTCACAGACATGACCATCATTATTCTATCCTGCAGCTCCACATGTCATTTCAACTCAATCTTCAGTCTCATCCATCAGTAATGCTGACTGAGGACTAATTTACCCTGACGACAGTGTCAAATACAGTTACGGTTCTCAAATCACGCTCGTCATCATGCCTGTAATTTCTGTCTAAATTTTCCTTCTGGATTTTCATACAATAAAACAGGGTTAGATTATTCAATTAAACAATAAAATATCCAACAGTTTAAATTATTAACTTTAGGAAGTTTTTCAATATCCAGAATTATAATAATATTAGTTATTAGGCAGTGTAGATGTAGATATCATCATAAAAGTGTTACATGTGGGTTTAGTCATAATAGTTTATTGTGATACTATTTATTACACATCCTGCTATTATGTTAATAATTATACAGTATGCAAATTATATAGTAATATAAAATTTTATAGATATATTTTCTATAACAGTCAGACATGCAGCTGCAAATTTAAAACGTTTAAATTAATGCAGTTGTTCTAATATATAATCTTTTCTAGAGTAACACTCCATCATTGATTATATTACTTTAGCACACAGAATGCGAATTGTTTGTTTATTTATTTAAATAATGCATCTGTAATATGTATAATATCTAGAAATATATAATAAGTGTGACTAGTTATCACACACTATGAAATATAGTAGTAATGTAATAATCTATTAACAACTACTTTGTATGTACTATGAGATAATGTACTATGAGATTTACTATTTTTACTATACCCATTATTGTTATTATAATTTTATTTGATTTTATTTTTTAGGAATTACTATGACATTGGCTTTCATAAAGTTCTGTGATCTTTATTGAGATATTTTGAAATGTAAGATTATTGTAACTCTTGGATAAAATGTTTCTGTGCATTATTAACATCATGTGTTCGTTTATTAGGAGCTGGGGATGAAGCATCCACTGCACAGAAAGAAGTTGCAACTTGCCATTTACTCATTCACTAGGCGACAGACTGAGAAATCTGCAGAGCTTGACCACATCTGGGTCACACGTGAGTGAATCATACTAATTATCCCATACTGATCATAGCTGGAAATAAAAACTGTAGTTATGTTTCCAATCATGTACTTCATACAATCTTAAAAATTCATAACTCATAAAGCGTAATTAGTGTGTTTAAACTGAGAAACATAATCCAGATATAATTTCTCCCACAAAACTTTACATCACCCATGTTTTAAAGTGTGCTCTTCCTGCAGGAAGAGAATGTAGTGTGGATGCAGTGAGTATGATTACAGATTAAAACTCAACATTTAGATATGTTAACTAAGAAATTGATCATTTCATAAGTAATTCTTAAACATGTGTAACTTTATCTGTAACTCATCTCTGATCCTAACTTCACCCAGTGTACGATTTTAAAAATGTAAAAATAGGCAAAGGACAGAGAGGGTGGGCAGGGCGTAACCGAGAAAAGTGTTAGGGACCCAAACTCCTATGATGAGTCTCTATCAGCCTGTATTTAGAAATTAGCACGATTTCACTGAATCTCACTCAAGGGGAGATGGGAGAGGTGAGATTCACCCACCACTGATAAGATGCGATTCTTTTTATTTTTGTTTTCATTTTTTAATGTATTATGTAGAGAAGTACCAGATGACTTTATGTTAGCATGGGCCTTGCATGATTAAGTATAATTTTAACCAGTAGGTGGCAAAATTGTGTGACCTACACATTCTGAGACATCATCACCTATTCATTGAGGACAGTGGTGGCTCAGTGGTTAAGGCTCTGGGTTAGTGATCTGAAGGTTGAGGATTAAAGTCCCAGTACCACCAGTCTGCCACTGTTGGGCCTTTGAACAAGGCCCTTAACCCTCAGTTGTATTAAAAAAGTGATAAATGTAAGTCACTCTGGATAAGGGTGTCTGCTAAATGCTGTAAATGTATATGTAGTTTCCAGCACATAAAGCACACTTAAGTGTACAGTACCTCTATAACAGAGTTGTGTTATTTCAACATAGTAAAAATTGATCTTAAATTCCAGATTGATTGTTCAAAGTTTTAAATTTCTTTTCTGACATAGTTCCAAGCATTTCTGGTAATAAATATGCATCCATATTTATTAAAAATTATTTTAAAAAGAGGAAATTTCAATGAAATTCTAATGATGAATAAAACCATTGTTGCTAGAGGAGAGTTTTGATATTAAATTGTATGATATTTAATTAAATTTGGTTGGTGTATCCTGCAGGGTGGCTGGACGATATCGGTTTACCGCAGTATAAAGACCAGTTTCATGAAGGCCGTGTGGACGGAAGGATGCTGCAGTACCTGACTGTGGTAAATACCTCTATATTGACTAGCGCCTTTATCAGGCTGTTCTTTGTTGCATGCAGCACTGTACTGATGTGGTTAATTTTTTTCAGAATGACCTGCTGGTTCTTAAAGTGAGCAACCAGCTGCATCACCTCAGCATTAAATGTGCAATCCATGTGCTGTATGTAAACAAGTTCAACCCTAACTGTCTGAGGAGGAGACCGGGGGATGAGGTGAGGCCAAGCAAGGCTCAAAAACAAGGCTCATGTTTTTTTAAACTGTCTGTGTGGTGATGAATTCAAAACACTGTAATAAAGTGTCTACTTGCTTACAGTCACAGATGCTAAACACACCCTCTGAGGTGGTGCAGTGGTCCAACCACCGTGTGATGGAGTGGCTTCGCTCAGTGGATCTAGCTGAATATGCTCCCAACCTGAGGGGCAGCGGCGTACATGGGGGTCTTATCGTGAGTAACACACACACACACACACACACACACACACAAACACACTCACTTACAGTGACTTTACTATTCTAACCAAAACAAAGATCACAGCCTTCCATGCCTAGCTGCTCACAAGAGCTGATTCGCTCTCAGGGAGAGTAGCGTCACATATACCCCCTTCCCAAACAAACAACAATCATGGGCGTGTTACTCCTGAATATGAAGTTTTGAGAAAAAAATGTGGTTGGCTGACAAGAAGCATGTGGTATCCTTCACGCTCTGTGGTAGAAATCCTACTGATACTATGACAAGATTAGGGAAGAGGAGCAGCACACACAAGCACTAGCTTCTTTTTGCCAGGATGCTATTCTGTCAAAATTGCTCGACTCTTCATTCAGTATCTGAAATGTATGTATAAATCAGGCATATTCTCATTTGACTGTCCAGATTCTGGAGCCACGCTTTAACTCGGACACGTTGGCGATGCTGCTGAATATCCCACCCCAGAAAACCCTGCTGAGGAGACACCTCAACACCAACTTCAACTCTCTGGTAGGAGGTCAGGCTCAGCTGGAGAAACAGGAATACATGGAGTCTCAAAGCTACACCCCGCTCTCCATGACAGCTAAAGTCCGGGTACTGTATCTGTCTCGAGTTTACTCTGTAGATCTCTTTCAACCCTGTTTAAAGGTACAGTGAGTTCGATTTAGCTGTATTAAGCAACAGTTTCATTCCTGACCCCTCCCCTCTGAAGCCTGTATGGTTCTTCCATAAGAGGGGATTCAGCCCTCATTATGATTAATGAAAACTTATTTATTGATTGTAGACTTAATTACATTTTTTCCAAAATGTTACACACTGTACCTTTACAGCACATCATATCGAGATTATCAGATTACTTCAGACTGCTTGCTTCCTTAGACACTGCATCCTTTTTATAAGAATATAAGAAGTTACAATGAAAAGGGAACAGGAATAATTAAAAACCTCCACATATGCTAATACTGGCACTGTGGTCTTGCACTAAGGAAGACTGTAAAATAGGAAACTGCTAGACATTGAAAATAATTACTCATCATTACTGATTATTGTTCTGAAGAAATATTTTTGATGGCTGATTATGTATGATCGGCTTTATAACCAAAGTTCCCTCCCACTTTCTTTTTTTTTCTACAGGCAAAGAAAATCGGTTTCTCCAATTTTGGTCAACTCCGAAAGAAGCGCTCGGATGACCCAAGTGACTACATCTGCCCCCTGGAGTCTCCAAAGGCTCTGGCGCTAATCAGTAATACCCAGGGACCCAATTCCTGTGTACAGGAGTGGAACACTGAGAGGAGGGAACAGGTGGGGCCTCCACTAGGCTCAAATTAAACTAACCATCCACCTCTCCCTGAGCTCACCAACAACTACATCTTCATCCATTTATTTACTGATCACCTGGGCCAAACCCCACCCACCTTCATTCAGTGCCATCATCTAATCCCCATCATCCCTCATTCACAATCATGACATGTTACTAAGGGATGACTGACTGTTTTTTTTTTAGGATTTATTTTATGATTTTTTTTGTGATGCATGTCATCATCTTCCATTTTATAACCCTTTTTATAATTTTGTGCTGTTTGTGGAAAACAGGATTAATGACCTTGTGCAATATTTGTACATGTATTTATTATTTATAGTGTGTGGAATTTTAACAGAGATTAGATTTCTGGATGAATTGTATAAGCAGTGTATGTGTAATGTTTCACATGTTACAATATTCATGGTGATATTTTTATAAACTTGCCTCATATTACAAAGCACTCTGTGTGTGTGTGTGTGTGTGTGTGTGTGTGTGTGTGTGTGTGTGTGTGT
>JAQMYF010000024.1:30005535-30020667 GCA_030014195.1 Neosilurus mollespiculum | reverse complement strand
GTTTGTTTATTATTCTCACTTTAACAGGTGAAAATAAACAAGTGAGATGGAAAATCTTTGTTTTTCATTTAGTTGCACAATAATTCTGCACACTAATAGTTGCCTAATAATGGTGTATATATATATAGATATTCTCTTAAGAAAGCCAAAACTTCACTTTTACTACTTAAATGTTCAGGTTTCAGTGTTTGTTAACATTTTGGATTGACCAAGAGCACTGTATACTTGTACAATAACAATTAATCCTCAAAAATACAACTTGCCTAATAATTGTGTACACAGTGTAAACATATTCATAATAGTGTATAATGTATAAACCAGTGCAACATCTGAGGCAACCATTTTAAACAACTTTGGACAAGAAAATATTTCTTAACTATAGTTCCACTCATATTTGTTATTTCTTATTATCATCTCTGAAATTGTGATTGTGTAGTTTAATATTGTTGTATTGAGCAAATATTAAGCTACAGATCTGTGTTTATGACAGGGATATTCCAACTGAACAGTTCATGTGCTCTAATCAGATTCAAATACAGATTCAAGTAGGGGAGGAACTGTTAATTTTGTGGGCGTCTGTTTGTTTTTGGGCACAGTGGCGTAGTGGTTAGCACGTCAGCCTCACACCAAGAAGGTCTTGAGGATGAGTCCCGGGCTCGGGCATTTCTCCCTTGTGTGGGTTTTCTTCGGGTCGTCCGGTTTCCTCCCAAATTCTAAAGACATGCACATTAGGCTAATTGGCTTTTCCAACTTGCTCCTAGGCATGGATGTGAGTGTAAACGGTCGTGTGTGTTGCACTGCAATGATCTGGCAAGCTGTTCAGGGTGTTCCACGACATCGTCCAGTATTGGGTGAGATTGGTTCCAGCCTCCCCACAACCCTAGTAGGATTAAGCGGTTCGGTAAAGTAGTGAATGATTAAGTGCTTGTTTGTTTGTTGCCAACTTTATGAAAGAGCTTACTATCAAATTTTTGTGAAATGTTTACCAGAGGTGGGGCTTTTGTACAAGGAATGCTCCATTCGATTTTGGAGATGGTCCAGGTCAAATTCTGGATCCAGGATTTTCTAAAGGATCCACATGTGATGTCGCTGAGATTAAGGGAACATTTCAACCATTCATGCACCAAAAATACTGCCCTCATTGGTTTAAATCTGAATGGAGATACAGATACTTGGAGTTCTGTACTGATGGAGAAATTGAGACATTGTGTTACATCCCTAATTCATGGTAATGTTTTGGGATGATTTTGACTGTCATTAACTTAATAGCTATATTAACCTCATAACACATAACATAAACATATAATCATGTCCTAGCTGATTAACAGCATTTAAAGCAAATTGAAATTGTGTACTTATGTTTTGATGATTTTTCACAACTGAAACATATAAGAAAAGGTAATGATCAAATCAAATTTTTATAGTGCATTAGGGAAACAACTCTGTGACCAAGGATCAAGCAAGATGACCCAAACAGATAACCAAACCAAGACCAAACCCAAGATTTTCAAGTGCCTATGGTCCAAATCAAAATCCTCGTCTGCATCATGCTGCTCTCTGTTTAGTGAATGTGTTCATGTAGCCGTATTCAGGACCTGTGAGTATCTTCGGTTCACAGACCCGGATAAGATGTTCCGGCCAAGTGGCACAACGCTGCGTGAGATCTTCCTAATGACTTACATTCAGCACAGCTTTCAGCTCAACCTTTCCAATACCCTCAGCTGCACAGTGATGACGCAAAGACAGAGGTTCCTTCTGGGGACGGACTGGGTCTGGGCTGTATTGGATCCACCTAATAAAAATCCCAGAATCCAGATCGCTGTGCAGGTTCTGCATCTTACAGAGAACCCTCAGGAGAATTTGGAGGAACATTCCAGCATGGAAATGGAGCCATTTCAGGGGACCAGAGCTGAGAGACTGATGGAGTTCAGCGCTGGAATCGGGATGAGCTGCTTTGCTTTGTTCCTGTTCTTTGGATATAAGAATGATCCTGAGAACATATGTGGCCTGCTGAGCAACAACCTGCATCAGGCACTGGGGAAGTGCGTTAGAATTGATCAGACGTTTATTGAGGGGTTTTTCAAAGGGGCCAAGACTTTTGTTACTCCCAATGGAATGCTGCAAGCGGTGGTTGGTAAGAAGGATAATGACCCTCTTACCATGCTTGTCAAATTCACAAAATAAATTGTGATCAGTGTCATCAGCTGCTTTTGGTAATTTAACCTGTAGCAAAGCCAATGAATAATAGAAACAGACAATCTTGCTGGTGGAGGCTTTGTGTTTGATGTAGTACCTGGTCCTGATCTTTCTGTCGACAGTCTGTCTTTTAGCATCTAGCTAGATATTTTCAAGAGAATTACATACTTCATGATGCTTTGTGTATAATTTTATAAAATTTAATTTAAATGAAATTAATTTTATAAACACACACACACACACACACACCCACACACACACACACACACACACAGGCACACACACAAACACACCCCAGTATCCACCAGTATTGTTTGGAGACGCAGTATTCAAGACCCGTGAATCAATGCTAATAAATAATCAAATAAAGGAGTATTCCAACCAAAAACAAAATACATTTTGCACTTTGTTAGACTGGGACCTTTCACCTACAGGAAGTTTCAGTGATTTGTTATTGGCACAGTAACTGAACAAAGAAACAACATGTATAAATTTAAGAGAGCTTGAATAAATCTGGTGTGCATTTTTTATTTATTTATTTTTATTTTTTTGCTTGAAATGCACCTTTAAAGTAATTATTTTCATCTGCATATGACCTGCATGGTGGTTTAGTGGTTAGTACTTCCGCCTCACAACAGGAAGGTTACAGCGTTTGTAACAAAGTGCTGAAACTGGAGGCTTCTTTCATATGTTTTCCCACACAATCACGGGGACGCCCAGGCCTGGGACTCAAACCCAGTACCTTCTTGCTATGATGTGGAAGTACTAACCACTACATCACTGTGTGTCCCATTACCAGTACTATAGAAATTATCATTTATTATAATATTATATAATCCTGTAAATTGTAGCTGCACTACCAATAAAGCTGTTTCATATACATTTAATAAAACATGCAGACAAGTCAGATTTTGTAATCTAACAGCTCTGTGGTATACATTCTAATAAGGTACTTAATCCTGAGAAATTGTACACAGAAATCATTTTATTTATTTTTTCTATGTTCAAAGCACAATAACTTTAAATATTTAGGATTTATTTTATAAATGCATGTGATGGCATTAGTATGTGAAAGTGTTTTTTTGGTCATAACCAAGTGTAGTGAGGTTTGGCAGGCATGCATTTTGGATCATGGGAGGCGGGCCACACATCATGATCAGCACATTATCAGCTGCAGGAGGAAGGTGTGCTTTCATCATTGAAGCATCCACAAATCCTTTGCTATAACCCCAACCTGTGTGTATCAGCAAACACAACACTGAGAAATCATTTTTATATTAATAATGATGGTCTAAATGTTATTTTGTCAGTTGAAACTTCCTATCATGTGTCATGCTTTTTTCAACAATAACATTCAGTGATGTTTACCTCAACTGAGGTGAATAATTGTTGTTATTGTAATTGTTATAAAAGGAAGCTCACACATTGTTCACATCAACAGATGGACTACAGACAGTAATTTTACACTTACACCATTACCTGTATGGTAGGTGAACCTGGTAATCTTGTCAGCTACAGAATTCATTTGTGATGTTTGTGTTTTTACCGTGTGGAGGTCGGTCTAGCGTGTACCACACACTGACTTTCTCAGGGTGATCATTCACAACTTCTTCCAGCTCGTTCCTTAACAAAATGTCCTTCTCAGTCTGTGTACAAAATTACATGGTGAATTACAGGGTGACTTATTATAAAACATTCTTCGGCGAGGAAAAAAGATATAAAGAGGCTTCAAGTAAGTGTTTATTTGTGATCTTGCAATTTAGGATGTAGAATTGAAGCTGGTACTTAAAGCTAATTTCTCACACAGAATAAATCAACTTTGCGATTATCCAACAATGCTGCGATATTTAGTGATCATAAAATATGTCCTAGACAAATAGGAAGTGAAAATTCAGTGTTAACTCTGTATGTGATGTAAGGAAATACTAACTAATCTACACTACAAATCAAAAACAACAAAACTCTGATTAATCCCTGGTTACTCTGCTATATCTATTTTACTGTACTTTATCAGTTAAGATGTTCTAGAAATTTTGCACCTACTTCTAATTCATTACCAATTGTGTGTTATTGGATATGTCATTGAAGCAGGCTTAAATAAAGTTGCCTTAATAGACACCAATTTTAGGATGTATCACTTTGTGTTATCATGTGAAAGGAGGCATAAATCTATAGTTTGGGATAAAATGAAATCAGCCATAGTCTTATTACTTATTACCATATATTTCCTTTAAGTCGGTGGTGATGCTGTATTTTCTTGGTACCGTAACAGTAAATAAAATCCACCACAAGAGGTGTAGAGGTCTTTTCACCATATGAGACCACGTTTATTAATTAATTAATTCAATTGCTGAAATTAATAGCGCTGATCGATTATACGTCATCACTTTCTGTGTTGTGTGCTATGTAGTACACACATCTGGCCAAGAAGTACAAGCATTGAGACAATATACGAGTCATGGCAAGTTTCAGAGAATTTTACATGCTGACATCAATCAACATTCTGTTTGTCAGTTGAAGAGATGGCTGGAATGCAGGGGCTACTGGTCATGGAGAAGAGGCCAAGGATTTGGATGTAAACAAGGATCAGATCCACATTTGCAGTGACCATTTTTTATACTTTATATGTACTGTACTCATATATAAATCGCCCGAATGTAGTCATAGTTATATCTTTATTTAATATCAAACATGTTCAAACACTGAAAATGTAATGTTTAGCTTCACTCGAGTGGACTCGCGCTGTGCTACACACAGATCAGACTTACAAAGCAACATGATCTGCATGTTAGTGTAAAAATTAAACAGACAACTTACCCGATCCATGAAAACACTTGCCAAAATGAAAGTGTTTTCAAGGATCGGGTAAGTTTTCTGTTTATTTCAACACTAGCACCCATCCACTGATGAAATAATCATAGGACTCCGGTGAAACAGCCTTCGCAGTTAGTTCACAATATCTGCAGACTGTACATTCGGCCATAGATAGAATTGTGCCCAAGAACTTCGTCTTCTAAAGGCTGTAAGGGTCAACTACATCACTTTAAGCTAGTTTCTCATGGTGTCTCTGCAGTGCAGCATGGAAAAGTGTTCTAAATTTATTAACATTTGGCTTACGCCGATCAGCACTATTGCTGAGCTTAATCCTATTTGAGTTAATATTAACACTATTGCTGAGCTTAATCTTTCTGGGAGGCAGTAGTTTATCTCATCTGACTCTGGGCAAAGGCAGGGAACACCCTGAACAGCTCGGCAGACCATCACTGGGTAGCCGGTTAGCCTAATTTGCATGTCTTTGGACTGTAAAAGGAAGCCGGAGTATCCGGTGGAAACCTACGCAAGCACGGGGAGAACATGCAAACTCCACACAGAAATTCTTTGCCCAGAAACACTCTCGCCAAGCCCAAGACCCGAACCCAGGACCTTCTTGGTGTGAAGTGCTAACCACTACACCACCATGCCAATCTATGTAAGACAACATTTTTTAACACCTTATTTTACACCTCTTTTATACAAGCATGCTCTGAACTGGTTAATAATATATACTATTTTTTAATAGCATCACAACTTGATCATATATTTTTTTAGAGCTAAAATATATGAGTGTAAAACCATTATAATAAAGTATTGCAATTTTTGGCTCCTGGGTGGCATAGCAACATGGTGCACCACTACCATTCATGAGTTCACAGGTTAAAACCACGGTTAGAGCATGCAGCCACCCATTGCTGGGAGCCCATGAGCACTGATTGGCCAAGCTCTCAGGGAGGGAAGGACAGCATATGTTATCTTCCCTGTCACTTACAACTGAACTAGGTAATCATGGGTGTATATATGCAAATCATATTGGATAGGGGGTTAGGGCTTTCCTCCAAGTGTGTTTAGCTACCCCTGAGTATGCATGCCCAGCAGTTAAAAAAATGCAGTTGGTTGGCATCACATGCCTCAGGGGAGTTGGGTAGCTCACATGTGATATAGAAAAACCTTTTGATCGATGCAACTTGGCTATAATTATTAAAGAAAATCTGGGGGGAAAATGTTTTAAAATACTGTGATTTTTTTTTTAAAGGAATATACTAGATATAATATAGTTTTTTCTTATGAATGAAGTGAATTCAAATTTACATTCTTGGTCCAAATTAGCATACCATAGCATATCAAAACCATAAAAATTATATTTATAAAAGTTAATAAGCGTGACTTACCTGGTTTGCAAAAATAAGGGTGCACTTAGTATTGTCTGCAGGATCTGCCGTGATACTGCGAATAAGCTGCAGCATTGGAGTGATGCCTGTAAAGACATGACCACCAGCATGAATAAAATCAGATACAGTATAACCTGAGTCTTTATGGATTAAGCTTTATGAGATGTGATGTGAGTCATTGCTTTATAATATTAACCTGTGCCACCAGCGATCATTCCAACATGTTTAAACTTCCGCAGCTTTGCCTCAGACTTTTTGTCAGGCCTAATAGCAAACTGACCTTAAACAGAAAAAGATGCATCAAAATGGTATATTTATCCCGTAGAATCAAGTCAAATCATAATATACAGTGTACTCATGCTGCAATGGAATGGAAGTGCTAAATGATGTTGCCCTCTGTAGGTTACATGTAGGACTTACAAGTTTTTTACACACATTTTGGTCCAGGAATCCTCAACCTAAATCATTTTAGTTCATTGACCTTTTATTTTTTCCTTATTTTCTCTAAGCTTCTTTACCTTTGCCATTGTACACCAGCAGGCCGTTTGGCCCTCTGAAGTCAATGGTGTCTCCTATCTTCATATCATTCAGGTACTGAGACATTTTGCCCCCATCAGGGTAGTTTGGGTGTGTGTTTTTGTAATATACCTAGTGTAAACGAGTACATAAGAAACAGGACATGTGATGGAATATTAAAGAGGTTAATCCATGGCATTCAGAGACATTTAAAGTATAATAAAAAATCATTAGGGGTCAAGGGTCAGAGAATGTAATCAGGGTTAATAAAGGCCAAAACACCATGTTCCATTTTTCTTCTTGACCAAATCATATTACTTTTTTTTTTAACCCAATTTCATCAAAAGTTCACTATAACCCTAATGAGTCAGAGTTAATTTTTTAGAATGAAATGATAAGAAAAGCTACAGTGGATAAACCTACTTCTTTGCTTGAACTTTATCCTGAACATAATTAGGGCCCCACATAATGCAGACGCCCTATAGTAATCAGTGTGTCTGTGTGTTTGTCCGTGCAGGCATGCGTCCACCCATGTGTGCATCCGTGTCTTCCTATCCTTGTCTGAGCTGTAACTTCCGAACTGTTGAAGGCACTTGCCTCAGACTTGGTGGATATATGTAGGGTGGTAAAGTGGCATGTTGAGTATGAACATTAGGTCACTGAGACTTTGACCTTTGACCCCACTTAAAAGGAAAAGCTTGTCGGGGCCATATTTCCAATATGCTTAGCCTCACAGGTACACAACTGGGCATACTTATACGTCTTGGGAAGTGGTAGTGTCGCATACCAGTGTTAGGTTATTGTGACTATGACCTTTTACCCCACTTTATTAAGAAAAAAGATTTGTCCAGCCCATATTTTCTATATGCTTACCCTCACATATACCAAACTAGGTATACTTAAACATCTTGTGAAGGAGGAGTGTTGCATAATAACATTGTCATTGTGAGCTTGATGGCTGTATTTCCTACCTTTATGACTAGATCAACGTGTCCCTGGTCCTCATCACTGGAGACGGGAGTGTAAGCTCGGATCACCAGATTCCCATTGACTTTAGCAGATAGGTACACATGCTGACCTTTTAGGATTGAGAGTGTACAGAACAGAAGTATTAATATTAATATTGAAACCAGGTGAGACAAGTGTAAGGTAGAGTACAGTGAGGGTTTTTACCAACTGGAAGCCCAAGTACATGACGAGAGGAGGGAAGCCTGAATCGGAATCTCTTTGTGTCATGTGTAATGTCCTGTCAGGATTAGCAAAGTCCAAAAAAGACAGCTAAATTAAAATAAAATACAAATTTTACTCGTGACAGAAATATTATACATAAATAAATATATTTACTAATTTAAAATGAGTGAAGATTTTGAAGCTGTACTGCAATTATACTTTGATCCCATCAGTCTAGAAATGATACTTTGATTGTTCATTCTTTTTGCAGATTATTTTGAGCATGACATTGCATTTTGGACATCCCATTTGTTATTTTTGCATTATTGATTTTTTTTTCAAAAATTTAGATCATTAGATATTTTGTTTGTAATTGATGTATATTTTGGTTGGAATATTCTTAAGCACTCTTAATCATAAACCGTAAGTTGCTCAATACAAATAATAATACTAATTATTATTATTACTATTATTATTATTATTCATTCATTTATTCATTCATTTACTGAACCTCTTAATCCTAATTAGGGTCACGGGGAGGCTGGCGCCCATCTCAGCCAACTCTGGACGAAGGCGGGGTACACCCTGGACAGTACGCCAGGCCATCGCAGGACCAACGCTCACACTCAAACCTCTGGGTGATTTGGAACAGCCAATTAGCCTACTGTGCATGTTTTTGGACTGTGGGATGAAACCAGAGTACCAGGAGGAAACGGGGAGAACATGGAAACTCCACACAGAAACGCCCGAGCTGGAAATCAAACCGGGGCCCTCTTGCTGTGAGGCAGATGTGCTAACCACTATGCCACCATGCCACCATTATTATTATTATTATTATTATTATTATTATTATTCATTCATTCATTCATTCATTCATTCATTCATTTTCTGAACCACTTAATCCTAATTAGGGTTGTGGGGAGGCTGGCACCCATCTCAGCGATTATTATTATTATTATTATTATTATTATTATACCTATTATTATAATTTTAGGACTTTTTTGTCTTACTCTATCTACTGTTATAAGCGGGTCACAACAAGTAACCAAGGGTCCTTAATGTTCTTGTTCTACATGTTTTTTAAACTCTTCTCAATATTACTTAAGCATGATGTTTACTGTATCAGTATTAACTCCAGTCTTGTGCTTATATTCTTGAATTTTCTTATTAACAGTTCCAAGAGCTCCAACAACGACTTCTAATTTGTGCATGTGCCATGGTCTCATTATTTCATATTTCAGTGGTTGGAATATCTCAGTTTCCTCAGCCTCCTTCTCTGGCACTTTGTCATCTCCTGGAACAGCTATGTCAATCAACATGCCAAGACCACTTTCCTTCATCACAATTATTATGTCCAGTCTTCTTGCAGTGCTATGTACATCACTTTGTGTATTGAAGACCCATAAGATCTTCATTTTCCATCACAGCTTTGGGTTTGTGTTCAAACCACTTTTCTGCTCTTTCAAGTTCAAATTTTCCACATAATTACCAATGAATGATTCTACCAGTATTGTCAGGCCTATGCTTATATTCCTTCTGTGCAAGGCTGCTACATGTGCTTATTAAGAGACTCGGTGTTTCATTTGATTCTCCACGCAGTGGTTGCCTGGTGGTAAGGTGCTGGATTACTGATCTGAAGGTCGGGGATTCAAGCCCCACTGTCGCCGGGTTGTCACTGCTGTCCCCCCAGTGCAGCTAACTGGGTTATCAAAGGTCAGCCATGTCTCTCGCTGTCTTTTGTGAGAGACATGTAAAAGAACCATTGCTGACTTTTGTAAAGAGTAGCTTGCATTGCCATCAGAATGTATTTGCTCTATGATGGCCTGGCGAGCTGTGCACGTGTTCCCCCCCCCTCGCCCAGAGTCGGCTGAGTGACTCTAATTAGGATTAGGCAGTTCAGAAAATTAATGAATTATAACATTTATGTCACAATGTTCACTCAATAATATTATATTTTATATGAAATATTTCAATCCTTTAACTCTTAGTGTTTTCTTGGTTTTTAACTTTATAACTGACCTCCTTCTCGATGAGTGGTAGTGGGTATTTTACATTGGGATCCTGCAGAGTTTTGGGGTGCTTGTTGGTATTTTTTCTCCTCTCAGCATTTCCTGCTTTGAAGAAGATAAAGAGAACTGTAGCCAACACTGCTACGAGTCCAATCAGCACAGGAAACATCTGCAACGCACATGTACACACTCATTTGTTTCATGTTGTACAATTTATAATGAATTCACTATTGAATAAACAATAATTGGAAAAAACTTAGGCTACTCTATAAATTTATACATCTGTTCATGAATGTATTAACAATGTGAAATAGATTTATATTTTTATCAGGGTCTGGGATTTATTAGGACGGCTCATTAAAGACTTCCCCTGACTTATTTTCCATGGACTGAGAGGAACAAAACTTGGCACAGGTATTAGTCTTTTTCTTCATATGTACCACAAGGGTCACACAGGTCTCCTTTTTCTTTATGCAGCTGTGGAGACCTGGTCTGTAGAAGTCTGCTGGTTGCGTCAGAAGCCTCGACTTGACGGTAATCAGTGTTTCATCGTCTGGGAGGTGCTTGCCCTTCAAACATGACTTCATGGTGCGAGGCTGGGAGAGTGAGGGGGTGAGAAAGGATTTCAACGTTGTACGACCATGCCTTTGTTAGTTGTGAACCTTGCAGGAGGTGGACACCCTAGGTCAACATGCCATGACTCTCAGTTTTGATGGCCTGCCACAATTTCTGCAGCAGTGAAGCATAATATGTCACAGTAATTGTGGTACACTTTGGCAGTAAATCCATCAGCACTTCCATGTTGGTCCCAAAAGTCTGTGAGCATGACCTTGCCCGCAGAGGGTTGGATACGTACCTTGCATTGCTTTGACTGGGCTTTATTCTCTGGATCATAGTGATGGATCCATTTTCATCCTGCCTGATTAGTCTGTCAAAGAGGTACTCCTGGTTTTCTTGGCACATGGCCAAATGAGTGTGGGAGCATGTGACTTGTTCCTGCTTCTGGAAAGGTTCGGGCAACCGGGGAATCCATTGTGCAGACAATTTCTGCAAATGTTCATGGATAATTTTTTTCCACAGACCTTACACTATTGTTCTTGGGCTAGTTGTGGAAAGGTTTTTGTACAGTAGGAGAGTGTTAAATCAGATAAAATAATAAATAAAGATGCATATAATTTAATACCATATAATCAAACAAAAAAACAAGTTATGCAAATAGAATATTTAAATATCAATATATCTTACATTTGGCTTTCTCACTAAATTCATTTATTTGTTATTTGTCTGAAATCACCTCCCATAGTACTGGCAGCCTTAAGAAATGTACAAAAATAATTATGAAAGAGTGTAATATTTTCATCAAAGAAGCTTTTTTTTTTTTTTTTAAATGATAAGCATTTTTTCTTCTCAAACTACATGTGGCAAAATTGTTAAAATGTATTTATTTAAAAAATAAAATAACTGATGCTTTAGATTTTAACTTCAAATATTATTTTATGCTTATATCCAACCCGGTGTAAATAATGAAATTAGCATTAGACTTTGACTTAAGTCTGCATATATTTACCTATACACTCACAGATTTATCAATATAAAATATTACCACTGATATGCCACTGATATAACAATATCAAAATAAATAAAATATCTACTGAGAAATCTGAGAAGGAATGTTGAACTCTATAGCAGGAGTGGGAGAATGTTGGAAGGAAAGTGCAGTCTTACCAGCGTTTGCTCCATGCTGTCCCGTCTGAGCTGTACACACTGAGTTCAACTCGACTTCATCTCTTACCAACACTCTGACCTTTGCACTGAAGCCATTTAGAAAGTTAGAGTAAAGGTAAGGTGGGCAGAGCCAGCACGCTCCTGCCAATCACAAGTCAGCAATCGTGTTACTTTCATGCCCCAGCCAATGACAGCTGATTCTTTGAGTGAGTGAGCTGTATATGGAAAAGATGTGGGATCACCCCACAGCCTTATTCAAGACGCAAGGTGGTAAGAAAAGTAGATCATTACTCATGTTTAAGTGTCTAAGGTTTATAGGGAAATTTATATATGTTATTTTTTATGTGCTAAAAAGTTGAGAAAGTGTGGCAGAGTAATGAATTAAACTTTTTTTTAAATAGGAATATATGAATATGCAGTAAGTGCTTTATCACAGGTGTTCACACACCCATTTACATCTAGTGCCATTTTATAGTCTTTAAATCCACTTAAAGATATGTGCATTGGAGGTTGGAGGAAACTAGAAAATCAGAAGGAAGGCTTCAAAGCGGCACATTCCAGAGATTCTGCACTCTTGGCTGTCACAGAGAAGTTACATGCTTCAAGATCAGCTAAGATGTCATCAGTCCTTATCCTCCTCAACCTTTCAGCAGCATTTGACATGGTCAAACATAAGACTCTCTTGTCCATCCTCAGGAGTCTAGGAATTTGTGGTCCAGCATGGCAATGGTTTGCTTCCTACCTGGAAGGTCACTCTTATCAGGTTACATGAAGGGGATCCACATCTTCCCCATGCCAACTTTTCACTGGCATTCCCCAGGGCTCAGTTCTTGGTCCACTTCTGTTTTCTCTTTATACTAGCTCCTTCGGAGATGTCATATCCTCACATGGGTTCTCATACCACTTCTATGCAGATGACACTCAACTTGTAATCTCTTTTCCTCCCTCAGACACTGATGTTTCTGCCAGGATCTCTGCATGTCTGGCAAGTATCATGGATGGCAACTCACCAGCTGAAGCTTAATCCCAGCAAGACTGAATTGCTGTTCATCCCAGCTGACTCATCCCCACATCAAGATCTTGCAATCTCCTTGGACAACTCTGTGATCTCTAATTCAGTCACTGCACGAAGCCTTGGAGTAACCATGGACAATTGCCTGTCCTTCTCTTCTCATATCACTCATCTTTCTCAATCATGTCGATTTCTCCTCTTTAACATCCGAAGGATTCATCCATTTCTTTCCACTAAGGCCACTTAGATACTTGTTCAGTCCCTTGTCATCTCAAGACTTGACTACTGCAACTCACTCCTGGCCTCAATCCTTTGAGCGCAATTTGACC
Organism: Neosilurus mollespiculum; assembly: GCA_030014195.1. NCBI lineage: Eukaryota > Metazoa > Chordata > Actinopteri > Siluriformes > Plotosidae > Neosilurus > Neosilurus mollespiculum. The sequence continues at coordinate 30,007,505 of JAQMYF010000024.1, read as the reverse complement.
TCTGCAACTGATCCAGAATGCAGCTGCATGGCTTGTTTTCAACCTTCCGAAATTTTCCCACACCACTCCACTGCTATGATCTCTCCAGTGGCTTCCTGTAGCTGCTCGCATTAGATTTAAATCACTAATGTTTGCCTACAAAGCCAAAAATGGACCTGTACCCTCCTACCTCAAAGCACATATCACACCCCGCATTATTATTATTATTATTATTATTATTATTATTATTATTATTGCATTTATGTCACAATGAGACCATACAGACAATGCTTCAAGCTAAGGATCGAACCATGGACACTGGAGCTGTGACAAGCATTACCCAGTGCACCAAATCCTTCAAGATCTTTTTTTTACTTTTACTTTAAAAAGTAAACATATTGAAATATTTATTAGATTAGATATGCTCTACAGTGTACAGATAACTCAGATCACATACAGTATACTACATGAAATTACACAAAACTGTGAGTGTATCATTCCATTCCATTTTACCAATAATTATTTTATATATTTCATATGATCTGCATGTTTGATTTGGCACAGGTTTTACACTGGATGTCTTTCCTGACTCAACCCTCCCAAATTACCTGGGCTTGTGGACCAACAACTAGCCCATGCAACCCCAGTAGCTGGGCCATTTACACACACATTTACACCTAAGGGCGATTTTGTGTAGGCCGGTGACCTCATGTTGCTGTCGTTGGACAGTGGTAGGAAACTGGAATGCCCAGAGGGAGCATGTAAACTCCACACAAAAAGGCCCTTGCCAGCTGTGAGATTCAAAGTAATTTATTTAGTAAATTATCTTTCTTTCTATTTTTCCAAAAACAAAAAAATTTAAATTGCTAAATTCTTCTTTTAGTACCTGGAGAAAACCACGGGGAAACTCCACACAAAAATGCCTGAGCTCGGGAATTGAACCCAGGACCTTCTTGCTATGAGGTGGACATTCTAACCACTGCGCCACTGTGCCACCCCATAATAATATTTAAAATTATTATTATTCCTCAAGATCTGTCCAGTCATATTTCTATATAAGAATGACTCTACCATTTCTAACAGCCAATCCAATCAAAGGCTCAGGCTTGCAGGTTTAAGATTATATTTATTGTGCCATGAGGGCAGATGTGTTATACAGCAAGGCTTCACATCCTCTCAAAGTGCACAGAGAAACATCAACAACAGCATCAACAAATTAATTTTAGCAAAAATGAAAATTCATTCCAAGCAAAAATATGCAAATGTGCCAGGGTATTGCAAGTAATGTAGCCAGAGTGCCAACTACCATTAATCTTATCGATACCCCTTAAAATGTACAGACAAACCGATGCCCTGACACAATGACCAGTGGCAATATGTTGAAGGCAGGCCTGGACTGGCAATCGAGAGTACCGGGAATTTTCCCGGTGGGCCGAGGTACTTTGGGGCCGATCCGGCCGAGAAAATGTGTGTGTTATAAAACAGTCCAGTCAGACGCTGTGTGGCCCCCTTGTAGCATGGCAAAGGCCCGCCCACTCTGAACAGTCTGTGGACGCTAACAGTTTGCCATAGCAAACTTGTATTCACGTGGTCCCACCCCGCCCGTTCATTTGTCCCCGCGGGCAAGCGCATTCAGCCTGCCTGAGTCCCGCCCATTCTCACTTAGCTGCTCAGACCGGTGAGTGGGAGCGCAGCATTGCGAGCGATATAGCCAGCTAATTTTAAAACAATGCCACAAAAAATTAAAGAGTCTTCTTATTGAGGCTGCCAGCTGTGTGAAAATTACAGATTTGTTTGCAGCAGCCAGTGCAGTCAGTGCTTCTTTTCATGATGCACTTGTTGAAGAAGCTCGCTGTGAAAGAGAGCTGACAGAGGGCCAGGGCCAGGGCCAGGCCGAGGAATACCTGCAGGGGGAGAGTGTCAGGGAAACACAGGAGGAGGAGGAGGGCCAGGCTGAGGGAGACCTGCAGGGGGAGAGTGTCAGGGAAACA
>JAQMYF010000024.1:29991880-30003580 GCA_030014195.1 Neosilurus mollespiculum | reverse complement strand
CTTCTCCACATCACGATACATATAGTATGGTAAATATGACAACAAGCACACAGGTGAAAGTCGATTGGCTGTGGAGGGCCTGTCTAAACCAAAAATTCCAGGGCCTTTTTTTTCCTCCCAGTCCAGCCCTGGTTGAAGGCAATATGTTAAACACCTTCCAGAGTAGAAGGTCCTGATAATCCGTTACACTGTAGCATTAGCCCTTCTATAGACCTACTTTCATTCTAGAGATCAGATTCTTCCCTTTTGAGCAAGAACAAGTGTTTAGATTGGAAATAAAGTTGGTGCAGGAGCTGTACTGGATGAGTCTCAGAGGATGTCATAACGCATATGTGCGCACTGTAATGTTTTAAAAATGGATTATCTTCAGCGATTATTTGTAACATATACCAGAGCATACTGTATGCATACAGTTCATTGTATAGATACAGCATCCATAAAGCAGGAGTAATGAATGCAAAAAAAGAATACAAAAATGAACAAAATTTTAATTTATACCTGTTTAAGACATTCATTCATTCATTTTCTGAAACGCTTAAACCTAATTAGGGTCGCGGGGAGGCTGGCGCCCATCTCAGCCGACTCTGGGTGAGAGCGGGGTACACCCTGGACAGCTCACCAAGCCATCGCAGGGCCAACAGTCACACAACCATTTGCACTCACACTTACACCTAGGGGTGATTTGGAACAGCCAATTAGCCTACCGTGCATGTTTTTGGACTGTGGAAGGAAACCGGAGTACCCGGAGAAAACCCATGCAAGCACAGGGAGAACATGCAAACTCCACACAGAAACACCCGAGCTGGGAATCGAACCCAGGACCTTCTTGCTGTGAGGCGGACGTGCTAACCACTACGCCACCATGCCGCCCCTGTTTAAGACATTTCCTGTTAAAATCTACAACATTATGGTTGTTTCTGGAGATCTATGCAGCATAAACTAAGTCAGAAACTAAATCAAAATCAGTCCGTTTGGATACGCTGACAATTATTTTACTTATGGTTTTTTTTATCCCCGTCTGTGGTTTAAAATACCTTTCTTTTCAATTAATGAATAAACTTCTAATTTATACCATTGCCCTTTGAACAAACTAATGCTGAACCACAGTCTGATTTGTTGTTGTCAGTTCTTAATTTATAATACATTTAAGGTGAGTGCCCTATTTATTCTTAGAGCACTTTACCTAATAACTACTGGTAAAAAAATATTCAGAAAATTGGATATTGACCCATGCTGTGCTATTATACTTGCGGATCAAGAATGCCCATATGCAAGTGTTGATCCTGGTGCTTGTAGTCCACTAGAAGGCACTGTAAGCGCATTTGTTCTTGCTCATGTAGCAAATTAGAAGCTTTTGCTTACATTATGTGAAAGATGCTATGAGGAATAGAATTGTGTATTTCTAGTCATGACCTGAAGTATAGTGGTGACTATCCATTGATCTCAATCCCACAATGCACTGCAGTAAATATGCATTAAAACTATGCATCCCAGAAGGGTCATAAATAAAGTGTGACCCCCCCCCCCTTTATTTAGTGTATAATGTGAACTTGATGGAACCATTATAAACAGAATGCACCTAATTTTTAAACCAATTCTAGTGAAGTAATTTAAATAATGTTTATAAAATTAATTTGTACTGAAGAATTTCATTGACATTTACAAACAGCTGCTACCGTAAACATTGCTGGAGATTCCCTTGACTCTTCCCAGAGATATTCCAGAGAATATCCAGGATTGAGGGGGAGAGCTTCAGGAGAATTTGTAAGAAAACTCCAAGATATTACATTATTGTATATTAATACTGTTCAGTTGTATAGGGTTGGTCTTTTTCTGTTAAAGTGGACATGAATTTCCTACAGGTTGTATGAGGAATAGCATGATCCCATCTCCTAAGTTTACTTATTTTTTACAGTGTGCTACAGGTCTGTGAGGTCAGGTTGTTGAGTCATCTCTCTCTCTCTCTCTCTCTCTCTCTCTCTCTTTTTCTCTCTCTCTCTCTCTCTCACCACACACACACATACACACACACACACACACACACATATCGGCACTGCACAAACAGGCTTCTGTGTTTAATTTCATTCCCTGCTATTAAGCTTCTCACCGAGGCTGTTGGGGTGGTAAACAGATGTTTGGCAATATCCATCTGTCTGCCTTTCAGAAACTTCCAGAGAGAGGGATGACCAAACAGGGGCAGAAAGAAAGACAGGGGCATGCTGAAGGTGAACTGTTTTTTTTATGAAGGCATATCATTATTGTACTTATAGTATATGTAAGCAAGTAAAAAAAAGTATTAAAAACAGAGTCAAGAAAATAAGATAGAGTGAGGACAAGAGAGAAAGAGAGAAAGAATGAGAGAGAGAGAGAGAGAGAGAGAGAGAACCAAAATGGAGACAGTGATGAAGGTCAAAAGGGGAAGAAAGAAAAAAGAAGAAAAGAAAGAGAATAAAAAATGAAAAAGAAGAATGAAAAAAAAATAAAAGAAAGGAAAGAGAGAATGAAAGAGGTGGTCAAGCAAAGGGTGATTTAATAGGGGCATTAAAGTAAAAATAATATGTGGGGAGAGAGAGAGAGAGGTGAGCAAGGAAAAAGGAAAAAGACAGGAGGGAAAAGAGAAGAAATGGAAATGGAAAAGTAGAAAGAGAAGAGGGGAGAGAAAAGGAAAATGTAAATATTACCAAGTAGAGAAAGATGTTAAAGGTTCGGTGTGTAGTTTAGCTGTATCAAACAGCATCTAGTGATTTCCTTCTACTCCGTTCTGGAATACTACAGAAATATGGCGATGCAAAATGGCAGCCTCCATGAGGGGGACCCACTCCTCATGTAGATATAAACAGCTTATTCTAAGATTTTAAAATGATTTTAGATTAATGAAAACTTTATTAATCTTAACTTTAATTTATTGATGATATACTTAATTGCTGCTAATAGATTCTCAGAAATGTTTAACACTGTAGGTTTAATGGTCTGATAACATAAATATGAAGAAAAATGGAGGGATAGAAAGAGGAATGGAGACATATATGATTAGTATAAATAAAATGAAAAAGGTAGTGGCATGAAAAAGAGCGATGATGCGTTAAAAGAGGGGGAAAATCAGGACAAAGTATAAAAGAGGATGAGAGAATGAAATAGAAGGAAAAAGTAATAGAGCATGACAGTGTAAATACTGTAACAGTGAGGTAGGAAGAAGGAAGAGTAGGAATAAGTGTAAGTGCAAAAGAAAAGCAGATCACACAGCATGAAAGACAGCTTGACCATTTCTAACTGCAACACCCTAGATCATGATACTCCTACCTCATTTAACAATCATTTAAATGTTCACAGAAGCAGAAGTGTGTCTCTGCACCCTTTAAAGTCGTCCAGCTCAGACACAGCTAGGCTGTGACACATTCCACGTGATCATGAGAGAACCGCACACATTAAATAGCTGTCCGAGTGCAGATTCTTCACACTACCATCTGTATGAATGTATCTCTATGCACTACACTGTAACTTTCCCAACACATTCCTGAAATCTCAAGAGTACTGTGGAATCCAATCCAAGTGTAATCTAGGAGTAAAAAGAAGCGCATCTATATATTGTATACAAAGAGTGTTATTTTATTTCATATACATTTACAACACACACACAATTTTACCAGTCAACACCACAGCCAATATAAATATAAGACACCTTATAAATGATAACCTTATAAAAACCTTATAACCTCTATATAATTACAGGTTGCATGAAAAAAAACCTATGTAGCTTTCAAAGCCCCAAATCTCCAATCCACATAAATTAAAAAAAATGCATTAAAAAAGGCAATCGTGCATACCTCTAATCTAATACAAAGTGTATGAATTGGACAAAGCTGTCTCGGATTCCAGAGGGACAACACTGCTGACATTGTTTTCTTCTTCATCCAGGTCTTCATGCTGTTCAACTTGGAGGTCTGTGGATTAGATAGTATGACAGAACACTCTGTAACACATTTTAAGCCTGATTCATAGTCATAGGTTAGTTTTGCACAGTCAGAATATTAATGCATAATGATCATTTTGAGTAATTTAAAATTGACTGTGTTTTTGTGTGACTATCATGCGACTGAATATCACCAAAAAAGTCAAGCTCACTTGTGGAACATTTCAAATCATTTTCAAGTGTGTGGCGTTTAGTTCTTTCGTATCGGGCCAGCTCTGATTCATTCATTCATTCATTTTCTGAACCGCTAATTAGGGTCACAGGGAGGCTGGCACCCATCTCAGCTGACTCTGAGCGAGGGCAGAGTACACTCTGACGGCTATGCAGCCTACTCTTTACGAAAGTCAGCAATGCTTCTTTTACATATCTGTCACCACACACAGTGAGAGACATGACTGGTCTTTGATAACCCAGTTAGCTGCACAACAGCTGTGACAACCCGGTGAAAGTGGGGCTTGAACCCCCTTCGGATCAGTATGCCAGTACCCTACCACCGGGCCACCACTGCCGCTAGCTCTGATTAAAAAAAGTTTTTTATTTATTATTTTTGATGCACTGTTAATTCTACAAGGGAAATTAGGCTCTGCATTGAACCCATCCAAAGTGACCATACGTACACATAAAAGTTCAGCGCATTTGGAGCACTCAGGAAGCCTCATTGTGCCACCTGGAGGTGGCTTTGCTCATTACCCCAGCCACCACACAACTCCAGAATCAAACCAGCAACCAAGTCGTTCATATGTATATACTTGTTTCATTAGTTTTATATCTTTAAATCATTTCTCACTTATTACTTTTTTATTGTCACCACTTACATTTACATTTATGGTATTTGACAGATGTCCTTATCCAGAGCTAGCTACATATATAATTTTAACACAACAGTTTACACAAGGGCCTTGCTCAAGGGCCCAACAGTGGTACTGAGCATTGAACTCCCAACCTTCGGATCAGTAACCACTGAGCCACTACTACTCTATCTGCCCTATCACCACTTTTGATGTCTGTCTGTCTGTCCTTCAGTTTGCATTCTGCACACCAACTCAAAAAGCAGCATTACTGATCGTTATCATTTTTGATGTCCATCTTGGGACTGGGTATACCTTTTATAATGTAGTGCATGGGCTGAGGGGTATTGCCTGCTTTGCTACGCTGGGTTTTTTTTTTACATATTACACTGTATTACATTTGACTGAAAATATGATTTATTATGATTATTAAATATTGATAGATCTTTTGAACTTGGCTGTATGATTTTAGCAGATTTTTAAAGAGGACTGTGCTCACCTTCAGTAATTTATCAAAAAATACAGAAAAGTATATTTCAGTGTCAGTTATTTTTCCTGCTATGTGCATTTAGCATATTTTTAAAAGTATATCTTAGTGGTCTAGTATAACTTTAACGACGTCCCATTGGTTCAGATGCCATGGAGTGTTCTAGAAACTGAGTCTCTTTGTTATTACTGCAGATTGATCGCTTCACAAGGGTATTTGTAATATATACACAGTGTCCATGTGGGTGTGAGTTGTGTTGTTGTCTGTAAGATGAGCACTAGCTCTGCATGTTTGTGTCTGTTGACACACTCACCCTTTTTGCTGATGACTGAGAGATTAGCACTGAAACCGCGGGCAGACACACTGCTATCTGTCATGAACTGCACAACTATCATCCTGCCAAATCTCAGCACAGGGGGAGGAATGCTCTGACCACACAAGACCACTTTTACACACACACACAAACACACACACACACACACACACACACACACACACACACAAGTACTAATTTCAACATAATACATTTACACCATGTTGGAGGTTATTAAATATTAGCATTAATTATAATAACTAGCTAATTATCTAGCATAACTATACAGCTAAATTTAGGCAAAGCATTCGCATGCAGTGCACATCTCTTACTAACAATGCTGTGGAGTTTTAGAATTTAGAAAGAGTAGCTTTGGTCAGTTTACCCATTTGCTCTCTGGCTTCAAAGTCTCCAAATATAGAGAGCGAGTCATATTGACACCCTTCAGTCTCCTCCAAGTCAAAGTCAGCAAAGTCAAGCTGAGGAAAAATACAAATAAAATTCCACTACCGTGCCAATATCACTCACTACATCTGCAATCTGGAAGTTAACGAGTTATGTAATACTACATTATAGATTATACCAATTACACTGTAAACAGAGAACTCAATTATATATGCTAACAAAAAACAGGAATGGATGCAGGTCAAATGTATGTAACAAACTTTTAAATTACAATACTATATTGACTTTCAGCTGCACTGTATCAAGTAATCTTTTGGTTATAATTTAGTAGATATGTACTGGAATGTATGAAATGGGTTCCCTGAGATGCCGTTATCTGACAACATGAAGTTTGTTATGAGCAAATTTATGCTTATTAAAATAATCTACCTTCTTAATAAAAATCAAATGTAAACATAAAAAATTTGAGGAAACGTGTTTTAAGCTGTGTCTTAAGCAACTTCTGATGATGGCAGCACAGCTGGAGCTGCTGCATAAAAGTGGCTGATGTCATGTAAGAGACGGGCAATTTATACACTGGCGTGCAACTCTTCAGAAAAGGATACTCTTGTGTATCCTAACTTATCACTTCTCGATTCTCATTCATCGTTCCTTCCTTGTTCTTCGATCCTCGCTCCTCGATGCACAAATAAGGGTATTGGGACTGTCGGCAAAAATAGCGGACCAGAAGAACTTCAGGCTCAAGCAAGAATCAAGGGAAGAGGAAATGACAAAAAAAGGTTTTGGGATGCACCCATAGGCTGTAGTTTAATAGGGTGATTTTTGCCTATGAAGGTTCCCAGCTGAATTAAATAATCCGAAAGTATTTACGCAGTAGCCAAGATAAGAGTTGGTCGAATTTTCTAAATGCATAAGAAAGTTTTGTTGCTTCCTTTCATATTTCTTTTAACATACTGTACACATGGACCATCCTTTACGAAAGGAAACTTGGTAATGTTGCTCCACGATTAAAGAAAAAAAAGTTATTGTTAAAATAACCAAAAAAGTTATGCTAAAATAAGCGTCTGTATCACTTTACATATGCACAAATTATGCTGGAGGATGACCAATACTGGTACGCTTTAAAGCAGGTCACCTTTCACAAATGAGCAAGGATGAGTGTCAAAGATCATCATGTATGTTACTTTTCCTTATTAAGCAGTAAATTATGTTTTGTATTATGCATATTATGGATGGACATTTCAGAAGATGTTCCACAACAATGTATTCATCAAATTGCTGCGATCTGAGGAGAATAAGACAATTTCAGAAAAACTAACCAATTTTGGGATGTGTATAGGAACACAGCTTAGCGGTATCACACTATCATGGCACATGTCTCTATAACAATACAATCCTAGTTCTTTGATTCATTTATTATTTATTATTGTTTATTATTCACTTTTGAAAACCGCATATCATTATGTGAATCAGTATGTGTCTACCTAAACGGGTATATCCCTCAGCCCTACTCTAATGGAAACAAGTATCGCGTTCTCTCTGGTCTGGAAAACTGATCGTGAGGTCTCCACTCTCACTGCATATTCAAACAGCCAATGAATGCATTCATGTCTAGAGACGGGCTGACCGTGCCAGCCTTACGCCCTGACCATGACCCTCAGGCTCGGTTACCTTGACAACATAACCCTCAGGGACATAGATTACCCAGCGGCAGTGGGTGTCATCGTCATAGGATCGTGGGTAGTTAGGGCTCTGCACGACTGCCGGGGATTGAAACAGTGCCACTGTGCCACAGCCTGGCCCTGAACAAACACAAAAGAGGAAGAATTGGTGGAGCCAAGCATGGCTGAGCACAGAGCGCACACACACACTCATTTCCCAACAGACAATGCCAGTTACAAGCACGGTACGGTGTTATGTTTCTTTCCACTGGGGGTCATGTTGTGGGAGAGAAAGTGCTGTGGTGGTGTTTTGATCAACCACTCCTGCCTCACATGGGATGTGTGTGTGTGTGTGTGTGTGTGTGTGTGTGTGTGTGTGTGTGTGTGTGTGTGTGTCTCAGTCACTGTAGCATCCTCTGGCTCAGCTGTCGTTATGATCATGGCACCGCCAGCACAAGGTCTCATGGGACCCACCTGTCCTGTGTCACATACTGAGGTCTCAGGAGGCAAAAGCTCTCTCAAGTGGCAAGCACACACCTGTGTAGAGATGTGCACATACTGAACCCAGCCAGGCAGAGTGTTATAAATAATTAGCAGTAAGGATTAGGGCTAATGATGGAAATATGTAGAAATTAGACATTGTTTATCTAACAATTGTTATCAATTGTTTATTATCTATGCTCCAGCGTATGTGAGACGGTGATGGCAGGAGAATTTTTTTGAAAATCAAATTTCCAACTTGCTGTATAATGTCCATTATTATTCATTTAAAATATTTTCTAATTTCTGATTGGTGGAAAGCCATCAGCGAATTCTTGGTACTCTTCTACGAGCCAGTTTATGTGTCATTGAAATAATTGGATAAGATAAATGAATGAGTGGCACACATCAATGTTCCTCCTCATAGATATCATATAAGATACATAGGTTATGCTCCACAGCAGACAGCTCTGCCTCTTCGCTATCTTGGTTAGTTAGTTTATACAATTTACAGTGATGCACTGCAGCCCTGAGCTGTCATAATTAAATTTTACTTTCTCACTATTTAAGCTCATGCAAGCCATACATGAGAGTGAGTAGCAACATCCAAGACAGAGGCGCAAAGCTCGGACACCCAACAGCACTGTCAGTAGTATGTAGTCTGTCTATCTTATTTGCTATCTATATTTCTCCTCTCCCCATTCTCCCAGAGAAAGCTAGGGAGAAAATAGCTGCTCGCTCTCAAGGCTAGAAGCGTGCTGCTCGCAGCAAGCCAATAAATACGCATTTAGTAGTAAAAAATTCTAATTGTTGTCCTTACCATTAAATACTTTAATTCCATATTTTCATGGGATTTGTCTAGAGTGAATTCGAAAAGGTGTTAGCGAGGAGCACTCACCAGCTCACCAGCTACTATGTGCTTTCCATCAGAGTCTGGACTTGACAATATTTTAAATAAATAATAAAATAATCATAAAATTCAGTTTTCATATGATATGGAGAATTATCATTAGTGGTAATCCCCTCAGCACATAACTCCCTGTCAATCTAAATAATTCTCCATATCATACTTCCCTTTATTCAATAATTATTAATATCATTATTGTTTTGTGTCATATCTTTGATTTCCTTGCTTTCTTCTAAGTAAAATAATTGGGTAAACATCCTCTAAGTGTGATGATTCCATTATATTTTGTGAGAGGTTGTACTGTATAAATGAGCATCAAAAACCTATTCACTTCTCTTCCTCACACCATGTTTTACCTCATCACTACCCTGATTTATCAATTCAGTCAAGTTTTCCAGAAACCAGTTTTGCTAGAAACCGTTTGGTGGCTTGGCAGGTTCAGCCACTCGATCCACAACTTACCAAAAGTGTATTCATTATCAACAGCACTAAAACGGATGGAGAAGCCTGAGCCTGAGACACTGAAATCAGACATGAACTGAAGCTTGGTGGTGTTGGAGTGTATAAGCAGTGGTGCCGGGGAATTGCTGCCACAAAATCGACCTGATTGCAGATACAGAGCAAAAAATAATTAATTAAAAAGACACATGGTTATATGTAGCATTAAGAAACACTGCTCAATTTTACTGTGAAACATTCCCAAATTTTGCCATCCTACTGATTTCAGCTATTAGTTTGATTCATTCATTCATTTTCTGAAACGCTTAATCCTAATTAGGGTCGCGGGGAGTCTAGCGTCTATCTTAAGCGATTCTGGGTGAGGGCAGAGAAAACCCTGGACAGCTCACTATGCCATTGCAGGGCAGAAACATGCTGACGGCAATCCAGTGGCCTACTCTTTTCGAAAGTCAGCAATGGATCTTTTACATGCTTCTCACGACAGACAGTGAGAGACATGGCCGTTCTTTGATTACCCAGTTAGCTGCACTGGGGGGCAGTAGTGACAACTCAGTGATAGTGGGGCTTGGACCCATGACCTTCAGATCTGTAAGCCACCACCTTAACCACCGTGCCACCACTTCCCCAGCTTTCAGTTTCCTTTCTGTTTTTTTAGTTGTCTCGGTTTGATCCTAAGTTTTTTTTTGCCTGTCTAGAGCTTCAGAAGTTCTCATCATGTCTTTTATTTTAGACACTGTGGTTTCCTTCACCTTCTAGAACATTGCCAGCAAATCACCTTACACAAAAAACCTGCAATGATTTTTTTTTTCTTTTTTCTTTTTCTTTTTTTTTTTTTTTTTTTTTGATCATAGAAGGGACTGACAGGTTTTGGTAAGGCGGATTTGACTGATTTGTTCAGATTTGTACATCTAAAAATAGGTCAGATTTCTATCTCAAATCATGCACTTTTCATATTTAAGTGATGCAATTGTTTCAAGACAAAAAAATCTTCATATGAAATTTTTGTGATGCTCGGTTGATGTTCAATCGCTGTATGGCTCAACATAACACTGTTGTAACAGTTTCATACAATACAGCTGGGTATATAAGGAAGTCCCATAGTCATAGAACTATTGTAAGAAAACTATGATTCTGGATGCATCAGGAGACCTGAAAAAACATTACATTTTGTATGTCTATCATAATACAGCAATTTGAATTTGTGGGGTGTTGCACAACAGACCTAGGAAATGGTCCTGAGGAAAAAAAATTACTGAGACTAAAAAACATTTAACATTATGAAATCTTAATGACAAGGGACTACGATGGCATTTTCGTCACACAACAGATGAGTTTCATATGATATGCCTGAAGCTGTTCAAGCAATTTGCCCAGTTTTTTGTTGTGGGCCTGCTGTATACCTGATATTTGGCAGGGGCTTAACCTGATTGCCCCCACTAAATTTCCACTGTGTGTGGGTGTGGGAAATTATTTGTATGTGTGCATTGAGCTTTGCCATGGTCTGCTGTCTACATCTAAGGTATAATCCAATACACACCCAGTATTTCCAAGATAGGCTTGAGAAGTGGGGTTATGCCCTGGATGGGACACCAATCTATCAGTAACATTTCTCTTACTGAGCTTCCTCTCCTTATTGAGTTTTTCATGGTCTGTTGGTTTTCTAAAACCTCTCAAAATATGTTGGTGGATTGGCCATGCTAAATTGGCCCTTGGTGAGAATGAATGTGGATTCCTACTGTACACAATGTTCCACTGAGACTCTGGATGAGTAAATGAACCCTAACCTTTAATAAAAACCTTTTTGGTCCACACTTTCTTTCCATATCTTTCCTCACCTATAGGGAGGTCTTCACCAGCTAACACAGTGAGATGGTCACTTTGGCATCGAGGGTGGTTCTCCAGGTCAAACTTCAAGAACTCCAACAGGATTTTTTTACCACTTGGTACAGTGATAGACCAGGTGCACACACTGCCAACAAAGCAATAACAAGCCACTGTCAGCCTTCTCACCATACAAAGGAACCCTGTAACATTGAGGACTTACTCATTGTTGCTGTAGTTCAGGCCAGGTTGAACAGGGTATTGTATGATTCCCTCACTGCCTTTTAGAGCTTCATCTTGGACACTTAACTGGGAAATTACTTTTCCTGAAAGCCACATACTGTATTTTAGTTTTATTCCCATAAACCTCATGATTTTATGGGAAAGTTCATTAAAAACTGTACATATA
>JAQMYF010000024.1:29952096-29967780 GCA_030014195.1 Neosilurus mollespiculum | reverse complement strand
CAAAGGTCACATATGCATGTTAGCTATCCCAAGCCCAGGTTTAGATCATAGGGGGTGGCTAATGCAAAAGTTCAGAAAGCTGGCCTGTGCATGAGCCGAGCAATGGCCAGGACAAAGTTATTGTCACGCCGCCCGCCAAGTTCCAAGGTCATGTGCCAAGGTCAAAGGTCACATATTCAAATTAGCTACCCCATGCACAGGTTTAGGTCATAGGGAGTGCCTATGCAAAATTAGAGTGAGCTGGCCTGTGCATGAGTTGAGCAATGGCCAAGTTATTGTCACGCCGCCCACCCGCCCGCCTGCCCACCCGCCTGCCCGCCCGGCCACTAAGTTAACGACAATACCTCGCCAGCCATAACCGGCTGAGATGTAACAAGTAAATATTCAATTCATTCATTCATTTGCCAAACCGCTTTATCCACAGCATAGTGGTAAGCACATTCATCTCAGAGCAAAAATGTCCTGGGTTCAAACTCGCTGAAGACTGTGTGGACTTCCAAGTGTGGGCTTCCTCCAGATACTTCATTGGCCGATCTGATTATTTTGATTAGAGTCGTGGGGAGGCAGGAGCCCATCGTAGCCAACTCTGGGCAAAAATACATCGTGACCAGTTAGCCAGACTATCGCAGTCAACACACACACAACCATTCATACTCACACATAGGGGACAGAAATGCCCAAGCCCAGAAATCAAACTCAAGTCCTTCTTGCTGTGAGCCAGATGTGTTAACCACTACACCACCGTGCTGCCCTCACATTAGGCTTATTGCCTGATCCAAATTGTCCCAAGGTGTGAGTATGAATGGTTGTGTGTGTGTTGGCCCAGAGACAGCTGGGCTCTAGCCGCCCTTCAACTTTAATAAATGATAAAGTGGTTCGGAAAATGAAATGAAAATGAATATATATTTGGTTCTTGTCTGGTTTCCTGAGATAAGGTGTTGACTTTCTCTCTCTCTCTCTCTCTCTCTCTCTCTCTCTTTCTCTCTCTCTCTCTCTGCCCTTTTGAATCAGTTCATAGAGACACTTCACACAGCTGTATTCTATATTTGATAATCTTTCATGAGAAACACGTTATATATTGTTCTTGATCCTCCTATTCTATATTGTGGTACAGTCCATTTTAAAATGTACTTCATAAAAATTTAACCAAACTCATGTCTGTGTGAGCTGATGCATTCACTAATCATTTTATAAAAATAGTAAGTTATAAACCTGTGATGCTTTTTTTTTTTTTGACTGAAGAGAATGAAATTAGATCAATATTTCCATAAAACTTTCCATCAGAGAGACTCATAAAGCAGCAATATTTTTCTTTAATGTTATTATTATTATTATTATTATTGTTGTTGTTGTTGTTGTTGTTGTTGTTGTTGTTGTATAGCTAATCATTATTTCCATCATATTTAATCACTGTGAAGATTTCGTAGCTTCTGTTCACAAACTAACCAAGAAAATGTCACTTTAAGTTGTCACAGCTGTTGCATATTTGTGAGCTGTTGCTTGATTTTATCTATAAAATGTTTGTACTCTGTGCTTGCACAAGAAGACAAATATTTCTTGTTCTACGGGGTGCACAAAATACAAGTTCTATTACGGCTGTTGCACATGCACAAGGGATTATTTTGTGTTGACCTATCAGGAAATTAAAAAAAAAATACAACTTATTTTATCTCTGATTGGTTCACTGTCTCGAGATAATTACTGAATGAAAACAGCAGACAAAATTCACAGCTTGCCATGGTCACTTTTTGTGAAATGCTAGAAATCCACAAAAATGCTGCACCAAAAAAAAACAAAAAAACAAAAACAACAACAAAAAAAAAACAAACAAAGAACCTATTGAATTTCTTAAGGTAAAAGAAGAGCTTTTTTCAAGCTTTGAATGAGTTTATAAAAAGCTGTAATGGAGCATGTATAACAATTTGTATGCCTTAAGTTAAAACTTAAATGTTAAAAATACTCACGAGCAGACAAGACTGCACACACAGACACACAGACAGACAGACAGACACACACACACACACACACACACACACTCTCTCTCTCTCTCTCTCTCTATGTATGAAGACACAAAACTGCAATGGCCCGGACAAAGTTATTGTCACACTGCCCGCCAAGTTCCAAGGTCATGTGCCCAGGTCAAAGGTCACATATTAGAGCAATATGACGGTATTCTACTTTGACCCATGGCAGCGTTCATGCTTGCACACAAGTGCATTCACACCAGCATATTAGCTAAAATATATAAAATATTATCAAAAATGCTAAACTGCGGTCTCACTTAAGATGCGTTGAGATCGCTCGGATTGATTGGGATGGCACCACTGCTGTGCATGCGGGGCAAAGGAGCTAATCAGAAGTTCCAGCATACCATGACATACTACTGTGTCCAAAAAAAAAAAAACAAATCGGTGAAAACCTTGTGTTTACAGCCGGTTCATCCATCCCAGAGGGAAAACTTAAACTCATTATTTAACACTCCGGCCTCGTCTAACACGACTATTCCACACTAACAACATTTATGGGTCAAAAAAAAAAAAAAAAATTAAAATAAATAAATAAAATAAAGCATATCTCCTCTTTAAAACGATTAAAAACTAACACTGTGCGAGTGAAATAAATAAATAATACTTTTTTGTATCCTGATATCAAACAAAATAAACTATTCCATAATTTTTCCTAACATAGTAAATTACATAATAAATTACAGTTCAAATATTATTGTATTGTAACTGGATTCATTAGTGATGTAAACATCCAATAATAAATGAATAAATAAATATTATTGGATGTTTACATCCAATAAATAAATATTATTGGATGTAACCATCCAATAATATTTATTTATTCATTTATTTACCTGTATTCATTATTTAATTTACTTTTCCTGTGTGTGATGAGGCGACGTCAGCACGCGCTTTGATTTCCATTGCCTGGCAACCCGGCGCTGCTCTGTGAAGCTAAGCTAATGCTAACTCTGGAGCTCCGGCAGACAGCGCGCTGCGACTGTGTGTGGCATCAGTGTTGAAGTGGAGTCGTGCTGGGTGTTGCTGCTTTATGAACGCAGGTTCCCCGGGAGTGCGTATATTTACATATTTGAGGTAAGTGAGGGGTTTCTCTGTAGCCTGCAGCGCTTCAGCGTGTTCGAGGCGTTATTTTGGGCGGTATGGAGCAGTGTTAGTTGGTAGAAGTGCTCTGTGGTGGGGAGGTTTTGGGGTTTAGCTCCGTTAGCTGTAGCGCAGTGGTGCAGTCAGAAAGCGACGCCTATCTGCTATTGCTGTGAAATAAAAACACACTCCGGTTCCGCTCAAACTTTATTTCCGAATGATTCAGTGGAACTGAAATACAGCAAATAACACCGACCCTGAACCACTGGTGGTGCAGTTTCTCTTTATTTTATTTAATAAACATGAACCTAATAAACAATAACATAATAAACATTAACATAATAAACACGTATCTAATCAATATTAACATAATAAACACGTATCTAATAAACATTAAAATAATAAACACTTGAAATTTTAATTTATTAATACATTTAATAAATACATATTTAATAAAGACTAATAAATATTAATAAACGATGTGAGAGTGCTACAAAGAAACTGTCCAATCTGATCTCTCTCTCTCTCTCTCTCTCTCTCTCTCTCTCTCTCTCCCTGGCTAGCTCTCTCTCTCATTGTCTCGCTCCTTGTCTGGGTCTCTCTGTCTGTAAGTCTTGGTCTTCCTGTATCTCTCTCTCTCTCTGTCTGTCTGTCTCTCTCTCTCTTATTGTCTTTCACCCTTTCTGTCCATATGATTAGACACAGAAATCCTAAGATCCCGACTTTACAATAACCTATTTTAAACCTTTCACCGTTTACCGTCTTAACTTTCACATTTTGAACTCTGTGAAGTTTAACTTCAAATGCTCAAGAGATATTCAATCAAATTCAAAGCCCCGAACAAAATAAACGAGCTAATTAAACTGGTGGCTTCCCAAGACTGAATAAATGATCTGTGTACAGTAACAGTCGTCGTGGTATGTTTCTCAAAACATGGCCTTTCATTTAATACAAATTTCCTCTTCTTTAACACCATGAGACAGCCACAGTCTTTTAAAGCCCCAAACACAATAGCACTTTGTACTCCGATCACGGCAAGCAGTAGGACTTGAACGAAAATTTCTTGAACACAAAATTTCTCTGCATGGAGAACAGCCATTTCTTCTTCAGTCTGAACACGTTAGATACAACAGAATTTGGGGTGATGTTTTACGGAGTTATCCCTTCAGTGACATGGGGGTCTTTCGCCCCCACATCTAATTTGTCTTGAATGACGACACACACCCACACACAGGTTTAGAGAATGCTGATCCGAGTGTTTTGTTCTAGTAAGCAAGTGTATGGCGTAATCAAAAATAGTATCGTTTATTTTCCTTAATTTATTTCTTAAAAGAATGTTCCTTTTCCTTATTCATCGAATGATGATAAAATCACTGAGGTCAGTGGTTGGAGTTTTTTGTTTGCCCTGACACGTGGAGCTCCATGTTGTACCTTTGTACCCCTGGATCATGCTTCTAATGCGATCCATTCATCCCTATATCTAACTGTCTATCTATATCATGTGAAGTTAAATATTGATGTAATATTTAAATGACAGCCTGTCTTGTTAGTGAAAACAGTCAACACATAAACTCCTCCATTCTGTAAATTGTCCATGTGAAGGAAAACTTGAGTCTCCTTCCAAAAATGTTGAATCAAGGTCTCCTCACCGAAATCCCCTCCGTTGATATCTGTTGATATCAGAGTTATACAGGTTTTCCTCTTTAATAGGCACGCTGTGTGAATCTGTTTGTTATTATTAGACTTGGATCACACATGGAGCTGAAGCATCTGCTGTACATGACTGTTACTATAGAAACCTTCTGTAGAAACCTGTGGAATACCTTCTGACCAATTAGATCTGAGAATGGAGCTGCAATTATATGTGTTATAATTAAGCTTAATGGATTGTTTAGTAGGTCTTGTCCCTTGTGTGTTCTTTTAATGAGGGTCACATGATGTTTATTGTTGCCTTGTTTACTCGCCTCATTGCTGTTCTGTCTCTATTCCCACTTCCACTAGTCCTCTGTTCTGGCACTACCCATTAGGGTGGGGCACTATCCTCCAGTCCGTACTCTTATTGGAAATCATGAACACCCATGTGGTTGTAGCACAGTGATTTACCAATGATTCCAATTTATAACAGTTTAATTTATCAATGAACGATACACTTAACATCTTATTAGTTTAGAGATTAAATATTATGCAATGTCTGGGAGTCAAGTTAGTTCCTGTTCACGCCATTAGAGCAGTGACAAACACCTCTTGTGCATACACACACTTTCTCTCTGCCTCTCTCTCTCTCTCTCTCTCTCTCTCTCTCTCTTTTACACAAACGTTCTTACTCCCTGTTTATCTGTCTGCCTCTCTCTGTCTGTCTCTCTCTGTGGGTGCGTGTGTGTATGTGTCTCTCTCTCTGTCTGTCTCTCTCTTACACAAACACTCTCACTCTGTCTGCCTCTCAGTCTCTTTCTCTCTCTCTCTCAAACACGTTCTCTCACTCTGTCTCTACATACACTCTTAACACACTGACACACATTGTCAGACGCACACTCTTTCCTTCTGTCTTTCGAATCTAAAATTGGGTTAAGAACTGTACAAATTTTGCCTGTCTGTAATCTGAGATCATTTAAACATGTCGTGAATTCGAATCATCATAAGATGTTTAATAGTGAAAGTAAGAGCATTTTCACACCCACAAGAAAACCTCTTGAGAATAGTGAGAATAATCACATGTCTGTCAAGATCAGGGTGTTCAGATGTTGGCAATGGCAGGAAAAAATTAACTTGTTTATAATACCAAAAGTCTTACATGGTTACGTTTCAAATTTTATGAAGGTAACCTGTGCAAAATTTCAATTTGTTATTGTAAATATTTACAATAATATGAGTCATTGAATGTGACCACCACCCCCTCAACGTTTTTGTGTTGCGGACACTACATTTTGTAGAGATATATAGTTAATTACAAAGTACAGGCCACTGTATGGTTGAGTTCACCCACAAATAGTACTTTTTAAATAAGTTTAATAAGGTATAACTCCAGCACTGTATGTATGTAAGACCATTACCCAACTGCTGAGTGGGAAACAAGAACAGTTTTGTAAATTCAGATACAACAAATTTATGACCGAGCACTGTCTGCTTTGTTGTGATTTTCATCTTTCCACCAAAAATTCCATGAAAATTATGTACATAACACAGTGCATAAGGAACTACTTAAGAAATGGTTTTAGGCGCTGCAGCGTGTGGACACTAAACCACACAAAACATTTCTAATTCAGTCAACACCTGTCCAACTAGATCAATAAACATGAAGATTTTTTTTCTAACTTGTGTGCTAGTCATACATGTTGTATAATAAACACAAGAGAACATTAATCGTGATAGTCGCTATATTTTTCGCAATTTAAAGTAAAAAAATAATCTGATAGAAGTACAATGTAACATTCAGTTTTACATTTTTATTGTTGCCAAGTATAATTCAAAATTCTGCTAGAGGGAAATATTTGTTGTTTTAATTTTTGTGTGTGGCGTTGCGAATACGACACGCATTGCTGACACTACAGAAAGGTACATTTAAGTGATATGTTGCAAGTATGTTATACATTATATACATAATGTTGTAGGTTTTGACATCACTAAATTTGCAACATCTTCAAGTATACACCCCATACTTTGTTTATTTAATAAAATTTGACAGGAATTTCTACAGATTTTTTAACCTTGTAGGATGTTGTGGACACTAAAAAATTTCTCATTGCACCAATATTTTCCAAACTGACCGTCTGGTACATTGTGGTCACAAGGTGACATGCATTTAATGATGGTTTACATTTTGTGAAGTGCCAATATATTATCAGAAAAACTAAATCAAAAAGAAGTTCTTTAATTTATACTGTTTTATTAGTTTAATTACATACTGTATATACATGAAAAGAGTAAAATCTGTTATGCAGACAAGCATAATTAAAATTTTCAGCATCTGTTAGGTTCTTGGTGTACTTGGGACAAAATAACCTGCTAAAGAAATGAAAACGGAGATATAATATGAGCACCATTATCAGTTATGCTGAGTGTATCTGAAGCATGATTTATGGCATGTTAAAAATACCATATAACACAAAATGCCAGTGCATAGCAGCAAAAAATGAGCCTGCAGATGTGTATTCGACCCCTGTATGAACAAAGAATGGGCTCAAAAATGCAGTCAAAGTTTTTACATATAATCTTTATTTAATGTGAAGGGGCAAAGGCTAGTTTTCTTTGCATTTTGCAATTCTTTATACATCAAAATTAAGTATAAGAAATGGAAATTCTATTCAGCACCTTGATCCTGAAAGACGTGTCAGAAAGAAAGGCTTCAGTTTGTTTCGGAGCATAAAGACTGGACTCTGGAGAAATGGAAAAAAGTCACGTGATCTAATGAGTGCAGATTTTCTACTGATAGGCATGTCAGGGTATAAAGGGAAGCGCATGAAGCGGTCATGCATAGAAGCCACTGTACTGCCTCTGGAGTCAGTGTTATGATCTGGGGTTACTTCAGTTGGTCAGGTCGAGGCTCAGCAACATTATGTGACAGTAAAATGTAGTGAATAAGCTGATGGCATGGTCTTGTACCAGGATGACAGTGCCAGGATTCATCAGATTCAGAGTGTGAAAGAATGATTCAGGAAGCATGAGGAATCATTTTCACACATGAACTGGCACCATTCATTCATGAATTCCTGACCTGCTGAAACAGTGCTGCGCCAAACTCGTTCCCTAATCAGATCATCACCTCTTCCACTGAACTCATCAGTCCTTGATTCAAATCTTCTTCCAGTTTATTAAAGGTGTGTTATTTCTGATCTCATTCTCTGTCCTATAAAGTGTCATAAATCTAAGAGAGAGTATCCATTTATTATGACTACTGTTAGGGTCACTTTTGAAGAGCCTCTTCTCAGAACAGGTCGAGTATACGTTAATCACATTTTTGGACATGTATTTTTGGGCCGAATGATCATGAAATTGCGTCTGCCGTACTCGAATGGTCTGTGTCAGAGGAATCCCAGATCTGTCCTGCATGAGGTACATTACCTCATATACAGCAAGGATCTGTTATACACGAGGTACATGGAGAACAGAGACTCCGGAGGTTTTGTCCTGATTAAAGTGTGTTTAACGCCAGCAGGGCTGAAGAAAGCAGACTTCTCGGCACCATCACTCTCAGAAATGCTGAATGGCTTTTTGGACGAGAAACACCCCACAGTACTCTTCTGCAAAATCATCTTAGAATAATTAATTTTTTTCTGAGTAACTTTTCTGTACCAGTGTTCACCATCAGTTGAGTAGGTCTTGAAAAGTTTTTCATACATTTTTAATATTTGGTACCCAAAACGAACAAGCTAGGAGTCACCAAAACACTGGCTTGCTCTGAACTAGAAGCTGCTGGAAGACTAGCATCAATAGTTACTCTCAAACAAGTTTTATGTCACCATGGACTAGGACACTGTCATCGAAGAAAGGATTTTTTTCCTCCAAAAACAGCACTTTCAATTTCGACTAAACCACACGGACAAAGAAAAATCCTTTAGGACCAAAGTTAGGCTGCAGTGACCAAAGATTTGTTTAGATAGTCAACCACTCAAGAACCATTCAAGAACACTGTACCAGCTCTGTAACATGGTAGTGGTTGCATCATGCTCTGGGGCAGTATTTCTACCAGTGGAACTGGTGCATTGAATTCTTCAGCATAACATCAACACTTAATCACATATTTCAGCAAGGCAGTGATCAAATACACCTTGAAGTTGGTTGTGGAATGAATAAAGCAATAAAACAATGTTTTTGGAGTAGTCTTACTCAAACCCAGTCAACAACATGTGGGATGTGTATAAAAGTCTAAAATATCCAACCAGAATTCTATCAGAAGCTTGATAATGATTACCAGATGTGTCCGGTGAAGGTGAAACCTCCTGAGGTTTAAATGTTTCCATGTTAAACCAAATATTAGAAGGGTCTGTCGATTTCACAAACCCTTAAATTTTTGTGGTTCAGAGGCTCTGGGTTACTGTTCAGAGGGTCAGGGGATCAAGACCCAGTACCACCAAGCAGCCACTGTTTGGCCCTTGACCCTCATCATTTGAGGTGCATAAACAAGTTTTTTGTTCTTCTGGACACCAAATTCTTGGTTTTGTTTATTCTGTTAAAGATGTAAGGTCATTCTACGCCAGAAAAAGTGGAGTCCAAAGAAGTTATTGAACAGATAAAATGTCATTCATGTCCATGATGGTGTGTAAACTTCTGACCTCAACTGTATGTACATACACACCCACACACGTGTTTACTTTCAATCAGTCAACATAAAGATATATTCGCTTGTTAAATCCAAAAGACTGACGCTGCAGTGTTTTGCCAAGGTAAATATACAATGCTCATCACTCTTAGCAGGCTGGATTGTTGCCAATAAAAGGAACATGGAGGTTTATTTTTCCCAAATTTTGCTAAGTGTTGATATAGTGGTGTAGTGGTTAGAACGTCCGCCTCAGAGCAAAAAGATCCTGGGTTCGAGTCCAGGGCTCGGCAAGGGCAGGTTTGTATGGACTTTGCATGTTTCCCCCGTGTCTGCATCAGTTTCCTTCCACAGTCCAAAGACATGCAGATTAAGGTACATGGCTGTTCCAAATTGCCCCAGTTGTGAGTGCGAATGGTTGTGTGTGTTGGCCCTGCAAAGGACTGGTGAGCTGTTCAGGGTGTACCCTGCTTTCGCCCAGAGCTGGCTTGGATAAGCTCCAGCCTCCCCTTGTAGGATTAGAAATAGAGATCAAGCAGCTTCTAAATCGTAATTGAATTTCACCTTCTTTTATTTTTAGTTATTTTAAAAAATAAGACTATAGGGGCTTAGAAAGCAATGTTTTAGATATGAAACCTCATAAAAGGGTGTAATTCTATGTGATATCACCATCTGACCTCGGATTCCCTTCATACTTACAGATTCTGTTGTCCTTGCAGCCAACAGATACTGTGCAAAACATTTGTGTGTGTGTGTGTGTATATATATATATAATATAATGTGTGTGTATGTGCGCATATGTAGTGTGTGTGTGTGTATATACACTTCACCCCCGATTTCCCAGACTATTAGAGGGGAAAGGCTGTCAGGGGACCTCAAAAGTCCAGCAATCGCTAATGTCTGGGGACCCTACTTTTTCTCGGACATTTACCATAATCGGTCCAGCAATCGCCATTATTCAGCAGCAGTCCCGGACTTTTACACACTTATCCGACACTCAATACACAATATTTTGTTTCCACAAACTTAAGGAACGTATCAGCACATTCTTTTATCACATTCATTTTAAATGTGGGTTCCGGCTCGTCGTCACTGTCCTCACTTTCACGTGCACTTGCCACTATCTGTTCATCGGACATTATTTCGTGACGCTCTGCTGCTTCATTTTCGTCCATCCACTCGGACGGGAACAGGCCGAACAGGAGGGAAGTTGGAAAATCATGACCGACCCGGACTTTCATCTTCAATTCATGGACTTGTACGAGCATTTTTCCGGCAATACCAAATGTCTGGCGCCAGATTTTGTCCGGGAAATCCGAAATCTGGGAGAAAGGGGTACGGGAAATGGAGGGTAAAGTGTGTGGATTTTTTTATTTAAATACCCTTAAAATAAAAAAAAGCATATTATACTTTATTTCAAATGCATATATAATATATTATATATCATAATATATTATTATATAGAATATTGATGTTGAAATCATCCACCTGTTATGCCATTCCACGCGTCCCCTCTCTGAGCCGCCATATTTCAAAACTTACTGGGATATTGAACATTCAAAACCACTTTTTGTTGCTGGCTTTTATTTTTCTTGGCTATAAAGTATTTCATTATCACAGCAGTTTTCTTGAGGACATTAACACACCTTTCTATGATTTTAACGCAACAGAGTAGCTTTTGAAGAATAATCATAGAGATATCACTTGTTTTGGTGCAGATGTTTGTGCATGTATGCTATTATCACCCTCACCTGTAAACAACATTTGTTTACTATCATGTAGAAAACATTCCCATTGCTTTCTTTTATATCTTGTACTCCTTCTAAGTGGAGATATCTCATCTAACCCTGGTCCTGGACCTTAGTTCCCCTGCACTGCTTGCCAGAAGGGTATTCAGAGCAACAGTAGAGCCATCGACTGTGATGAGTGTCATCAGTGGACTCACCTCAAATGCCAGTCACTGATCACTCCCTCGGACTACAGCGAAACTGAAGATGGTACCCGTGACCTCGGGTACTCATGCGGTCCATGCACGTTGGCTGAACTGCCTCAGATATCAATTAATGACCTGGATCTGGATCATTCTTCAGCAGAAGATTCACATGCGGACATCTCTTAACACTCATCTCAATGTGACCACCTGTATGAGTATGAGTGCTTCAAGAAGAGAGGATTGCACCTCATCCACATCGACAGCCGCAGCCGGCTGCCCAGCTCGTCGTCTTAACCCAGCAGCTGTCGTCGCCGTGATGGAGACTTGGCTGGACGATTCCGTGCCAGATGAGGATTATGTGGTGGAGCGACAGGACAGGAACAGAGAAGGAGTATCTGTCTGTACATTCACAAAAACTTTGCATTCAATAGACGCCTGGATATAGTGAACTCTGACCTTGAATTCTTGGCTGTGGATTTGTTAGTGCCAAAGACTAAACCGATTCTATTCAGCGTCACTTACAGACCACCTAAGGGTTCTACCTTTTTCAGTAAGCTAGAAAACTGTTTTTTGGAATCGAGTTATCAACAGCAGGAGACTTTCTTACTAGGCGATTTTAATACAAACATTTTGGCTAAGAAGAGCAATTTGAAATCTAGTTTGTTAAATTTTATTCGTATTTTTGACATGTACCAATTAATTGATGAACCAGCCAGAGTTACACCAACCAGTCAAAGTTGTATTAATCTTATTTTAACATCTGATCTGGAAATTGTCTCTCAGAGTGGTTTGTTGCCTTGTAATATGAGTGATCAAAGTATTCTGTATTGTACAAGAAAAGCTTAAAGTATCAAGTCAATAAACATAATGTCACACAAATAAGATCTATGAAAAACTATAGTGTAGATTTGTTGAAACTCAAGGTCTTAAATAAGGAAGACGGTTCTTAGATGTAATAGATAATTTGGCTCAAGTAAAAACTGTTCATTTAAAGCAAAATTCACAACCATGGTTTTCAGCTACCATCTTACAGTTAATAAGTGACAGAGACAAGGCCGGGGTAAAATTCAGAAAAACAAATTCCACAGAATCTTTCAAATGCTTTAAACATCTCAGAAATAAAACTCAACATGAAATTGCTAAAGCTAAAAAAGACTTCAATAGTCCGTCAAAATCTCTGTGGAAATGTTTATAAAATATATAAAATATCGGCCTGTCTAAGCGTAAAGTTGGTTCATCGAATATAGGTCTCCGAGACAATGGTGGAGAAATATGTTTTGATCCCAGATTTGTTTCGAAGAAATTTAAGAATTTCTTTTGTGGAGTTGCCAGTGCACTTGTTGACAAACTTCCCAAAAGAAACTTTTATTACAGTAAAACTGTAAAAACCATGTTCAACTTAAACATTTTACATTCTCTGTTGTCTCAGACCAAGCATTTATATATATATAAAAAAAACAAAAATTATATTGTTTATCTGTTTCAAAGTCTACTGGAAGTGATAATATTTCTGCAAAATTTTTAAGACAGTGCATCTGTCATTTCATCACCATTAGCCTACGTTATTAATCTATCAATTAAAACCTCACTAGTTCCAGTGGACTTTAAAACAGCAAGGTTTTTTTTTAAGTTATCGTTTTTCACATCCTGAAAAAATATATTTTTTTAAATGTTGGTGAATTATGTTGGGAACCGTTATGTCTCGCCCCTGTGGGTGTGGCTTGCTCTCCATTAGCAGTTTGTTAGATGTGAATATGGTATGTAAGTACCTCTTTTTTTAGTCTTCCGGCACACACTTCCCTTCCCTGCAATCGCTTCCCTTTTCCAACCATTGTTTGGGTGAAAAAAAATGGTTGGTGTTTATATATTTCAAATCAGGAGAATTGTTTGATGTCTACCAAAATAAATGTTTGTATGACTATGTCTTATATCAATATTTTTCTTTATTGGAAAAAAAATCCATGTTTGCACTGATAGCAAATCTGTATAGAAAAAAAGATACAGATGTAAATCTTTTAATGTGGTACAAATTTAAAGAAGAAATTTATAAATGTAATAAGATGACTATTATGAAGGTAATAAAAATTGGCCCCGATTCCAATAGAGGAAAATGAGCCATGCTGTTTGGGTGGGAAGGGCACACTTGGTGGTCACTGCCAGTCATAGCTACACTAGACAGTCAGAGGTATTTGTAGTATTAGCTTGGGTATGTGGAAAAGGGTAGATAGCACTTTCTTCTCGTGTGTAACCCTGTAACACTGCATGAGAAGTATTTTCCAAATGATGTAGCTAATAATTTTGAGATCTCAGAAAAGCACATTGTGATAAACAATATATACTATTCTATTATAATATCACCACACCAGAGTCTGCATTAAAGGGACAGGCATGGGTGAAGGTGGTGATGAGAAAGGTCACAGGTGAATAAGAGGAAAAACTCATTTGCTGTTCTTTGTATTTAACCATTTAGTGTTGGGTTTGTGTTGAATCACTGGCTTATCACGAACACTAAATTGTAAATAAGACCATGAGCTTGAATCCTTAAATCCTGGTACTGTCTGTCACTTTGTCACCATTTGTGCTGATTACTGTGAAGGACCTGGGCTAATTAGAGTGAAGGCAGCTGTGTTCTTTCACCTGTCAGTCACACTACCACTAGCTAATTCCTCTGTTTTTAGCTCTTGGATGTGGAAACATTAAGTTTTGCATCGATACATGTTCAGAAGTAGTGTGTGTGTGTGTGTGTGTGTGTGTGTGTGTGTGCGTGCGTGGGATAGTGTGCGCACGAGTGTGTGTGTGCTTGCGTGGGAAAGTGTGCGCACGAGTGTGTGTGTGTGTGTGTGTCAGAAAGAGAGAGGGGTAGTGCTGTACTGTATTAGTGTAATCTATCCACTGATGGTGCATCAGCCTGAGAACTTCGGTGAAAATGAAACTATGTTTCTTATAACAGTTCGCTCTGTAGTGTGTTACTCATGAAAAATTCACATGAAGTGTTCACATAGAAAATTCAGTTATATGAGGTTACTAAAATAATTGGGGCACTGGGGCAGCCATAGCCTAATGGTTAGAGAAGCGGCTTTGGAACTGAAGGGTTCGATTCCCAAACCAGCAGGAATAATGTGTGGTGGTGGGGAGTGAGCTCCACCTTCATGACTGAAGTGCCCTTGAGCAAGGCACCTGACCCCCAACTGCTCTCCAGGTGCCCCAGTGTGTGGCAGCTCACTGTTCCGAGTGTGTGTGCTCACTGTTTGTGTGTGTGTGTGTGTGTGTGTGTGTGTGTTTGCTCACTTTGGATTGGTTAAATGCAGAAGTCAGAGTTTCCCTTGCAGAATGAATACAGTATCAAAATGTTTGGTCTCCAGAGTGAGCAACAAGCATGCTGTATTTTTATAACCACAAACAAAGAAAAGCAGTTATTTAGTTTTAAGATTATAGTATTTACCATTTCAGACTTTTTATAATTTAGAATTACAATCAGGCATGTTGCATTATTGACATTACCACATCATCAATAAAAACCTGAAATAAACAGAAATGATGCAAAGCTTTTTCTTTGGAAACTTAGCACCCATACTTGAATTTGCTGGAGTTACACAAAAAACAGCAACACTCAGCCTCATCATGGACAGCACGCACTATGTTACGTGTATGTAGTAGATCGGTGCAGAGATGTCCACCCTGATGCAGACCTGAAGTGTTGTGTAGTGAACACACTCTTACTGCTGTGTAAACTTAACACAAACTGTTAAAGCAGCAGATTTCCAGCAGAACCAGTTTTACCCACAATGCTTCTGGAAGGAGTGGGAAGGAGTTGGATGTTTTGGGCTTTTTCTTTGTTCATTGTTGACCTAAGTAAATATTAAGTGGCACTCGGTGAGATTAGATAAGTGTTTTTTTTTTTTGTTTTGTTTTGTTTTTGTTTTTTTGTTTTTTTGGTTTTTTTTGTGTGTGTGTGTTTTTTTAGCATCTGTTCCTGCAAGGTTTTTTCTGGGTTTTTTTCCTCATTAATACATTTATTTTAAATGTATCCAGACTTTGTTGATTTTTACCCCTGCCAAGGACGTTTCTTTCTCACTGCAGTTTGTTTGTCTGACTGTAAGCAGAATTGAGCAAAACCTACCAACCTGATTTCCATGTAACCTGGTGGAAGGGTAAGGAAAGAAGAAATTTATTTTTTGGAGAGTGTCAGAGTCGCAGGGAGCTTCATGTTCACCAGAATTCCAAGATAGAGCATTTAAAGTTCAGTAGTGACAAAACTAGAAATAAGATCTCGCCGTTGTAAATATATCTACATGTGCAGTATAAAGGAATAGCCTGCGCTCTCTCTCTCTCTCTCTCTCTCTCTCTATATATATATATATATATATATAGGATAACTTTTACTT
The DNA here is from genome assembly GCA_030014195.1 of Neosilurus mollespiculum. Lineage (NCBI taxonomy): Eukaryota > Metazoa > Chordata > Actinopteri > Siluriformes > Plotosidae > Neosilurus > Neosilurus mollespiculum. Next base: position 29,952,102 of record JAQMYF010000024.1, on the reverse strand, counting down.
TGATAG
>JAQMYF010000024.1:29884281-29914703 GCA_030014195.1 Neosilurus mollespiculum | reverse complement strand
ATATATAAATAGGTTAATATAATGTTGCTTGTTACAACAATTTTCCTATAACATGCTTCCCCAAAGTGCTTTATTCCTCTTATATCTCAATGAGTTGCCAGCACCTGAGAGTCTTTCTATTACCCCGACCAAGAAGCTTATGTTCTGCCACAGGTTTGCGTGTTTGTTTGTCAAACAGAATTGCACAAAAATGTGTTAGTTTTTTTTTTTTTACCAGACATGAGGTTTTGGACAAATAATGCTCTATTATATTTTGTAGATGTTTTGGATCAAATTCAGAATTCTGGAATAAATTCTGAAATTTCTTCCAGAAGTGGGGCTTTGTATGGAGAGGACTCTGTTAGATGATCTGGATCTAATTCTGGATCCAGGACTTTTTTAATAAAGGATTTTTTTTTAACATTGTGAGATAGGATGACTCCTGACGTTTAGGATAATGTGGGGGATTGCTGGGCTTGGCTGAGGTTTGCACTCTCAGAGCTCTCTTTCTGCTTGTTTATTAATAAACGTTCCACCATGCTTCTTTGAGAAGGTTCACTAAACAAATTTCAGTAAGTTTCTGTTATCAGTTATGTTATTGTAGCAATAACCACCACAGACTCTTCTGTCCATAAACAATGTGGAAAATAAGCAACTCTAGACACTCAATGCATAAAATATTACAGAATACATCACAATATCATGGATTATATTACATAACATTATTTATTATTAGTCTTATATTAAATGGCGCATCCATTATAGGCTCCCTGTTTATGTTACAATAAAAACCATATCACACAGTATTAAACTGAGTGTACTATAAATAGCTCTCGGATTTGAGACTTTAACAACACTGTAATATTATATAAAGGAGAAGTTATATAATAAAGTCATATTTACTGATTAGTTTTTACTGTCCTGTGGGTGAGAGGGTGAAGACCCACCTTTGCTCCGGTCACATCAGAATTTTGCTGGCTAAAAGGCAAACGGTGCTCATATAGAGACCTGGAGGTCTCGTTCGCCATCTACAAAAGAGTGCACAAGCAAAAGTGTAAAAGGGAAAATGGAAATTGAGATATGATTGCAATATTTTTCTTTTTTAAAAGGTATAGTTTGTAACATTTTGGAGAATCTATTAGCAGAAATTAAGTATATCGTCATTAAATAAGTTTTCATTATTCTAAAATCACTTTTAGAATTTTTTTGTAATTTTTTTGGAATCTTAATATAAGCTGTTTATAGCTAAATGGGATGTGGGTCCTCTTTCATGGAGGTTACCATTTGGCACTGCCATGTTTCTACAGTAACCATACAGGCTTCAAAGGGGAGGGGTTGTGAATGAAATTTCATTTGTTTGCAAGCTGGAGCGTCACCAATAGATAAATACTGCTAAATTGTACCTTTAAATCCCTTTAATTCAGTGAACTGTTTTTAAAATTTTAAAACACTCTCATTAAGCCCAGGACACAAACCCAGGACCTTCTTGCTGTGAGTTCTAACCACTATGCCACCTTATGTTTTCTTTGTTCTTAGATACGTTCAAACTTCCTACAGTTTAAGGTATCGCTTACGAGGATACATCCTCGATGCCGCCTATTACTCATAAATCTGTGAGCAGCTTTCTCAATCCTTGCAAAAAATTTTTAAAAAGATGGTTTTCTGAGCTCCACATTAAAGTGAATTTGTGAATGTAAACCAATAAATTTGCTTTATATGATTTTAGTTAACCAACCAACTAAAGCATAATGGCAAGATGGCAAGATGCAACCATAAATGGTGTCCTAAATGGATATTTTAAATGAGCATCCTTAGACGATGGCTTCAGTCGAAAGTCCCGCCTTATAAGATAGCTGTCTATTCCTGATACAAGGCAGGAGGGAAACAGCCTTTTCTTTCCAATGCAGCTATTGTCACCAAGCAGCTTTACTTTCTTGTCTCAATTTGTATCCCGAATAAACAATTAAGAAGTTCCCAGTATTCATGTCCAGTTCAGCACAACTTAGACATGGATAATTTGTTTACTGAAGACGAGTGAATAAATCATAGAGTGGAAAACATAACCATTTAATTGTGCTCTGTTTCCAGTGAAGTCATGAGTTCTTCTTTCCTGAAAGTTTTTTCACATACTTATGAAATTGCTGCATTCATGAGCACTGATAACTCAAGAGTATGACAGGGGAAAAGTAAACTCCTCCTCAATTTTTTCCAAGATGTGGGTGGGGCTAATTTACAGCCCAGAAATGTGTAAACAGAAGCCTGAGCTTTAAAAACTAAAGAGAAAAGAAATTAATGGGAGTAGATTGAATAGATGTCTATTATTACAGTATAATACAGTAGGACTAGAAACACTTTAAAATCCTACACACCGCACCCATATAATGTAACAAATATAGAAATTCATATGAGATCAGAAAATTCAATATTCCATGTGGTTTGGTCATAATCTTAATTATTTCCAGCTAAAGGAATCCTCATAATGCAGTGTATATCATTTGTTAAGGGATTTTTACTTTTGTCTCCTAAATCACTGAAGCTTCAAACTCACCTGAACCAGCTGATCATACCTCTACAGCCTCAGTTATCCACATCAGGAATTTATTCAAAATGAACAAAAAGCTGAGTTAATTTGGCTGCAGTGAGAATGAGAAGCTCTGTGTCCTACCTGATGCACGGCCTCTTCTAGTTTCTGCTGTGTGTCCTCCATCAGCTTTTCCACCTCCTTAAACATTTCATTTAAAGTTAATTGGCTCAGAGCCACATGTTCCCTCAGGGTCTCACCGAGGTCTGAGGGTCTCTTCTGACCTGCCTTCACAAGGCCAATAGAGAGAGACATGAGAGTGAAGAGCAGCATCGCTGTGGTAGAGCAGAGAGTCTCCTCCAGTCTGACCTCAGAGCGGAGTGAAGGGAAACTGAAGAAGGGGAGGAAAACAGAGCTTGGGGGGAAAAAAACAAAAAAAAGACACCCTTTCTTGGCTTTCTAAATGCCTGTTATTAAAGCGGCAGTACATCATTCCTTTTTTTCCTTTAAAAATAAAATTATAAACTGTTTAAAGCTATAATACATCATACAAATTACAGTATATAAGATCCTAAACAAAGTATTTATTAATATAATAACTTAAAGCTTAGTATAACTGCAAAGAAAGAAAGAAATCTGGAATGGGATTTTCAAAATATACATATGGGTGTAATATGGGTGTCCACATATTTTTACACATAAAGTTTATTAATAACGAATTTAAGGTTTGTTTGGGGTTTTTTTGTTTGGTTATTTATTTATTTATTAAAGGGACTGTGTTATGGTTGTTTGAAAAAAATGGTCTAAATAACACAAGTGCCATTACCAAACAAAACAGGCATTATTATAAATGTAAATTTGGTTTATGAAGAAATGACAGACATGAATTTGGTTCATACAATCAATTTACTAGAATTTTCTAGAACTATTTCAATCTCTGAAAACTGTTCGGCACAACAAGGTTTCAAAAATTCCATGTTGCAAAACATTCCATCCGCTCCATCTTAGTTTCAAACACTTTTAGATTTTTAAAATGAAAGGCTATTTAATAAATATTGACTAGTATTTTGGACATTTACTGGACCTTTACACGCCTATTCAGCAGTTAAATTTGGGTAAAAATCATGGCACAACTTTTTTAATACTATCAATTGTGCAACAAAGACACTGAAAAGCTTTGTCCCAAACATGTAAATTATCAGAAGATCAAAATTATTTTAATTGTTGTCACAGAACAGCAATGTTACAAATATGTGATGATCTTATGGAATTAGAGGTTATCTTATAGTCTATAATGATTTTACGTCATTTAGGGTTTTAGTATACTACATGGAAATGGAAGTCTATCACACTCAATAGAGTTTTAAACTCATTCACACTTTTAGTATGTACTCAATGGAAACACAAGAAAAATGAACTAAAATGAGATTGTTATGCTTTATTTTTCCAATTTAAAGCGTGATAATAATGAGACCACTTGTTCCAAGTGGCCATGATAAACTGTGTGTAATTTTGATTCAAGCATTATCCACTCAGAATAATGTTTTTTAATCCAGGAATAGCCCACCAATCAGATTGCGATGTTCCTGTTTGGTTTAACCTCTTGAGACCCCACTGTCCTCATATGAGGACATTATATTTTCTTGTGTATGTCCTTGCACAGTTCTCATATGAGGGCCATTGGGTGCTACTCTTTTGATGAACTGCTTCCTGTTTGAAGATGTTGATTAAGTTTAATAGTTATTAGGTGGTAAGGAAGAGAAATGGTGCAGAGAAATGACAAGACACACTACATTAGTGTTTGGGTAGTATGAAGATATACTAAAATTAACAAGTTGAATAGTACAGAATAGAGTAGAATTGTATAGTTCTTCTTGAATAGTAGAATAGAATAGAATTGTATAGTTCTCTCAATGTTCAGTAAGATCCACCTCGCCTTGGATTACAATTGTTAACCAGAAAAATTCCTGAAGAAATTTTGAGATGTGGCTGCAACTGCTGCCGGAAAATACGTGAAAACTGGCATGCTGAACTGTAGAACACAGAGAAATTCCTCACAGTTTACACAGGTTTCTAAATAGCTTTGGCAAAACAGGTGGTGATGAATCAAAGAATCACAGCATATATGATTTAATTGTAACCATTATTGTGGGGTTTAAACCATGCTCTATACCAGAGCTATTCAATTAATTTGGAATGAGGGTCGGGTCATCAAAACAATCCCAAATGAGGGGAGGAGAGTGGATACCTCAAAAGGAGATTGGTCTGCTACAACAGAATGTGACAAAGGGAGGCTGTGTGTATGTGTGTGTGTGTGTGTGCGTGTGCGTGTGTGTGTGTGTGTGTGTGTGTGTGTGTGTGTGTGTGTGTATGTGCTTGTATTTGTAGTAAAAAAAAACAAATTACCGATGCAACAAAAACTTTTTTGGTTTAAAAGCTGTACACTTTCATTTTGCAAAATATACATCAACCTAATTAAATGATTTTTAATAAATTTTTTGGGGTTTTTTTTTCAATCCAATCCAGTCAGTTTAATACTAGGGCAGTGGTATCTCAGTGGTTCAAGTCTCAGCACCACCAAGCTGCCACTGTTGGGCCCTTCATCAAGGCCCTTAACCCTCAGCTGCTCAGCTGTGTAAAAATGGGTCGCTCTGGATAAGGGCGTCTGCCAAATGCCATAAATATGACATGTGACACAGAACCATCCAAAAATATTTACTTCATAATTTTTTAAAAATAATTCTTTATTTAAGACTTTTTTTAACCTTTTTAAAAGAATAGAGAAGCCAAAGTGCTTTTGACTCGAAAGTTACATGGTCAGAACCATCGCAGATTGTCCTCCGTTTTGATGTAATATTTAGTGGTGTAAAGTGAAATTATGGGAGTAGGAGCGAGTTAAAAAAGCATTTTCCAAGATAATCTTCTCTTTTCTCACACTCCGCTGATCACGCACTCTAGCCCAGAACATTTCATGCAATATACACCCATTATAAATATACAAACAGATTCAGAAATCCTTATGACACTTGATCAAAGATTAAGAGAGGACTGTAAAAGGTAGCAAAAAGCCATTCTGACCATCAAAACTTTAGTGTCTACTTTTTAGAAGTTCAACCAATTTTCTATGTATGTCTTCTTGGCAAGGTGTCAAAGTGAGGTGAGTTTCATGATTGTTTGTTAACCTTTCCCCATTCATTTCATGGTAATGCGAAACGCCAATAAAAGAAATTGCACACTTTGCTGAGACACATATTTTGATATATACATTGCGTGAATGCAGTACTTCCTTACTCACTGTTCTTCACATATGCTACCACATATTGTTTGCATGTAAAGCATGTTTGATTGTACAGGCTTTTAGAAAATGGGGATTTGGTTGCTATGAAACATATAAATATATATATATGAGATGGACGCCAGCCTCCCCGCGACCCTGATTAGGATTGAGCAGTTCAGAAAATGAATGAATGAATGAAAGGGCGTTGGTCGGGCTTTCAGGCAGAATGGACTTGTTTGCTAAGGTAAACACTGGCTGCCAGTGAAAATTCCTTTTTGAAATCCTTGCATGTGTACTGCATTCTTGGTTGAAGGTTTCCACTTCCAAAAAATGTCCCATCTCGCAATGTTAAAAATCCTTAAAAAAATTCCTGAATCCTGAAGTTGATCTAGATCATCTCCAAAATCTAATAGAGTCTCCAAAGCCACACCTCTTGTAGAGGACATAAATAATCATAATTATCTTCGCATAATCCTGCTAAAAACAAACCCCTACACTGAGGGAAAATCATTACTTTTTTGGTGGAAGTAAAAATAAAAATAAAAATGTGTGTAATTGCTATTGGGAAAATATTTTAATAAATCCACTCCAGGAAAATACAGTTTTAGTAACCTTTCTTTCTTACAATATATTTTAGGGCCCTCTTTAGGTGACCGCCAATGAATTTACTGTATACCTGAAATAATAAATCTTCCTTCTTGTCCTGCAGATGGCAACAGACTACAAGTTCTCTTTTCCTATAATCCTATACAACATGGAGATATACCAGTACCTCTATATCCATGTACCCACCTTAGAACAGAGCAAACACTAGAGAGCTTTTTATTTATTTATTTTTTTTATTTGGATTATTATAAAACTTTTTGATTTGTAAAAATAAAACTTAATTGTGGGATTTAATATGTGACTTGATGAATGAAAATGAAATTTTGCCACATGTGCAGTGTCCAGTGAGGCCCATTAGATGTACTGGTGTGAACTGCTAGGGGCCATGTGTATGTTTAGTCTTGTTCAGGGTGATATGGTGACCTGCTTCTGAAAACTGATGCCCCTCTGTGGCAGCTGGTATGTGGCAAATGCATTCAAATATGAGCAGCTAACTTGTGTGTGCTTGCTTGTGTAATGTAGGATTCATCCTTGCTTTTTTTTTATATTTGTATTATTTTTATCATGTGTTATGTAAAATACCTGTAGTATTTTTTTAATTCATTTTTCATTCATTAGTGTATTAATTAAATTCCATTTTTTTCCTTTAAAATAATGTGTATTTTTTATCAGTAGCCTTGATTTGAATTTATTATTATTATTATTATTATTATTATTATTATTATTATTATTATTATTATAGTTTACCATTCACTACAAATGAAGCTTAGTAAAATAGCCTCGGAAGTTAATCCTTCATTCGGATTGGACGTGTCAAGTTCATCCTCGCTTCTGATTGGACGATGAAAACCCGAAGCCCCGCCTTTTGTTATAAAACGCTGAGAGGTTTACCCGCAGTGCTTTAGAAACGCTACGAACAGCTGAAGAGGGAAAGGGAGCACGTAAATAACCAAGGGTTTTTCTTAGTTTATGTTTGTTTTAGACAGTAACACACTTCAGAAAGGTTGGTAGAGGGTTTATGGATTCATTCCTGAAGTTCACAAAGACAGACACTGGATTATAAAGAAGGTAGAGGCGATAAATAAAGCCGGTGAGTGATTTTTCAACGCCAAACTTCAGTCTCTTTATTATTATTAGCTGTTTTTAAAGCTGCTCTGACTTCAGGGTATGTTATTTTGCTTTTTATTCTTAAATAAGGGGCTTGTATTTAGGAAAAACATCTCATAAAGTGAAGTTTTGGGTATGCAGTGCTGGGTTAGTGTTTAGTATCAAGTGCACTGTTGAATATTTCATCACCAGTGAATCCAGGATGAGGATCATAAATAGCTGTTTAACTTTCTGATCAAACTGTTTTTGTTTGTTATTGTGTGTATATGCTGTTAGTTGGAGCACTGATCAGCACTTGGGATAATTCATTAGGATTACAGTACTGAGCAAGTCACATGTGAAGCAAAGAAGCTTTTAAAAATAATAAAATTAAATATTTCCAAGTTTTAAAATGCTGTAAAGGGCAAAAAAACAATGCACTGGGTTTGAGATTTATAAGTAAACGAGCTGCAAGTTTTATGAAGCATCTTACAGGAGCTCACGAGTCTTCTGGAGGTTTTGACTGCCGCACTTGTTTTTATTTGTTTATTTTTTTACAGCAAAACCAGTCAGCCTTTATTGTTCACCAGTGATGTGCTGAAGGCTCAGTGAACGTCGCTGAATAGTGCCTAAGTGGAATGGCAAGGAGAGGGAACGCTCGATTTAGCAACATCCAAAGAACCTGAGGCGCATAATTGTTTTGGTGTATGCTACATGGAAACTTGAGCCAAAAAAACACACTAAAATTAGATACCTATGGGTTATGTCTTACATGTTTAAGGTCGTGATGGACGCAGGGGTGCTCAGAGTGCATGAGAGCAGTGTACCAATGTCATTTCAACTCTTAGTGTTAGTATATACTAAACACGAATGTAAGGAAAAACAAACTTAAACACAATTTTTATTGTTTATTTTACATATTTTTAACCACGTTTGGGGCAAGACAGGTGAGCTGTGTATGCTAGTGAGCTAATGGTGTCTGTTTATAGCCTACACATGGAGTTAGGTACACACTACAGACAAACATAAGCAAACCGTGCAGGTGTTTTAATAAACAGGTAAAATTACATTTTTATGCTTATTTTAAAGCATGATGATGATATGAGTGTCTGTCATTGTGATTCAATCTTTTTTTTTTTTCCTGATTTTTTTCCTCCCCTAATTTTATTTGTGTCCAATTCCCACCTGTCAAGTATTGTGTTCCTTACCACACGACCACCACCAACCAGGGAGGTGCGTAAGCATGCACATGCCCCCTCCGTGACATGCAGGGCTGCCACCCGCCTCTTTTCGAACTGCTGCGCTTGCGTATTTGCCTAACACACTCGGAGGGAAAGCGCTATATGCCCCTCGTACTAATGAACTCGCAGATGCCCATGATTGAATGGTGATCGCTGTGAGTGGCAGGGAAGTGAGCATATGCCATCCCTCCCTCAAGTGAGAACTCGGCTAATTAGCTCACATGGACTTCCATGGACGGCTGTGGCATCAACCTGGATTCAAACCTGCGATCGCCCGGTTGATAATAGCACACCTTGTTGATGCGCCACTCGGGAGCCAAACAGTAATGTTTTTTAATTCTCCAAGATAGCAGACCAATCCGATTGCACCATTTCCAAAGTATATACAATTTTTTTTTTTCTTTCAAATCATTTGTCGTTTTCACTACTGTGTAATATTGTGCAGTGTTTGAAAATATAAAATGTTTTTGTATGTACTTGATAATGTGTTTGAGTCATAAAATAAAACTCTAACAAAGTTTGTGCCAAAAGCAAGTTCTGAGTGTCTAAGACTTTTGCACGAACTGTATATTCATTCTTATTTCTAAGTTGATGTGACATTGACATAGAGTGACAAAAGTATTTATAATAACAAGCAAGTGTACAGCACAACACATTTTACAAAGTAGACGTAGAACCGCAGTCAGCTAATAAGTAAATCACACACGTTTTTAAAAAGACTTCATGCATTTAACCCACTTCTGCTCACGCAATAATTTTCTTATCCGACATGACAACAGGTTAAGCAACTGAACAAAGGAAACAAACTGGCTTTAATCCAACCTGTAAGTATTTGCATAACTTGGTGTCAGGAGCTTCTTGAGCGTTAACTCGGTTATGATCACGTGTGCAAAGTTCAGTCTGTTTGAATCAAACCCTGAAGCGGTTTCCTCTGATCAGCACTTCTCTTTCAAAGGTGAGAACACAGAGCTCATAGTCAGCGTACTGGTTGCAGTCTCCTTTCAGGTGAACTCTAGTGCGACTATGCATGTTCTCCATGTGCCTACATGGGTTTCCTCCGGGTACTCTGGTTTCCTCCTACAGTCCAAGACATTTGCATTGGTCAACTGGCTACTTTTGTCTATAGGTACAAGAGTGAATGGTCGGTTGTGTCTGTGATGGATTGACAAGCTGTTCAGGATGTAACCTTGTTCTTGCGTAGTATAAAGAACTATATCATGGTAACCGTATATATCACTGTTTGTTTGGGTTTTTTTTGTTTTGTTTTTTTATTTATTTATTTAGTGGATTAAATGTTCACACAGAATTTATCACGAGATTTTTTTTTTTATTTTATTTTGAACTTGTATTATTACACAAATGAAAGTACCATACTAGTCTGGCCTCAGTCAGTGCAATTTAAGTCAACATCTAAAAAAAAAAACAAAAAAAAAAAAACCTTAGGCTTGAGTTGTCATTCAGTTTTTCGCGTTTAATTTCAAAAGGCTGTCAGAATAAACTAGTGTGCAAATATCTAGCTTTAACTTTAACACAAAATGTTTAAAGTTAAAGGCTGTGTGGTGCAGCTTGACCACATGTCTGTAGTTGTTTTAAAATACAGTATGTTATGAAAGTCCTTTTAAATTTTGGCTCGGTGTTCTCCACATAAGTGATAACTCAGTATCAGTGATGTGTTTGAGGCTTTACATACCTGGGGTCTGTGTGCTGAACAATGGCATGAATTGGGACCATGTCCTTACATATGCATGTCGTTATTGTGTGTGTAATTTCCTTTCTTCATCAGAAATTAATATGGATTACTTCTGGCGAAAGACTGTTTATTGTGTTTTTAATTAGTCTTGAAGCTTTAAGTGAGTGAGGATTTGAGTGCATGGAGTAACAATGTGCTCAGGCATGAGTTTTTTGCTGGTGATCGTTGCACTGCTTGCATACGGTCACTCGGCACAACTTGTTTGCTGTGGAGCTGGCTCCCCTGTGTGTCACAACAGTGTAACCATGGTGATTCAACAGTTAATATATAGATAGAGAGATTTTCTTTTTTTTTTATTTTTTTTTTTTAACCTCCATGGTATAAACAATATAGCAGAATCTCTACAGTTGGACAGTTTATACTGTTATGAATTTGTGGGAAACTGGGAATTTGCATTCATTTAATCAGGAGTGTTTTTGAGGTCAGGCATTGATGTTGGTGTGGGGTAACTCCCGGATGGAGTCAAGGTTCTGTGCAGGATGCTAAAGTTCTTCCAGTCTAAACTTGGCACAACATGTCTTCATAAAGCTTGCTTTGCACACAGGGGCATTATCATGCTGGAGTTGGATTGGCTGTCTTAATTCCAGTCAAGGAAAATTGTAACGCTACAGCATTCGAAGACGTTTTGTTTTCCCTTTGATTTCCTGCAAATTTGTGGCAATGGTTTGGTGTAGAACCATGTACAGACATCCACCTTCTTTAGGCCATATAGTATAGTTTGTATTCAGACTTTATCCTAGGCACTTATTTATTGTTATTTAAAATAAAATCTCAAATTAAACCCCCAGCATAAGATCATGCGTTCACTTTCAGTGTCATTACTGACATGCATTCATGTATGAACTTTCCCACACACACACCGCCTTCCAGCAGTTTCCAGGAGTGTACCACTGACTTATAAGGGCCGTGCTGTATATCAGCACAGAGGACGACAAAAATACTCCTGTGCAGTAGCCTCAGGTCAACACCCAGTGCGACTACAGAGTTTCACCACAGCCCTGACAAGCTTTACAGCAACACACCGAATGAGAGATGTGGCTCTGTGCTAAATGTCATAATTAGCAGCTCTAATCATCCACAGAAAGTAATAATCTCCTGTGGGAGGCTCAGAGCTTTATGTCGATTATGGCTGTCGGCTTTTCTGCTCTGGTTCAGTCATTTGTCAGTCTCTCCATAATAACTTTACACCAGAGACCAGAGAAGATCAACATTGCTCTGTAATAGTATTGTGAAGATAACGTTCCTACCACAGCACAATTCTGATTGGTCAGGAGGTGTTTATAACAGCAGCTCTGAGAGTTGAACCAGTTATAATATAAAGCTGCATTTTTAAATTGTGCTTGCATTAATGCATGATCAGACATATTTCTTACATTTATTTAAGAAATATAAAGTATAAACATTGCTCTGGTGAAATTAAAATGTTTATTAATGTTGACAAAAAAAGACTTTAGCACATTGATGTCAACATGCACACGGTCTACCTACACCACACCCCATATTAATACTGACCCTGTAGTGTCAGCTGGTGATATTCACCTGCTGTTTATTTATCTATTCCAGTTAAGGAGAATTATGCTTTGATTTTTTTATTATTATTTTTTTTTTTAACTGATGAAGCTTTACTGTAAATGGAAGAGTGATAATTTGGAATCATACTGCAAGTGAAACTGTAATAGCTGACTTGTTTTCCAAACATTCCACAACTTCAAATGAAACCTTGGCGTTAAGCAGAGTTGGTATTGTGTATTTCGGACTAAAGCACCCCACCACATTACCTCGGGCAGCATATTATGTTAACAGCATCTATTATTTGTTCTTTTGTCCATTTATCTGGCTTTAGTGTATATATACTGCATTCACTGTGATCTGATTGGGTTATTTATCTTGGGATAATTATTATTGGAAACCTTTTATTCATTCAGGAGATTTTCTCATTTCTAAACTGGGGAAAAGCCATTAAATGATTTTTGGTATTGCATCATTGCCATGGGATAAGTGAATTATTGCACTGTTGCCATCGGATGAGTTGAATGATTATCGCAACACAGTAACAACTCTCTACTTGACTGAAAATAGTTTGAAGGAATAATAAAACAATTATAGAATCCGGCTTTCATATGATTGGAATCTTGATATGGAGACTTATTCAGTCAAGGGGTTGTTATCTGCTCAGACTGAACAATGCAAGACCGAATAACCCTCAATATCATACTTCACCTCATTCAGTAATTGTTTATCTACTTCACGAACTGGATGACGCTGATGAGTCCAAACAGCGGACAAAAGCTCACAGTTTCACATAGTAATATAAAGCAATGCAATATGGCCTTTGTGTTTTTCAAGGTTATAAAAAAGTGCTCTATTCAGTATTTAAACAAGTTTTAAACGATGAACTATTGTGGCACTTTAAAAATGTAAAAATAAACCATATATATTATGTTTTTGTTTACTTTTATTCGTTCATTCACTTTCTAAGCTGCTTAATCTTAATTAGGGTCATGGGGAAGCTGGCGCTCATCTCAGCCAACTCTGGGCGAGGGCGGGGTAAACCCTGGACAGCTTGCCAGGCCATCGCAGGGCAACCCACACACAATCATACATGCAAACTCCACATATAAACGCCTGAGTCCAGGAATCAAACCCAAGGCGTTCTTTCTGTGAGGCGAACGTGCTAGCCGCTGTGCCGCTCTTCTGCTCTGTTTACTTTTATGTTCCCACTAAATATACGGTACATAACCAATAAATATATAATTATTTGCCTCAGGGTTGGTAAATATTGCTGAATAGGCCTGAGTGGACTATTCAGTGATATTCACCTAGCCGTCGATAAATAATTGTTATATATGTAAAAGGATCCTTTTGCTCACGTGTGCATGTGGTTTAGCTTTTATAGACTCAAACAAAAAATTTTTAAGAGTGAGTCAGCAACCCTGCAGCGCCAAGTTAATGTTGTTTCTGTTAAGTCTTAAAAAACCTAAGCAGGCTTTGCAGATGGGTTTCACTTTATTCACATCTTGGAATGGTCTCTCTGTAGGAAGAGGCTTACGCCTTTCCTGCTCCAGTGTTCTGTAAAAATCTAAACAAGACCGTGTTACCCCAGAGATCTTTTTCCACAGCTCTAATCCACGTCTATCCTTGAGGGTGCACAGCGCTGAATTAGCAGGACTGCATTCAAACCGTCTCCGCATACCGGAAAAGCCAAAATCCTAAGTAAACAAAAGTGACTTTTCCACCGTCGCCACCCCACCTTTCTAAAATCGCAGCTGGTGGATGTGATTAACATTTGAAAAACTGCAAATACTGTAGCAGGACGTTCATCGGGATATTGTTTATCATTTATAATTCACTACTGTATCAGAGAGTGAAGTGGTGATATTAAACCGTAGTATAGCTAGAAAGAAGTTTACCAGCATGAAAATACTTCAGTTAATCTACACATTGTTGATCATTTCTTTACTGGGGTGAAGTTCTTGCTTAATTTATGTATCTTACAGTACTGCACATTTATAAAAAAAAGAAGAAAAAAAAAAAGACCTTCATGAGGTGTCCTAACCTCCTGTAACCTGGCGGTCGGCAATGCGATCACACCCTCCTGGAAACTGAAATACGAAACTCTGCTATTCTGAGCGGAGGGAACATCTGAAAGCTCCTGGATAAGACACACTCATTGGAATTGAGGGAAGTGCTGTGACGTGCCGAACACTAGCTTTTACTTTTCACATTGCTGTGCTGGAATTACAGAAACACTGATGCAATTTCACTAGGATTAGGTGAGTATTCACTGATGGAGCCTAGATATGTAAGTGATCTGAAAGATTGGATCCTTTTGCATCAATTTTTACCCCACGGGGTCTGAAGTATGGCCTTGGGAAGGGGTGGTGTTATCATTTCTGGTTATTCATCAACCATTGCCTGACGAGGGTCTGTCAGCACCATTCAGTGAAGTGCAGTGAGGATTATACACCACCATTTTTGTCTAAAAAGAAGTAAAACATTAGTTCTCTATAAATTTTTGGTAAAAAATGTATTGAGCAATGCTATTGTAGACAATGAGAACCAAAAAAAATTATTCTGACAAGTATATTGCGGTAAAAGTAATACCTTTTAAAAGTAAGTATACTTGTTAGAATGATTTTTTTTTGGTTCTCATTGCCTTCAATAGCATTGTTCAATACATTTTAAGCAAAAATTTATAGAGAAGTAATTTTTTACTTTTTATTAGGAGCCCTTTTAGACAAAGGTGGTGGTGTATAATCTTCACTGCACACTATTGTACGTTTAGAACGAGGGTTAAATATTTGTAGGATTTTGTTGGGATTATCCTTGTTACTAGAGGGTGGACTGATATTTTAAATTTTGGAACTGATCGAAACAGAGTGACCATGTTTGCGTTGAGTTAATTTCTTCTGGTGGAAATCACAACCCACGCAGTCCAGGTTATTATACTTAGAAATCCAGTCATTGAAGTCAACTCGCATCTAATCTTTAATTTTTAAAAAGTATTTATCATGTTTTATTAAATGGGTCATTTAAGTCCCTGATTCTGATTGACCAATCACGTTATTTAGCGGTCTGTTATTTCCTCATCACACGCTGGTAAGTATAACAGACCACTGCTATGGAACAGAAGCAATAAATTCAATTTTAAATTAAGTTTTCTAATGTAAATTATAATAATAATATGTAAAAGTACTTAACGTACAATGTACACCGGGCTGGTCATGCGCTTTTTAAAATTTCCTCCTTAAAGGAGCTGCACTACTCTTATAACCTCAGCCTTAGAAACCTATCAGTAGTGACATCTATCGAGAGCTCCGCCTTTAGGCACTGCCTAAATCTATATATTACACTGTTTTCAGAGTTGTTTGAATTCCTCTTGGACAGGTTTTCCTGAATGCAGTTGTCAGTTTGTATCCAGATGCTCTATTTTTTGCTCTCTTGACAAGTCTATAATTGACACATCAAGACTGTTCTGAATTTCTTTTCCACCACAGGCTTATAGAAGTAAATACAGCTGGAATGTGCTCTCACTGCTCGGTTATAGAAAATTGGTACGCTAAAGATTATTCTTTATAAGTAAGTTATCAGTTGTCTTGTGTAGGAACAGTCTGAAAACCCATGTTTCAGCTTGAGTTTCTTGGAGTCCTTGTGATGAGATTTCCTTTTATCAGCTGAGTCATGTTTTTGAGCTTCCTGTTTTTCCCAGGCCGCACATGTCAGCACTTCTTTCCTTCCGACTGGGAGGAATTACTCTTCATCCCCTTTCCTTCCTTAGTTTCATCCTGTGGGCCTTTCATAAACCCAGTACCTGACAATTTGATACAAGAAACAAAAAAGGAACAAGCAGAATTGACGGATGGCTCATCTTCCCTGATTCATAATATCTAATTTCCTATTTTGTCCCTGTTACATAATGTATGAATATAAATATAGGTGTATGCACATTAACCGGCGAGGAAGCGGAATACCTGTTATATTCTTTCCACTGGTTTGTAGTCAAATACTTGAAAATTAAAAAAACATATTTACATTCTTACTATAGAATACTTTACTGGAGAGCCAGTTAGCACAGAGCTAGTAGATTAGCTGAGACCCCTGTCACATCTTAATGATTTGCAGAACTTATGCCGACTTATGACAAATTGCTTTAAAATGCTGCCATACTTTGAACTATTGACGTTAATTCAGTTTTGAATGTATGAGTAACTTATTAGTAACTGATCCAGAACCTACAGAAAACTTTAAACTAACTTGTATGTATGTAGATGTCTCTGATGTGTTTTGTGTCTTTCTAACTTGCAGCTTGCGTAGTATGGGCATATTGGCAGCGTTTTGGGGGATTGGTATATAAAATGGGGTTTAAACAAGGAACCGGTCAGAGCTCCTCAAGGCTCCATGGGGAGCAGATGTCCATGTCATCCAAGAGACAGAGGATTCCGGCAAGAATAACAACTAGCTGTCCTCCAACACCATCAATTTCTTCGGCATCACAGCAATGTTGATACTGCGATTTCTAGTGTGGATCTGATTTGAATCAATGAGCAGTGGACTTTTATAGGCTACGTCACGTGATCAATCGTCGGGGATACACTGCTGCATAAGTTAGACTTTCGTTGGTCATAAGTTGTGAAAGCTGCCACCACGCTTGTCATTCATTGGTTTAAGTCATACATATGTTCAAGGTACACTAGACATTATGTTTAACTTATGAGTAACTTACAAATTATGTGTGAACGATTGCATAACTTGCCTATGACTTATGGCCAGCGTATGCGGAGTGTGTGAGCCATATACTAGCATACGTCGAAAATATTGTGCATTTTTCGATGACATTGCCATATTATGACATAGAAGCGTGCTTGTTAACTTGCACAAAACATGCCCATAACTTATTCGACGCATGCCAGCATATTCACCAAATTTTTCATACGTCGGCATACACTGGCTAAATTGTTGTGTTTGGTGGGGGTAAAAAAAAAATTGCCTAATTCTTAAAAGTTAAAACGTGTTGTTACCATCAATTACTTCAATTCCAAGACTGAATGACTGTTCATCACAGCAAGCCGAAGTCTTGAAATATTGTTTCCTTTCATGGAATAGTGTTTGCTTTTAACTGAGACTGAGGTGTTGGGGGGGTTTTTTGGGAAGTTTTTGGTCACAGGATATGGGGATTAAACTGTTAGAGATATGCTGTCAATACCAATTGTGTACATTTCTGTTACATGGTTATGATGCACTTCATGCTCATGCAGTAGTTTTGTATCAGTAACTGTATCCTGTACTTGTCTCAGAGCTGCATGATATCCGTTCCCAGTAGACGAGGCTCATGTAATCAGATACCTTCCTTTATAAAACCGCACACTTCAGTGAGATGTTCTCCCATTACATTTGCTTCATTCTGCTCGCTATTTCCAAACATCCTACACACAGATCCTTCAGCCTTCTGTGCAAACATGTTATGTAGCAGAAACGCCACCACAGCTTTCCCACACAGTCGTCTTATTGCCGTTCTTTTACAAGGTCACAGACTTTACCGTGTGGCTGGTCGTGTGAATCCCCAGCTGACGTGGACTTTGTGTCGTATTCCATGCTGATTCCGCTGGGGAGTGTACACATTGCTTTGAAGAAACCTCAAAGCAGAGGTTGGTGCTTATAAAAGGATCATAAAGAGCCGAGAGTGAAAGACTGCCAGGTTGCTGTTCTGAGTAGGATTTGTGCTGTCCTAGCAACCGGAGATTCTCAACAACACTTGGCCCCTTCACGATACAAATAAGTTCATACAGTACATTAGAGTCACAGATATTACTGATATAAGTAGATATAACATGAATGCAACAGTTTTTTTATCAATAAAGCAAGACCTGTTTGGTTTCTGACCCTATTACATTTTTAGTGTATATCTTTTACCTACATGAAACTCATTATTGTCTAGCTTTAAGTTATTTGTCAAGATATGCTTTTTTCACATTTTTGGTTAAAGGTTCTAAACGTACCACTTGAATGATGAGAAAATGTATGGTTTAGTAAGCTGTGTACAGGATTGATGACGGTAATGTAGCCAATGAGGCTAGGTGATATGAAATGTATATAATAAATTATTTTACAATCATGGACATTGAATTTTATTGTATACAACACAGGAAAAGTACAAAGAAAGCTGTGCGAGATCTTAAAAATAAGTTTTAAAAAAGTTCTTTATTCCAACTGGAGTTTCAGAAGATCATGTGCGCCCATCATAAAGCGTACGTGTGAGCACTCTGATGGAGCAGGTGGCGTGATCACGGTCATGCTTTATAAATGGAGAAAGAAACCATAAAATTATTCTTTTAGTCTGTTTTCTTATTTCTGTATAGTGTTTATACTATTACTTTTTTACTATGCATGTTTATGCCCTGCTATAAAAATATAAAAATATGTTAAAATAAACTATAAAATCTTGTTTTAGTTGGCTTTTCTTATGTTCCTATATAATATATACCAAAACAATTATTCACCTTAGTCTTGGTGGATATTGCTAAATAGTCCCCTTAACAGAACAGCGATATCCACCTTACCTTTGGGGCACAATGGTTAATTATCTACATCACAAATTTTCCTTCAGGTAGATGCTGTATAAATAATGTAACAGTGTTTTTAATAAGCCCTACTGCATTGCTGGATGATTATTCCCAAATCTTTGTATTATGATGTGCATATATGCATGTGTCAGATAAATATCTTCACTGTGATGTTTTTGCCATCTCACCCTCCCTGATTAGCTAATGATTAATTATCTAACCACATGTCTAAATCACACATGCGTCTTAAAACCATGTCAATATGTTCAGCTTTCTGTGTTCTTTTTGACAAATGGTTATCTTTTATTTAAAAAAAAAAAAAAAAAAAAAAAAAAAAAAAGGTACAATATGATGAAACTGTTTCAAACAGTCCATACATGAGAATTGAGGGAGGCGTGGCCAGGAGTCAGAGGGCGGAGTTATTTGTCAGACACGAGATTAAATGGTAATACTCTTGTAATGTGCTGTGTATATTTAGTTTGGCACTACTGTGCCAGCTTTTGAGGTGAGGAATGCTAGTAGCCTCATAGCTCCAGTCAAAAATTAGCACCCTTCAGAATTCTGTTGTTGATATATTTTAATCAGGGATTCATATGAACGTTAAGGAACTCCATGATTTGTTTTACAGGTTTATTAATATGAAAAAATACGCAAGTGAAACAAGACAGAGGTGTGTTGGTCTTTCTAAAATAGAAAACGCAGCTGAAAAATGTTTAAATTCATTGTTAAGGCACTGATTAAAAACAATATGCGCTGTAATGCACTTCTTTATAATTTTATAATAAAGGTATGTTTATAAATATCTGAATATCTATTTCTTTTTCAGCACTGGTTAAAGATGAAGCCTGCAGCAGGCTTACCCTGAATTAGCGCCCTTTCTGACAGAGGGAAAACGTGAGTGACTGAGGAAAGAAGTGATGGGAGAAACAGAGGAGGAGAGGAACTCTCAGGCCAGCCAGCTTTTTGAGAACTTTGTTCAGGCTTCCACGTGTAAAGGCACCCTCCAGGCTTTCAGCTTACTGTGCAGGCAGCTGGAGCTCGACCCGGCTGATCACCATGGTTTCTACAGCAGCCTTAAAGCAGCAGTCACCTCCTGGAAGGCTAAAGCTCTATGGGCCAAGCTGGACAAACGAGCCAACCACAAGGAGTATAAGAAAGGCAAAGCATGCGCAGACATCCAGGTATGCACTGAAATTTAATTGCTACACAGGAATGGCGTGATCTGAATTGTTCACCGTCTCTGAATAATTAACTATTATTTGCCAGTGAGGTGGATGTTAGTGAATAGTCTCCAAGACAAGCCACTGAGCCTGAAGTGAATAATTGTTTCAGTATGTACTACACAGAAACTTTAAAGGCAAACTAAAACAAGATTTTTATAGTTAATTTTTACATATTTTAATCATAAAAGAGTAAAATAAGCTCTGTGTGCTCCGGGAGCACAGCATAAGTACATTAGATATCAGTGTTTAAATTAATAAAAAAAACCAAAGATTTTAAACCCATATAATGTTTGTGTGTACTACATAGAGACAAAAAAACTTGAACTAAAATTAGATTTTTGCATTTTAAAGCATAATACTGATAACACCACCTACTCCAAATGGCCATGATAAACTGTGAGTGTCTGTTTTGCTTCAAGTATTATTCACTCTGAATAAGGATTGTTAATCCAGAGATAGCGGACCAATCAGATCGTTCTGTGAAGTACATGTTATACAGATTTACTCTGTAAACACAGGAAAATGCATTAATCACTTAAAATCAGAATTGATTGATCCTGGAGGAAATTGAGTATGTGCACACAGTTGTACACATAAAGATAAAAATAGCAATTTTTTTTTTTTTTTAAAGCAAATAAATAAATAAATAAATAAATAAATTTTTTATATATATATATATATATATATACACGCGCGCGCACACACACACACATTTCCGTATGTGTGTGTGTGTGTAAGTCTAAAGTTAGAAGTTACTAATATCCATATAAACAGATACAGAATGAATCCTGTCAGTAATATGTACAGTACTATCAATATGATGAACAGTAGAATGTAAATGTAGTGCAACATGCAAATGTATAACAGTGGATGTTGTTGCTATATGGAGGAGTTGTACAGTTTAATGGCAATCATAGGAATGATTTCCTGTATTGTTCAGTGGAGCATTTAGGTGGTATCAGTCTCTCACTGAAAGTGCTCTTGTGACTGATCAGCAGGTTGTGAAGCGGGTGGGAGGTATTGTTTAATACTGTCTTTATTTTGGACAACGTTCCCCTTTCCGACACTACTGTCAGAGAGTCCAGCTCCATCCCCACAACGTTACTGGCCTTGTTTGTTCAGTCTGTTTGCATCTGCAACCCTCAGCCTGCTGCCCCAGCATGCAACAGCATAGAGGATAGCGCTGGCCACAACAGACTCATAAAACATCCTAAGCAGTGTTCGGCAGATGTTAAACGACCTTAGCCGCCTCAAAAAATAGAGACAGCTCTGGCCCTTTTTGTAAGTGTGGTAGTGAGAAATAAATGGAGAAATAAACCTGTGTAGTATTTAATTACATAATTATTTACCTTAGGCTCAGTGGATATCATGGACCACTCACCTCGATATCCACCAAGGCTGAGGTGAATGATTTTTCATTATTTGATCTAAGATAAATCGCTGTATAAAAATGCATAGAACAGGAAATATGCTTACTAGAACAAATTAATAAATAAGTTATATTCTAGTTCCTGTAAGATTTAGTCCCTTGTTATCTTAAGACTAAGACTACTGCAGCTCACTCCTGGCAGGTCTACCTTTGAGTGCAATTCGACCTCTGCACCTGATCCAGAATGCAGCTGCACGACTTGTTTTCAACCTTCCGAAATTTTCCCACACCACTCCACTGCTGTGATCTCTCCATTGGCTTCCTGTAGCTGCTCACATTAGATTTAAAACACTAATGCTTGCCTACAAAGCCAAAAATGGACCTGCACCCTCCTACCTCAAAGCACTCATTACACCCCGCACCTCACCGTGTTCTCTTAGATCCTCTGGCACTGCTAGACTGGTCACTCCTTCTACCAAGGAACAAGGGAAAAATGCATCTAAACTCTTCTCTGTTCTGGCTCAAATGAACTTGCTCTGGATGTCCGGACAGCTGAGTCACTGGGTATCTTCAAACGACGGCTGAAAACCTAACTTGTTAAATGCTGTAAATGTAATTTTTAACCAGTTAAATAATTGTTTATTAACCAGACAGATACAGTTTACAGTTAAAGCTACTGATGTCTGTCTGATTATATTAAGATCATTCATTCATTCATTCATTTGCCAAACCACTTAATCCTGCTAGGGCTGTGGGGAGGATGTAGCCTACCTCAGCCGACTCTGGGCGAAGGTGGGGTATGCTGTAAACAGCTCAACAATCCATTGAAGGGCTAACATACACATCCATTCACACTTGCATCTAGGGGCAATTTGAAACAGCCAATTAACCTAACGTGCATTATGACTGTTAATAATGCATAATAAGTCAAATATCTTATTTTCATCTCCATTTGTTAGGCAAATCAGATTGGACAGGTTAAAGTGTTCTGCATCTGACATTTAGTATCATTACCTCTCTTTTTCTTTTTTTTTTGTCAGATTAGTGGTGTCACTGAAGGGTGCTACCAGAAAACTCCTGACATGTAATTGCAAAAATTAACAGGTGTTTGTTTGTTTGTTTTGGTGAAAGGTAGCAGGTAGAAATGTGAGTGCATATAGTGTATAATCCATGTAGAGTGAAGTTCACTAGTGCACAAGGACTGAACAACTGGGATTAGTATCTGCCTGAGAACACTGGCTGATTGTGCAGGTCTTAAAATGGTGATGAAAAACCACGATCTACCTAAAAAAGAAAGAATCTTTCAGCACAGAGGACAAAATTTGTGAATTGGGCAGAGCCTTATTTCACTATTTTAGGACCCCATTTTCACTTTTCTGACACACTACAGTAGTGTAATTAATAAGTAAGTAATAACATTCTCCTAAACAAACTAGCATTGTGTTTCCGATCATGTACTTGTATGCCAACTCTTCTTGACCATTACTGAGGACCCTGTAGTTGAGTATAGCATTACTGAGTCGACCCTCAGAATTTTCTAGATTAACAAACACTGCTGTCAAGAACATGAAAATTGACCAGACACAATAACAGTATAAAGGCCTTTTCACACTGATGGTGTTCTTTTAGTGCAATTTAATTTTTGAGACACTATATGTGACCCAGTCTGGCAAAATGAGTCACAGTGACCAAAAGTTCAAAATTGAGTTAGCCATACCATTTAAAAGAGGAGACTCTAAGCTTTAAATGGTATGGCTAACTCAATTTTAAATTTTTGGTCACTGTGACTCATTTTGCCAGACTGGGTCACATATAGTAACATGTCTGTGGGAGTTTTTATTTTAAATTAAATAGATTTGATTTCTTACCCTTTTCTGTTTAAGCTAGTTGACAGCTTCTGAATGCCGCGGTGTCGCTATTAACACCTGCAGCAGTGATGGCTACATGACTGCTGTCAAACCTGCAGCCATTAAGCATTGAGGTGCTGCAGTGGGCTCAAAACAATCTTCAGTAAAATGGTCACTACAAATGACAGAATGATAGCTGGGAGCTTTCCAGTCTTCCTGTGTTCATTTAACTCGACTAATCGATTCATCACATTTCTTTTTCATCTGCGTCAGGATGGAAACACTATCCTGTGATGTTGTTCCGAACAAAGGAACACTATCCTGTGATGTTTTGCCGCAACCTGCTGCTATACACCTTTGGGGCATGAGCACTGAATCACGACCTTTGCTATTAATACATTTAAGGCCTTAATAATGCATATACAGAAATCATCTCGCTCTGTTCACATCTGCATGGGAAATACTAGCATGCCATTCCCCTGTTTTCGTCACATATAAAATGTCAGGACGGGTGGCGGGAAATTTAAAACATATATGCAGTGGAGTGATATTTTGACTCAATATTTCCATGTTACTAAAAAATTCTTGCATTCGCAAGTAGCGGTATTGTGGACATGAGGTAATGTCTTGACACGGGGACTTTAATTTTGATGGCATTCCATTTTTCTCTCCAGGAACTAACACCTATAATTATTATTATTTTTTTTAAATCTGTTCTCTAAGGGCAAAATTTCTCAGAGCTTTTACAGGTTGTCTCAGGTCTTATTGTACTGATTAATTAATGCCTCCAAATAACGATGAAATGATGAAAACCTGACTTGACTACTTAGGAACTTGCATAACATAATCAAAGACATACTGCAGAGCAATGTTACAGTTGGGTTAGAAGTCATGTTCAACTGGGTGTTTAAGTGGTGGAGAAAATTCATGACTGTCTGTTCATAATAAAAGTTGTCCAACAGTGAGACATGAATTAGCAGCACCATCATGTCGTGATTATTAAACTCGACCTGGTAGCACTACATGTCACTTTGTGCAAAAACTACATATGAATACATTGGCAGGATTCCAACAGTGCTGTCATTTATACCGCCCACAATCACAGCCTTCACTGGGTGTCAAGGAACACACGAATATATTCATCTTCTAGACTTGGTTTCCAAAAGAAGAGAATCAAAGTAACACTACTGAGTATTGGAGGAAAACAAAAAAAGGAATATTACATTTTACAGTAGATGTATTTTAGTTAACATGTTTAGTTGTTTAAGATGATATAATCCAGAGCACATAAACAATATCTTTATAAACAGGTATATAAACACCAAATCTTTTGAATTATTTTCCATCTAAATATTAAAGTTAGTTTCATTCTTTGTGCATTTTTATTTTTCAGTCATGTAATTTAGAGTTCAGTTCTGTTTACTGAAGGTTTTTGTCTGGCATTGCCATATACTCCATCTTTATAAACCAACTGCCTGCAAATAAAAAGCTAATTAGTGCTAAACACGAACATTTACAGTGATGTATAAGGGACTTTAATGTCATCATGTCACATTTTGGATGTTGTTACACCATGGCCAAACCAATCCACCATTTCTACAAACAAAACACAACCATTAGTTTTTCCTCCTTCTTCTTTTTTTTTTTTTTACATAAAAAAAAATTCACAACAGAACTCACATCTATATAAATTACTACAGCAAACACAATACACCTTAAATATAGCTCTGCAATTATTTGTTTTCCCATTACATTTTAAAAAATAAAAACGGTCCTATCTCAGATTTCCTCACATTGCAGTCCGATGCATTAAAATACAGTGAAATCATTGCAGACCCTTTAATAAGCAAAACTCCCTTTGGCATGCTGCCCCCTGCTGGTCATTATTATACAACACGGCACAACAAATGGGCAAAAAAGAGGACTTCATTCCTGAATAATAACATATTTTTGACTCGTTCACTCTTTTTTCTTTTTTACCTGTAGCTAATCACTAACAGTAATGTCAGTGCTGATTTCTGTCCTAAGACTAAACATTACATAACATATTGCTACCATCATTATACCTTTCGATACTGAAATGATTATAGTTTTATTTATCACAGCTTTCCACTCTTATTTTCCAAATATTCAGAGGAAGATGTTATGACGCATTCACAAACTCTATCCCTCTTCATGATAAAGTGAGTTGTCCCACACAGAAACATATATGCACCTCACCATTTTAAACATACATGGCACATAAAAGGTGTTCTGACTCAAATGATGCAACAGATGGCTTGGAGAAAGACAAGGTAGAGACAAAACATAAGCATTAATTAAGAGAAGAGGTAAAGGACTTTGTGAAGGCCATTGTGATATTATAAGGCTGAATTTTGTAATATAGATTGGCAAAACAGCTCATCTAATGACGTTCCTATTAAATATATTGCTAAATGATCAGAAGCCACAGTGATGGATGAGAATTCTGGCAGCCTTGGCACTCCTCTATTACCAGGGACATAAGCACATGCTTGTGAATCATTACGTCAACCAACTGCTTTCACATCAGCAGTGGAGATGAACATTTATATGAAAAAAGAAGCACTGGCACTTTAACACCCTCTAAAATCTTCTCCCAGAGTGAAAGGATCTATAATAAGGCCATCGGGGAGGAGGATTCATTCGCATTCAAATTCCGTTTCACTGTTAGAAGTGACCATAGAATCAGTTGAGCATTTGAAAACTCCTGCTGATACTAAATGAGCTGCAGTTCAGTCTGACTGTGCTGTATGAATTTTAACATCAACATGTTTGACCCCATTACATGGTGTTGGTGGTTTGAGTATGCAGTGCAATGACATAGACCTACACAGCACTAGGCGTGCAATGTGCCTCTCGGAGCATTAATACACTGAGAAACATTTTGCAAAGGCAGAAAGGCCTGAAGGACACACACACATCTATATCTATATCTATATATATATCTATATCTATATATATATATATATATATATATATTTGTTTGTTTATTTATTTATTCATTTTTTAAAGCTCATGGTGATTAGGCATATGAATCCATTTTTTTTGAATGGGGAAAGTAAATTATTTGTTTTTACACCAAGAATAATGTGATAATTTAGTCATATTGCAGCATTTGAGCTACATGTCATTTAAAATCATAAACCTTGTGGATCTTGAGGTGATAAACACACAGCGTGTTACATATTCATGTTTTTTTAATTTCCTTTCACTTAAAGTGAAAAGTAACTACACCAGTTTGTTTGTGGTTCAGTGCACTACAACGGATTATAACTGTAGCTCAGTGGAGTGCCGTGTAGTCATGACATGCTAATATTTGATTTGGTCAGTAAGGACTGTGAATAAGGAAGGACTAACTAATGGTAAACACATATAGATCAGTCATTAAGCCTAAAAGGGCAAAAGGTGGAACAAAAAGGAATACTGATTCCACATCAGTGATCAATATTTTTGCCAAAGGGGTTAGTTTATGGTTGGCATGTTGGCATAGTGGTTGGCATGTCTGCTTCACAGCAAGGTCCTCCATTTGAGTCCCGGGTTCTGCAAGGGGGTTTCTAAGCTGGAATGCACTGTGTGTATTGTAACCTCTCTATCATAGCCAGCATTAACAGTTTCAGCAGTATGCGCATTCAGTAGCATCTCAATGTAGCCCTTGTGAAAGTAATCCATACCCTTACACTTGCTTATTTTTTCTGCTTCCAACACATCAACTTCAACGTCTGTTGGGCTTTTACACCCGGGACTATTAGCTCATCAGGCTGGACCTCGTCCCATGTTTTCGTAGTGTGAAGCAACTAGGAATTCAACTCCTCCTGAATGGGACGCTAGTCCATCACAGCTTTCTTTCCGAGTATTTTTTTTTTTTTTCAACCAGAAGCCCTGGATAAACAGTTAGGTACACCACATGCTGCATGCCTGCTCCATTGCATTTAGATCAGGCAGTGAGACGGAGTACAAAGTTACAAAATACAGACTGAGGAAGGCCATTACAGCAGCAAAGCGGCAGTACAGAGAGAAGCTGGACGACTTCTACTCCACAGCACAGAGAAGATACGCACACACACTGATACCACCCAACCCCTCTCCCCTCCCCCAACAGTCTCATCAGGCCAAGTACACAAAATATTGAAGAGGATCAACCCCGACAATACATCAGAACCAGACAACATTCCTGGACAGGCTCTGCGAGCATGTGCTAATGAGCTGGCTGATGTTCTCACCTCCATCTTTAAGCTCTCTCTCATTCAGAGCAAAGTTCCCTGCTGCTTCAAAACCACAACCATTGTCCCCCTTCCCAAGAATAGCCCACCCACCTGTCTGAACCATTACAGGCCAATAGTCCTGACTTCAATCATTATGAAGTGTTTCATAAGTGTCAGAGTGAAGCTGGCCCACATTCAGAGCAGCATACCGGACACCCACTGCAGTATGGCAATCGGCCTTACAGATCTACTTCTGAAGCCATCGTTGCTGAACTCCATTATTCTCTCACCCACCTGGAAAACAAAAACTCCTACATCAAAATGCTCTTTGTTGACTACAGCTAAACCATCAACACAGTCATCCCCCAAAATCACCCACAAACTTTTTACACTTGGCCTGAACCCCATCCTCTGTGACTGCCTCCTGACGGGCAGGCCCCAGTCTGTCAGGATTGGTAATAGGACTTCAGCCAGCATCACTATAAACACAGGCGTCCCACAGGGATGTGTCCTCAGCCCCATTCTCCACACCCCGTTCACCCACGACTGCACCGCCTCCCACAAGGACAACACCATTCTGAAGTTTGTGGATGACACTGAGGGATAGGAGTCATCACTGATGATGATGAGGCAGCCTACAGGAGGGAGGTAGCCAGCCTGGTGTCATGGTGTGAGGACAATATTCTCATCCTTGACACAGAAAAAAACAAAAGAGATGATAGTGGACATGAGGAAGGAGAGGACAACTCATCAGCCACTGTTCATCTGAGAACTTGAGGTGGAAAGGGTGAGCACCTTTAAATATCTGGGGATCCACATCAGTGAGGACCTGACCTGGACATTCAACAGCACACAGCTGGTGAAGAAGGCTCAACAGCGGCTGTACTTTCTGAGGAGGCAGAGGAAGTTTTGCATGTCATCCAGGATCCTCTGCAACTTCTACAGCTGCATCACTGTGTGGTATGGCAGCACTACTGTTATGGACTGCAAACGCCTGCAGAGAGTAGTGAAGACCGTTGAGAACACCAGGACCTCACTGCCCTCTCTTCAAAGCATCTACCACCACAGAGTCCACAGCAGAGCTGCCTCCATCATCAAAGACTCAACCCATCCCAACATGGATTATTCACAATTCAGGCCAGAGGTATAGAAGTATGAAATGCAGGACCTCTAGGTTACAGAACACTTTCTTCTCTAATGCTATCAGACGCCTAAACAGATGACAGGAATATATAATGCCTCATTTGACTGTTTATATCCTCCCCAACTGCACATGCAATATTGCACAAAAAACTGATGATGCTGTACACAGTATTTATAATCTTATGATATAGTTTTTTTTTTTTTTTTTTCACAATTTTTTCAGGGTATATTTACATTGCATAGCCACAGTCTTATGTCTGAGTCTAGTCTGTATCTATATTTGTACATTTCTCGTCGTGTACTCTTTTTTTTTCACTTTATAGTCCCCTTTGTTTGTTTGTTTTTTGTTTTGTTTAACCTATTTTTAATACTTCTGGTATTCAGAGGAAGATTTACATTGTACAGGGAAACATGTTTTCTGTCAGTCTATATGACAATAAACTCTTTGAACTTGAACTTTACTGTTCATTTACATTTACAGCAAAAGGCTGTTCCATTTATACTGCTGGGGGACAGAGGCACTGTTGTGGTTAAGATCTTGTCCAGGGGTCTTAGCACGGTGGGGGTCTTACAGGGATTTGAACCCACAACCCCACGGTCATGAGCCCAGCACCCTAACCACTACACCGCTGGCCCCACCATGCCATAATGTTCTGGCAGTTATTTCTTTGCTATCGGTTGCACTATAGTGCTAATAGATGGACAGATGGAAGCACCAACTTTTGTTTAATTCCAATCCAAGCAAATATGATCACAGCAAGATAGAGTTTGTATTGATAATAGACTAGCAAACAAGGTTAGTATTATATTAATTCATTTAGACACTCTTTCAATCACAAAGCTCCAGTGAACCGCCGAATGTGGAGAAGATTATTTTGTTGGACCCCCTTAAGCTTTGATTACAGCTCATAATCACCATGTCATTGTTTCGACAAACTTAAGTATCATCACAAAATTTATTCTCATCTAGAGTTGGGTTCTTTTTTCAGTTGCATTTTGAAGTAATGATGGGAAAAAATTGAACCACTCCATAAAGTCTTTTCCTGCATGTCCGCATATATCAAGACTTTCAAAAGGGTTTAGGTCAGGACTCTGTGGTGCCAGTTCATGTGTGAAATAATTCTTCACACTCCCTTAATCACTCTTTTACTATTTGAGCTCAAATTGTATTCACTCAGGTCAACAGCTGATTTATTTTACTGCCAAATAATGTTGCTAAGTTCTGACCTGACCAACCGAAGCAATAATGCCATTGCGAGTTTGTGCTGTAATCAAGGCTGTGGCCCAAAATGTGGTCCAATAACTAACTATAAATTATTAACGAAAACGCTCCATTGAGTTGCTTTGTAGATCCGTCCCTCCGGCATATGTGTACATATGAGTGAGGATGTGGTGATATTTGTCACGCTGGTATATAACCATAGTAATGGGAATGAATGTCTGAGTGACGGTAATTTCTTCTTCTCTATCTTCCTTTCTGAACTGTTACTTGTTTCAAGCCATAAAATAAAATACACTTTTTTTTTTTACAACGTAAACAGAATTCTATGTATCTTCGTTTTTTTGGCTGGAAAAAATAAACTATTACTGCCACGCAATGCATTACTCATTGGAATGGAACTCAATCACACTGAGAAAGCGCATGACGTTTTTGTCATGTATAGCATGCTTACGGAGGTAAACCTATTCAGTGTACTGGCATCTTGCTACCCTGTGGTGCAACTCGCTTCCCTAAGGAGCTCGCATTGTTTTTTTTTCATCCTATGGATACTTGCTCAATCTTACTAGGATATATGATATCTTAGATATTTTGTAGCTTATTGTCATTGATTTTGTCAACAAATCATATATTTTACAGAGTAAGCAATTCAGAAATTAACAACTAAAGATATTCTTGTGTTATTGAAATTTTCTGTAAACCTACGGTATCTAAACGGTATACTTTACATGTCGAGACTAAGATTGCGTGTTTTGGTACATCATTTTTATTTCTTTCTATAAAGAAGTGATTATGAAATGAATTAACCTTGATATACATAGGGTACGTGTATGGGGTATTCTTTTTATTTATTTATTTGTTTGTTTGTTTGTTTATAT